>OY720675.1:4865348-5380990 GCA_963170755.1 Amphimallon solstitiale
TTTAATATGAAATTTAGAGGTTTTTACACAAAAACATAGTTTATGCCTAATAAAAACTAATTTTGAAACACATTGTACACATAGCAAATACCACTTCCTATACATTTAAAAAATAACAATGTTTATACATCATAAAAGAACGAAACAAAAAAAACTAATATAAAGACAGCATTAACGTTCTAACCGAATTCGAGCCATACTTTCCCATGTTTTGTGAGCTGTTGCATTGTCCTGTTGGAAATACCCATGTAAAAGTTCGTCATCATGAAGATTTTGTAAAAACGGTTCAAGTAAATTATTTCGATATCTCTCAGCATTTATCGATCCTTCAAAAAACACAGGTCCAAATATACACCTTCTAGAAACCGCTAGCCAAACACCAATTTTCTGCGGATGGAGAGGCGATTGAATAAACTCATGAGGATTCTCCGAAGACCAAATACGCATATTTTGTTTGTTTATATAGCCGGATAGGTGAAACCATTCTTTTTGTATATATTTGTAGAGTAAAAGCAGCATTCGATCGACTAAGAAATAGTAGCACTTAAAACATTTGAAAAATCATGTTTGGTAAGCCTACTATTTAAGACAAAAATTATTATTTATTTCCATTTACAACAGATAGCCCACTATTTATCAATATTTAAGGGCAAAAAATTATTATTAATTTCCCCATTTACAACAGATTTCCTTGTTTAATCTCAATTTTTGAATAACATAAATTCTTAAATTGATTTAGTTAACTTTCTTATAATATTTAAAAAAGGGCGAGAAAGAAAACATACTAAGTCTCACAACGGATAAAATATATGCTATCTTTTACAGTTCATGTTTTTGTACTATCATTACAAGAAATAAGCCTCGCGATTAGCTTTTAATCTGAAATTTAGATGCTTCATAAAACCACCTCAGAGACACTAAAAAATTATGATTTTCAGCTCAACCAACCATTCAAAAAGTTGATACATCAAATTCATGAATATTAATATCACTCTACACTCTTAATAAAAAATTTAGCAGAAGTCTCACATTAAATGAATACAAAATTTATATATGCACTACATTAAATGAAGATTGAATTTTATACACTGCTTATATCACCAGAAATTTTGTTACAAGATTATATGATTAGATAGACTCATGACTAAGCCTAAACGGACACCAGGCTTTCAATATGTAGTAAAGTTTTTTTCTTCATACATTTAATATAAACTAATGATCTATCTTTAGAAAGCATCCACAGGTCCATTAGAACTTGTGGGTGGTGCAACATCTACTTTAACCCTCTTCTTAGGCGGTCCGGCAACATGCTCACATGTATCCACACCCTCCCTACAAATACCGCAAACAAAATTGCGGTGGAGAGTATTCACATGTCGCTCCATGCTATCACGCCGGGTGAAGGATTTTCCGCAAATGATGTAATTCATTCTATGAAAAACAAATTAAAAATAATTAATATAATAAATTTAAGAGAATAAAAAGCTATTGAAACCTAATTTTTAATATATCGAAATTGCTAATTTATTTGACTGATCCGCATATATTTAACTAAAAAATACCTGTATTATTCAGAATTTATTTAAATTATTAAAAAAAATCTCTTTAAAGAACCATATAAAATAATTAACTTAATTATATAAATTTACATTAAAAACAATTTAAAGAAAGCACTAAATGCAAAAAATACTTGTATTATACAAAATTTATTTAAATTATTGAAAAAATCTTTTTAAAGAACCGTATAAAATAATCAACTTAATTATATAAATTTACACGCTTAAACGTTAAAAACAATATAAAGAAGCTACTAAATGCATATAAAATACTTTGAGGCACCCTGGATTAATTGTATATAAAAATAATATTCAATAAAATATTCAATAAAATTAGCACCATTAAATTATTAAGAATAGCCTTATAATTGAAAAACAATTTTTAAAAAGTCCTATAAAATTTTAGAGTGGTAGAAAAACTATGATCCGCGTATATTTAACTAAAAATACCTGTATTATTGAGAATTTATTGATAAAACCTTATAAAATAATCAATTTAATAATATAAATTTACGCACCTAAAAATTTAAAAAAAAGAAAAAAAAAAAAGAAAACAATATAAAGAAGCTACTAAATACAAATAAAATACTTGAAACATATCCTGGATTAATTGTATATAAAAATAATATTCAATAAAATATTAATAAAATTTACGCCATTAAATTATTAAAAATAGTCTAATTGAAAAAACAATTTTTAAAAAGCCCTATGAAATTTTAGAGTGGTAGAAAAACTAATGAAAAATATTGCAAGTTAATATTATATAAATTAGGGTTTCTAAATACCTTATAGTAAACACAAACAAGCACTAAAAAACGATGTTGACTGTTTAAAGACACTGGTTATAATAAAATTAAATATGCCGATCTACGTATATATAGATACACATCTGTTTTTTCCCGCGCATACATATATATACATATATACGTATGCGACCAGAGGTAATTTAGCGCTGTAAAATGCCTTTCTCACGGTGGTCCGGCTACAATAGGCCCTTTTTCACACACACACACACACACATATATATATATGTATATGTATGTATGTGAACGGAGATAATTAGTAGCGGCCACATTCCATTCTCACGGGTGACTGTGTGTTCTAAAGCATCTGTTTAATTTTTAGCGTCGCATACCTGCATTCAATGAGGGTTTCGAGTCCGGGAATTTCGTCTTTCTACCTGTACAGATAGATCTGTCTTTATATAAAATTCGTATATATTAACTATGATTTTAGTTTTAAAATAAAAAATAATAAGAAGGTTAAAATAATTCGTTATTTTGTAGATAGTTGCATAGAGCTAAAACATTATTTTGCATGCATATACATTCTCCAGTAGTTTTATTATTATGATAAAAACAATGATTGACATTTTTAATAAGCTTTGGTACATCATTAAAATATTCCAGTAAATTAAATGCTAATGATGTAAAAATACCTAAAAATATTTCGTAAAACAAGAGTATTTTAGTTAAATATACGGAGATCCATATGAAAAACTACGAAAGTTATATTAATGTTAAATATTAAATAATTTAATTAAATGAAAACACATCGTTTCACAAAAATTATGTTTTATTAAACACAAGATGTACATTTCATCTACCATAACAGTACATTATAAACCTTTCTTAATATTGATGATACAGGATCAGTTAAATTAGTATAGTTGTTAAGAAATTGGAGGAGCATTTGATAGTATTTTCTTCATAAAAGTAGTATGTATTATAATATAAGATAGTGTTATAAACTATACAATAAATATTATTCAGTATTGGAATACACAATGAATAACACAAATTTGAGTAGAGAAAGATAAATATTTCTAATTGCACATGTGTGAATTTGAATTTATCGGGAATATACAGAGTAATTATTTACATCTGATGGTGAAACATGGTCGCGTATTTTATATCATTCAGTAATTTAATTTGCTCTATAGGTAGACAATGAGGTGGATGCTAAGCATTAATTTGTACACACGTAATGTTATGATCGTCAGTGTAACATATATATTCAAGTCTAACACAAACTTTTTGATTTATTGAAACCCCAATAGAAATTATCACTATTTCGAGAAGAATAGTCATGTACCTGTACATATTCAAAGCCGCTGAAGTATGAGTACATTAACAGATGTATACGCGTGTCTTTATCATCCACTTTAATGTGTTACTGTAATTCCAGTTACTTTTTTTTATTTATACGTACATATATTGTGAATTATTACACTAATTATAAATCAAAATTAATTATAGATAGACAAACATTATACAGGTATATTGCAAACATGTAATGCTAAGATAATCAGAGTGATATATACATACATGTGAAGAAATTTATAGTTTATTCAATCTCTTATTAAAAGAGTTATTAATATTTTTCAAATGAATACCTGGCAGTGGTGGAAAACTGTTGAAATTTGAATAGATTAATAGTTACATATGCGAGCTTCAGAATAGCCTCTGAACATGTTGGGGAGAGGTTTAAACTGCTTTCTATTCAACATGAACTCCGGTGAACTTGTTAAAAAAACCGGTTCTGTATCGGTTCAGTTTGACAGGAGCGGCTTTTAGAATACTAAGTCATGAATGGCACACCAAAGATAGGTATTTTTTTATTAAACTGTATTATCACACCCTCTTCCGAAGCCGATGCGTCACCATTTATCTTAGGGCTATAGCTGGATCAGCAAGAATTGCAGAACCAGCACCAGCCCTAAGATAATTGGTGAAGCATCGGCATCGGAAGAGGGTGTGATAATACAGTTTAATAAAAAAATACCTATCTGTGGTGCGCCATTCATGACTTAGAATTCTAAAAGCCGCTCCTGTCAAACTGAACCGATACAGAACCGGTTTTTTTAACAAGTTCACCGGAGTTCATGTTGAATAGAAAGCAGTTTAAACCTCTCCCCAACATGTTCAGAAGCTATTCTGAAGCTCGCATATGTAACTATTAATCTATCCAAATTTCAACAGTTTTCCACCACTGCCAGGTATTCATTTGAAAAATATTAATAACTCTTTTAATAAGAGATTGAATAAACTATAAATTTCTTCACATGTATGTATATATCACTCTGATTATCTTAGCATTACATGTTTGCAATATACCTGTATAATGTTTGTCTATCTATAATTAATTTTGATTTATAATTAGTGTAATAATTCACAATATATGTACGTATAAATAAAAAAAGTAACTGGAATTACAGTAACACATTAAAGTGGATGATAAAGACACGCGTATACATCTGTTAATGTACTCATACTTCAGCGGCTTTGAATATGTACAGGTACATGACTATTCTTCTCGAAATAGTGATAATTTCTATTGGGGTTTCAATAAATCAAAAAGTTTGTGTTAGACTTGAATATATATGTTACACTGACGATCATAACATTACGTGTGTACAAATTAATGCTTAGCATCCACCTCATTGTCTAGCTATAGAGCAAATTAAATTACTGAATGATATAAAATACGCGACCATGTTTCACCATCAGATGTAAATAATTACTCTGTATATTCCCGATAAATTCAAATTCACACATGTGCAATTAGAAATATTTATCTTTCTCTACTCAAATTTGTGTTATTCATTGTGTATTCCAATACTGAATAATATTTATTGTATAGTTTATAACACTATCTTATATTATAATACATACTACTTTTATGAAGAAAATACTATCAAATGCTCCTCCAATTTCTTAACAACTATACTAATTTAACTGATCCTGTATCATCAATATTAAGAAAGGTTTATAATGTACTGTTATGGTAGATGAAATGTACATCTTGTGTTTAATAAAACATAATTTTTGTGAAACGATGTGTTTTCATTTAATTAAATTATTTAATATTTAACATTAATATAACTTTCGTAGTTTTTCATATGGATCTCCGTATATTTAACTAAAATACTCTTGTTTTACGAAATATTTTTAGGTATTTTTACATCATTAGCATTTAATTTACTGGAATATTTTAATGATGTACCAAAGCTTATTAAAAATGTCAATCATTGTTTTTATCATAATAATAAAACTACTGGAGAATGTATATGCATGCAAAATAATGTTTTAGCTCTATGCAACTATCTACAAAATAACGAATTATTTTAACCTTCTTATTATTTTTTATTTTAAAACTAAAATCATAGTTAATATATACGAATTTTATATAAAGACAGATCTATCTGTACAGGTAGAAAGACGAAATTCCCGGACTCGAAACCCTCATTGAATGCAGGTATGCGACGCTAAAAATTAAACAGATGCTTTAGAACACACAGTCACCCGTGAGAATGGAATGTGGCCGCTACTAATTATCTCCGTTCACATACATACATATACATATATATATATGTGTGTGTGTGTGTGTGTGAAAAAGGGCCTATTGTAGCCGGACCACCGTGAGAAAGGCATTTTACAGCGCTAAATTACCTCTGGTCGCATACGTATATATGTATATATATGTATGCGCGGGAAAAAACAGATGTGTATCTATATATACGTAGATCGGCATATTTAATTTTATTATAACCAGTGTCTTTAAACAGTCAACATCGTTTTTTAGTGCTTGTTTGTGTTTACTATAAGGTATTTAGAAACCCTAATTTATATAATATTAACTTGCAATATTTTTCATTAGTTTTTCTACCACTCTAAAATTTCATAGGGCTTTTTAAAAATTGTTTTTTCAATTAGACTATTTTTAATAATTTAATGGCGTAAATTTTATTAATATTTTATTGAATATTATTTTTATATACAATTAATCCAGGATATGTTTCAAGTATTTTATTTGTATTTAGTAGCTTCTTTATATTGTTTTCTTTTTTTTTTTTCTTTTTTTTAAATTTTTAGGTGCGTAAATTTATATTATTAAATTGATTATTTTATAAGGTTTTATCAATAAATTCTCAATAATACAGGTATTTTTAGTTAAATATACGCGGATCATAGTTTTTCTACCACTCTAAAATTTTATAGGACTTTTTAAAAATTGTTTTTCAATTATAAGGCTATTCTTAATAATTTAATGGTGCTAATTTTATTGAATATTTTATTGAATATTATTTTTATATACAATTAATCCAGGGTGCCTCAAAGTATTTTATATGCATTTAGTAGCTTCTTTATATTGTTTTTAACGTTTAAGCGTGTAAATTTATATAATTAAGTTGATTATTTTATACGGTTCTTTAAAAAGATTTTTTCAATAATTTAAATAAATTTTGTATAATACAAGTATTTTTTGCATTTAGTGCTTTCTTTAAATTGTTTTTAATGTAAATTTATATAATTAAGTTAATTATTTTATATGGTTCTTTAAAGAGATTTTTTTTAATAATTTAAATAAATTCTGAATAATACAGGTATTTTTTAGTTAAATATATGCGGATCAGTCAAATAAATTAGCAATTTCGATATATTAAAAATTAGGTTTCAATAGCTTTTTATTCTCTTAAATTTATTATATTAATTATTTTTAATTTGTTTTTCATAGAATGAATTACATCATTTGCGGAAAATCCTTCACCCGGCGTGATAGCATGGAGCGACATGTGAATACTCTCCACCGCAATTTTGTTTGCGGTATTTGTAGGGAGGGTGTGGATACATGTGAGCATGTTGCCGGACCGCCTAAGAAGAGGGTTAAAGTAGATGTTGCACCACCCACAAGTTCTAATGGACCTGTGGATGCTTTCTAAAGATAGATCATTAGTTTATATTAAATGTATGAAGAAAAAAACTTTACTACATATTGAAAGCCTGGTGTCCGTTTAGGCTTAGTCATGAGTCTATCTAATCATATAATCTTGTAACAAAATTTCTGGTGATATAAGCAGTGTATAAAATTCAATCTTCATTTAATGTAGTGCATATATAAATTTTGTATTCATTTAATGTGAGACTTCTGCTAAATTTTTTATTAAGAGTGTAGAGTGATATTAATATTCATGAATTTGATGTATCAACTTTTTGAATGGTTGGTTGAGCTGAAAATCATAATTTTTTAGTGTCTCTGAGGTGGTTTTATGAAGCATCTAAATTTCAGATTAAAAGCTAATCGCGAGGCTTATTTCTTGTAATGATAGTACAAAAACATGAACTGTAAAAGATAGCATATATTTTATCCGTTGTGAGACTTAGTATGTTTTCTTTCTCGCCCTTTTTTAAATATTATAAGAAAGTTAACTAAATCAATTTAAGAATTTATGTTATTCAAAAATTGAGATTAAACAAGGAAATCTGTTGTAAATGGGGAAATTAATAATAATTTTTTGCCCTTAAATATTGATAAATAGTGGGCTATCTGTTGTAAATGGAAATAAATAATAATTTTTGTCTTAAATAGTAGGCTTACCAAACATGATTTTTCAAATGTTTTAAGTGCTACTATTTCTTAGTCGATCGAATGCTGCTTTTACTCTACAAATATATACAAAAAGAATGGTTTCACCTATCCGGCTATATAAACAAACAAAATATGCGTATTTGGTCTTCGGAGAATCCTCATGAGTTTATTCAATCGCCTCTCCATCCGCAGAAAATTGGTGTTTGGCTAGCGGTTTCTAGAAGGTGTATATTTGGACCTGTGTTTTTTGAAGGATCGATAAATGCTGAGAGATATCGAAATAATTTACTTGAACCGTTTTTACAAAATCTTCATGATGACGAACTTTTACATGGGTATTTCCAACAGGACAATGCAACAGCTCACAAAACATGGGAAAGTATGGCTCGAATTCGGTTAGAACGTTAATGCTGTCTTTATATTAGTTTTTTTTGTTTCGTTCTTTTATGATGTATAAACATTGTTATTTTTTAAATGTATAGGAAGTGGTATTTGCTATGTGTACAATGTGTTTCAAAATTAGTTTTTATTAGGCATAAACTATGTTTTTGTGTAAAAACCTCTAAATTTCATATTAAAAGCCGCTCGTCAATCATATTTCTTCTAATGATAGTACAACCCACGAACTGTAAAAGATAGACTCATTTTATGAATTTATGTTAATTCAAATTGATATTAAGCAGGGGTATCTGTAGATGGAAAATTAATAATAATTTTTTGTCTTAAATATTGATATATAGTGGGCTTACCAAACATGATTTTTCAAATGTTTTAAGTGTATTGCATGGATTTTTATGTAATTTCATAGGAAATGTAATACATTCGCTGCTGTACAAACATAAACTGTAAAAGAGAGATAGAAGCATTTTTAGAACAAGTATATATTTAATATTTTTGTAAATCTTTTGGTTAGAACGTTAATGCTGTCTTTATATTAGTTTTTGTTTGGTTCTTTTATGATATATAAAAATTGTTATTTTTTAAAATGTACAGGAAGTGGTATTTGCTATGTGGACAATGTGTTTCAAAATTAGTTTTATTAGTGATAAACTATGTATTTTGCATAAAAACCTCTAAATTTTATATTAAAAGCTGTACCTCAAGCATATTTCTTCTAATGATAGTACTAAACATGAAGTGTAAAAAGATAGTACATATTTTATCTGTTGTGGGACTTAGTATGTTTTCTTTTTCAACCTTTTTTTAAATATTATAAGAAAGTTAACTAAATCAATTTAAGAATTTATGTTATTTAAAATTGAGATTAAACTGGGGTATCTCTAAAATGGAAATATTTAATGTTATGTCTATTTTCATATGTATAGTGTTTTGTCAAAAAAGTTTTGATTGCTGAAAAAAAAGTGGGTAATAAAAATTTTTGATAGACCATGTATCTCACCTCTATCGTTTTACTGCATTGTTATATTGCACTATATGGGTCATCTCGAGAACATTCCTTGCCTTTGCATTTGATTGTTTTGTTTAAATTTTGATATTTGTGAAATTGAAAGTATGGTTGAGGTTTGTTTGATGTGTGTAGTTGTTTTATTTTTAATAAATTGTTTTCTTAAAAATATGGGCTCATTATTTTACTTTTCTAAAAGTCTTACTTTTGAAATGTCCTGTATATTCATGTTTGGTTGCTATGTTATCCAGTACCATACTATATATTTATTTTATGATTTTGACAAAGTATGCCGATCTTAGATGTAAATCCGCGCGGTGGTGGCGTTTGAAAGTATGTTGTGTTGGGGATTGACCTAGATGTATCTTCTTAAGTTGGTCTGGTGTTGTGGCGTTTGAAACTATGTTGGGTGGTTGTGGTGGTGGTTGTTGTTGTGATGCGTGATATGGAGTTGGGTATTTTCTAGAAGTTGAGTTTATATTTTGATCGATCATATTGATAGTCGGCCATTTCGCCTGACGTCACCTTAGTTTATTAGATTTTTGGCGGCCATCTTGGATTCGCTATCTTACTTTTCTAAAAATCCCTACCTTTGAAATGTTCTGTATATTAATATTTGGTTGCTATGTTATCCAGATGGATGGATGGATGGACGGATGGTTGGATGGGTGGATGGATGGATGGTTGGATGGATGGATGTATGGATGTATGGATGGATGGATGGATGGATTGATTGTTGGATGGATGGATGGATGGATGGATGGATGTATGGATGTATGGATGGATGGATGTATGGATGGATGGATGGATGGATTGATTGTTGGATGGATGGATGGATGGATGTATGGATGGATGGATGGATGGATGGATGGATTGATGGATGGTTGGATGGCTTTTTGAGAAAAGAGGGATTTGATAGTGGTTTGAATGTGTGGTTTTAATATAGGGGTTTCAGAACCGCTTCATGACGTGAGCTGATTCTAGCGATGGTTTTGAAATGATGTTTCATAGGAGTTTGAGTGCATGGTTTTGATAGATTGGATGCCTGACGACACCTTAGTTTATTAGATTTTTGGCGGCCATCTTGGATTCGCCATCTTGCTTTTCTAAAAATCCCTACCTTTGAAACGTCCTGTATATTCATACTTGGTTGCTATCTCGTCCAGATGGATGGATGGATTAATGGATGGTTGGATGGATGGATGGTTGGATGGATGGTTGGATGGATGTATGGATGGATGGATGGATTGATGGATGGATGGATGGATGGATGGATGGATGTATGGATGTATGGATGGATGGATGGATGGATGGATGGATTGATGGATGGTTGGATGGCTTTTTGAGAAAAGAGGGATTTGATAGTGGTTTGAATGTGTGGTTTTAATATAGGGGTTTCAGAACCGCTTCATGACGTGAGCTGATTCTAGCGATGGTTTTGAAATGATGTTTCATAGGAGTTTGAGTGCATGGTTTTGATAGATTGGATGCCTGACGACACCTTAGTTTATTAGATTTTTGGCGGCCATCTTGGATTCGCCATCTTGCTTTTCTAAAAATCCCTACCTTTGAAACGTCCTGTATATTTATACTTGGTGCTATCTCGTCCAGATGGATGGATGGATTAATGGACTTGAAAGTATTGTTTTGAGGATGGATGGTTGGATGGATGGATGGATGGATGTATGGATGGATGGATGGATGGATGGATGGATTGATGGTTGGATGGATGGATTGATGGATGTATGGATGGATGGATGGATTGATGGATGGTTGGATGGCTTTTTGAGAAAAGAGGGATTTGATAGTGGTTTGAATGTGTGGTTTTAATATAGGGGTTTCAGAACTGCTTCATGACCCGGTTGTGAGCTGATTCTAGCGATGGTTTTGAGATGATGTTTCATAGGAGTTTGAGTGCATGGTTTTGATAGATTGGATGCCTGACGTCACCTTAGTTTATTAGATTTTTGGCGGCCATCTTGCTATTCTATCCTACCTTTGAAACGTCCTGTATATTCATACTTGGTTGCTATCTCGTCCAGTAGCATACTGTATATTTATTTTATAATTTTGAAATGGTATGCCGATCTTAGATATAAAGTTTATATTTTTATCGACCATCTTGAGGGTATGAAACTTGGTTATATTGTTAATTAATAATAATAAATACATTGTTTGTTTTATTTTATTTTATAAGTAAGATATGCATTTCAAGCGTGCGGCTATCACAGAAGCATACTGTATATTTATTTTATAATTTTGAAATGGTATGCCGATCTTAGATATAAAGTTTATATTTTTATCGACCATCTTGAGGGTATGAAACTTGGTCATATTGTTAATTAATAATAATAAATACATTGTTTGTTTTATTTTATTTTATAAGTAAGATATACATTTCAAGCATGCGGCTATCACAGAAGCATACAGCCGTTGCGGTTTCCGCTGGAAACATATTTAGACCTGTTTGAAGTACATTGAGAAGCGCGATAGCAAGCCTGGTAATTTATTCAGGAATTCTCTAGAAACAAAGACCATCTTGATGGTCAGCCATTTTGTCTGACGTCACCTTAGTTTGGCTAGTGACCGTGAGAGAATGCTGCATTATGGCAATCATGAGAGATGCCATTTCTTGGTTAGTGGCTGTGAGAGGGCGTCACATTGGGTTGGTAATGATGAAATCTGCCATTTCTTAGTTTGGTTAGTGGCCGTCAGAGGGCGTCACATTGGGTTGGTAATGATGAAATCTGCAATTTTTAGTTGGGTTGGTAATGATGAAATCTGCAATTTTTAGTTGGGTTGGTAATGATGAAATCTGCAATTTTTAGTTGGGTTGGTAATGATGAAATCTGCAATTTTAGTTGGGTTGGTAATGATGAAATCTGCAATTTTTAGTTGGGTTGGCGACTGCGAGGGGGCGCCATATCAGTTGGGTTGGTAGAGGGTTCTACCTATCTTGCGGGGAGGGGGAGGGGGGGGGTAGTAGGAGTGGGGGAGGAGGCGCCAGAATCGGCGTAAGTACCCTACTAATATTCTTTGCCTTACCAGTTTCGTTTCTCACTACTGCCCATGTACATTTGTTTTTATTTTCACTATGTGCAATCCTTTCCCTATAGAAACTCCTCTTCTCCCTACCAATCAGCCGGCGGTGTTCTCTTTTCATCCTTTTGTAGTATTCCGGAATCTGTTCGCATCTTATGGATCTCAGCATCGTAAAAGTATCTTTCAGTTGTCTGCTGGACTCTCTTATCCTATCGTTTATCCACATAGGCGACTTATTCCTATGACAACTCGATATCCTTTTTTTCGGGCATACTGTCTCGAAATAAAATATGAAATGCTCCATAAAATCCCCAAACGCATCATTGACATCTCCGGTATCGCCAGGGCTCCACTGATTACGGGTCAGTGTCATTCTTAAATTTTCAACATTCGCATCACGTAAATCTCGCCAATGATAGACTGCTGGTTCATCATCCCGTCGGCCCGAACAACCCGGCACCCTTAACGTCAATAACTGTGCCGAATGATCCGAAAGCCCAGGATCAAAGACATCAATGTGAAAAAACCTTTCTGGAAGATTGCAGACAATGTAATCTATTTCTGTCCCCGATGCTACACCATCACTATTGATATCTAATCTGGTTGACCTTTTGGTTTTTATTAACCATACGATAGGCCTCAATGAGATCACGGAGTCTGTTTGTACAAGAACAGCTATCCTGCCAGTTTATGTTCAGATCCCCACAAAGTATCACAAAATCACATCGTTGATAAATATACAACAATACATTCGACAGGTTTTCCATAAATTCATTAGCATCGCTCGCTGGCGATCTGTATACCCAGTACGACAGCTAATGTGCACTTTTCTATACCATAAGACCGCGTGCGTCTGCATTATCGCGATACCTGTAGGGTGAGCCAATCAGATAGAGATGTCTGTGTATTAGAACGGTAAACAAGTGGACGCAGTGTTATACTGGATTACAACAGAGCTAGTATTTCGCATATGCCTATGGTGCACTCGTATTTGTCCAAAAAATCCACATTTATACGGTGTAGTCGGGCAGTCGCATTCGCCGTCGCTTCCACATACGGGCGTCAGTTCGAGTTTTATTATTGCTTAAGCATAACATTTTTTTAGCTAATTACAGGTTAATTGCAATGTTGAATTACAATTCTGTTTTAAGAAGTAAATGTTTTATGTATTAGTATTTTCTTATAGTTGAGTTTTTAGATTATAATATTTGTTGAAAAATATTATTTTAGTTAAGAAGTTTTTTTATTTTAAAGTCTAGGAGTTATTTATTATTTATTTTTGCTCTTTTATGTTGTTTATGAAGCTGTGATGAGTTACTTCACTGACATATTATCAGTGATTATCTGATGCTTCAAACAAGTACAAATAATTACTTACAACGGGAACGCAATACATATTACATTGCTTTTCACTTGATTTGCCTACGAATACATTTATACGTATAACTTATACGCCCGCTGTCGGTGTGGCAATTCAAGTTGGCACGGCGATTTATAGTCGACCAGTAGTTACTAATACATGCATCGCGCTATTAACGGCGGCCACACGGTATATATGAGAGGTGCGCAACACTCAATAACCAACTCGATATCGAAGTCTTGAAAACTCCGCAATTCCTTATATTTAATATCAGACCTTATACTATACGTTGCACACCCACCACGTATATGGTTTTTTCTAGCGTAATACGCACCTAACTGATAGTTAGGTATATTAGCAATTCCCACATTTTTACCCCTGATCCAAGTTTCAGTCAAACACATCAACATTAAATCGTGTTCCGCCAATAGTACCTGTAATGCATCCAATTTATCAATGCCACCCTGTATATTCAAATGTGCCAATTTAAACATTTGTGAACTCTCACGGTCGATTTCTATATTTGCGGCTCTGGATTTGTGACTCTGTATTCGTTTCGTTTCTGAGTCGAAAAAACTTGTAACGCCTAACAATTATGCCTCTCGGCCAAAATGTTGGATCATATAGCTGTTCCTCCAAGTTACCCTCTATACTCACACAAAACGAAGACTGAACATTTCAAATCAGCTTATGGTTAATTCAGTAGCAGCATTGCAGGCTCGCGCCAACAAAAAATACATACAAAATAATATCATTAATGAATCTGGGTGCCTTGTAACTTTGAATGACTTAACAAATCTAAACAGAAAACCACAGAACAGAATAAAGTTTGATAAATGTGTATCAATTTTACGAAATACTTACAAATGTGACGTTCATATTAACAACAAATCACCAAAAGTTCAAAATAATGAATGATGAATGTTTTTTGAAATTGTTCCAGATATGCAGTGAGGTTTCATTCGAGACTTTTTACAACAGGCTGAAATTCATTAAGTCTCTTGTTACAGAATCGTCCAATAATAGTTATAAATCTACTGGAGATAACACTAACGGTCAAATAGAAATTCATAACCTTAGTAGTGTCCCCAGTAACGATGATAATCAGGCTGAGAAGGAAACTGAAAATCAGAGTAGCCCCAAAATGCATATGAATAGGAAGAACTTTGAAAATAACAATAACGATAATTCAACTTCGCACTTAAGCCAAATACAAGACACCAGTTTATGATATTGGAAAATTGATCGAAACTGCGCTATTGATATTATAAATGTTAACAATGACATTATGTCTGATGTTGATGACTGTGAAAATACTAATAATAATATGAATAAACATGCAATTCAACGCTTGCCAAAGTTCTAATTCAGTGTGCTGGGATGTTGATCGAAATTGTGCCATTAATATTATAAATTTAAGCAAAAATCCCAGTACACAAGATAATCAATCTGGTGAAAGTTCTTCGAAATCAAAAGCCATCATAATTTCCGATGTTAAGGTACCTACTTAGTAAGTTCAGTGTTTTGGTAAAGTTTGTTACGCCAGCTCTCAGAAGAACTAGCTATGCCAATAATAGAAGAGCGATTTTCTAACCAGCAAGTCATGCGAAATCATGCAACGAAAATCGCAATCGAAAGTTACTATGAAAGGACAGTAACAGAAGTGGTAACCGATAAAAACGATCAACGAGACGCGAGTGGTAGAAAAGTTGTAGTTGGATCATGGCTACATTTGCAACGAGCAGCCTATTCGAAAGAGAAGAAAAAAAGGAAGTCTTGCGTTGACTGTAATAAGCGCGTTTGTGATCAGCACACAGCAAAAATCACAAAATGTTTGCATTGTAATCATTGATTTCTAATATATCTGTGTCGATATCTGTATCGATGGGTACCCGGGTACCCGGGTGGCAATACAAGGGTTAAAAAAAAAGAATATCTACTAAAGAATGTATTTAACATTTTTTTTAAAAATTAATGTAAATATTAATGTTAGATTTACATTTAGTTTTGAAAGAAATAAATTTCCTATTCTCCTATATTTATAATCTATTATCTATATCATAATGTGTAAATATAGTATATTATTCAATGAACGTGTTATGACGGCTATAACCCACGAAGATGACTTGCACCACGAGCGACAGCGAATGGTGTAAGTATCTGAGTGCGTTATAGCCATAACACGCGAATCGAATATTATATGTACTTTATCTACAAGTTTCACAGAAAGAAACTGATATTGACATAACGATTGAGTTATGACCATAACTCCATCGCTGTCATTATTATTCAACTGACTGAATAATCACTGTCATAACTTGCCAAAATCGCCTTAGTAATTCATAGATTATGCGATAGTTGTAGATAAAATTTTAAAATTAGTTGTAAAGTTTTAATTATGGGTATTGTAAAAGAGAGTGGAGATTCAATCACATATGCACATAA
Organism: Amphimallon solstitiale; assembly: GCA_963170755.1. Lineage (NCBI taxonomy): Eukaryota > Metazoa > Arthropoda > Insecta > Coleoptera > Scarabaeidae > Amphimallon > Amphimallon solstitiale. The sequence goes on from OY720675.1 coordinate 4,881,526, forward strand.
CCGCCGGTAGCGATACGGTATGCCGGTGCCGGCAACCATGCTTAAAACCGGCGCCGGTAACAATACGCAACACCGGCACCGTCAACAGTATGTAAAACCGGCGCATTCTAGAATATCTAGTTTGAGAAATTTTAGCACTGCCAAATAAAAATTCCAAAACGTGTTGTGGCAGCAGTGGCACTTTACTCAAATTACATCTATGTTTACAAAATGGAGTCAACTCCTCGACATCGATGTTTATGTATTTTTAAAATTGATTTTAAGACAAAGTTAAAACTAAGTTACAAAGATAATATTAACTTATTATACTCCCAAAAGTGAGTATTGACAATACACATTCATTTTTAAACATATAATTATTATGTAATACTTCTTATAACCATTTTTGCATAACATATTGTAATTTCTCATATCTTGAACCTATATTCCTTAATCAAACTTTTTCATTATCAGGTGTTTTAATTCAAATCCGTCTTTTATGAAATTTGGCAGGAACACTGGAAAAATACAACAATAACAGGTGTTCTTGAAGTACCTACTTCTAAGAATTCTCCAAATTCATCTCATTTGCACAAATAATCCACTCTTTCGTGTTCCCAGATAATGTTATATTCAGATTGAAATAATCAAAACACACCATGTAAGAACTCTTACATTTAAAATATACCTACCCAATTATTAATATACATTTATGTTTAGGTGTACCACGGTACAGTCAATGTATAAAACGAAAAATAGATATAAGCTACCATTATGAATGAGATATACATTATTAAATGAATAAAGGTCATTCTTTGAATTGTACAGATTCCTTTTAATAGCTAAATATAAGTTTTGACTAGTGTAAATAGTATAAATGTGCCCTTTATAGAGCAACTAATATGTGTATAAATTGCTCCTGTCAGATAGGCAAAATGTATTACATGTTATTATGGGCATTTGAAAATTGCAAATTATTATATTACTTAATGAGTTAAAATACATCTAATGTTATTCATGGAGTATGTATTTAAAGAAATAAAGTTACAAAATTCTTAAACATTACCAAAACATATAAGCGCTCATATTAAATATATTTACAAGTTTTTCTTAAGAGCGCTCCGGACGGTAAAAATATTTCGATGCTCGTTAACCCCTCTCCCCTTCAGACTGCTGTAAGTAGCCACAGATGTGGCAATTTGGCAACAGCGAGGATTGGTTTGTAAAGAGTGGGAATAGGTACATAATTCATCGTTGAATTATACTAACGACAACCAAATATTAGGAGAATGAGACGATTCGTCTCTTCCGTGCGTTTAGTGATATAGATACGAGTTGATATACAAAAAGGCATAAAGGATAAACGTAGGGCGCGCACTTATTGAGTCGTTTGAATCAGAAAAATATAGATAATACACACATAAAATTAAAATTTGGTGCAGAAAATTTCGATCCGAACCAACTAAGAAAGAAATGAAAGGTTATTCAACAAAAATATATTACATTCAACACATTGCACATTATTGTTTTGATAGTTTTGACTTTTTCATTTTTCGAAATACCGCGTAAATATGTGTGATCCGAGAATCAGTGTAATAATAGTTATTTATATAAGAAGGGTATAATTCATTAGATTATGGGCCGATAGAATGTTTTAGTTATTACGATATCAAAATAAAATAAAAAATTATAAGAAAAAAAGGATTATTCATGACTGTTAAATAATACGTTCACTTGCTACCTATCAATAGATACGTAATCCTATATTCATATTCAGAGTTGAGATGATTTAAATCATTTGAATAAAATCAGAGTTTAAATTATGATTTATTTAAATCAATGTGATTTTTATTTTAAAAAACATGATTTTCTTCTTGTAATAGTCTCTTATAGTTTTTATTATATTTATATAATTATTTTAAGCAGAAAAATAAAGAAATTCGTCTTGCATTTATTTAGTAACATTACATAAAAATTTTCAAATACAAAGAAATCATAAATAAACATAAGAAAACTGTGTGTTTCATATTAATAAAAAAATACTATTTTTAGCAATGTTGCATTTCTTAATTCTGAATGGACAAGCCCATATGATGAAACAGTTCTTTCGACATCTGCAGAAGAAGCGTTTGCATACAAAATCGGAACAATGATATCCAATGCTTGATTAATTTCTGGAACATTCTTCTGAGATCTCCACCATTTTTTATGTAAATAAATTAAGACGCTTTTATAAAGTATCAGTATTCAAAATTTAAAATAATCCAAAAAACACGGTTTTTTATAAAAATCTACGATTGTTTTCTAGGGGATTTCTAATTGGAAGGCCTCTTGTATAGCGGGGATCTACCAATTCTAGTAGTGAGCACATGTAAAAAAATTCTTCAAGTTTGGGAAGCATTACATTTTTGGAAAAATCCGAATCTCTCCATATCTACAAAATAAAGTTTTACATGTTGCTTTTGTACCGACACAAACTTATACTTTCTTCTTCCACCAGCATGCCATGCTTATTCCACACAACAAAATAGCACATTTTTCTTTTAGTTATTGCTCATTGACTTTGCACTTGATAGTAATAATCATGGCTTCTTTTTAATTTTAATTGACCTTTTTCTATTGTTGCAAATTTAATTTGATTTTCTTGAATGGCCACTAGGGGATCCATGTTTTGTGAGACGGATGGACATTTTATTTCAAGAAGATTTTCTCCGATTATCCCATCAGGGTTCGCGCCCAGGTAGAAATTCTCCTTGTCGAGAAATAAACCACAGTCAATAATTTTTTCGATATCCTATCGCTCTCGAAAAGCAGCTTTCGCTAATGGTTCGCTTCTATTGCCATACCGTGTATGTTTATTGCTATCGAAGGAATTATATAACAATGTTTTTATTGTGTTGACACAAGATGTTTTAGGGTGCAATTTGCATATACTACCAAAGTTTGACGCTGCAACTCTAACAGATCTTTCATTTATCCTTAGAAGTTTTTTGGATTCTAGTCGCACTTTCGATGTACAAAATGTCTTCATTTGATTTTTTCAAATCCTGAAGGAACTGTTCCCGTTTTCGGTTGTATTCCTCCATTGAAAAATCATCTCTTACTGATTCATTAGCCTCTGGGCCATAATCTTTATCACAAGTCACTACAGAGTGTCTTTTCCTCTTTCTGGTGTTAAATATTTGTCGTTTCACTGACTTTAGTCGCCGTTGTTTAATTTTTTTTTTATATACCGTTTAGTATAAGAATGGGGACTTGTTTGAGTCAAAGCTTTATGTAATACTCTATGAAATTCACCACCCGAATTGAAAGAAATGGAAGCAGCTTCACAACGCATTTGATGTGAGCCCTTTAACGCAAAGTTTATTCGCTTTCCTCCCGTAAATTTGCAGACAATGCTGTTGTAATATTGTGTTAAATTGTTGTCCATATTCAATATTAAACTGCGAGTATTGACATTCAGACGCTGTAAACATGCTTCTGAAAAATAAATTGAAAATCGGCAGTTCGTTCTATGGTGCATACTGCTATTCCCAGTAAATGACATTTTTTATCGCGGTCAGTTGTTCCTATTAAGAAAACAGGGAACCTCTGCCAAATCAATTTATACGTTGCATCTGCGTGGATAATGATATTCTTTTTTACTCCATTTTCTAATAGAATTTTACTGGTTGCCATGAATCTAAAAACACCGTCGCCCTCATCGGTTGTGAAATTACGATAAAAGCTTTGCTTCGTTCATTGGGGACAGCACTATTCTTAAGAAGCCAACTTTACAGTTCACCAAGAGATATTGTTGGTGGACCGTAAATGGTTTTTCTTAATTTAGCCAGAAATATTTTTATTTGGTTTATATTTGGTGGTGGATTATCTTTCTGGGCAAGAACATCCAAAATTGCTTTCGGATTTATTTTTTTTTGGTAAAGAAATCCTTGATTTCGTTCTTTAGTTTGTCGTTCATTTCGGTACTGGCCTTTGTTGCAATAGAATCACAAGAATGACTTACTTGCGATCGAAATAGGAGAACATTTTCAGAGGATGAATCCAGAATTAATTTAATACCAGTTGCACATTGTTGTCCTCGACATTTAACTTTATTACATCGAAAATACTTAACTACACCAGACTCAGTGTTGTTTGTGTTTTTTAAGCTCCAACAAGTTTCCGATTTGACAAAATCTTCTGCATCGTTACGGTTAATGAAGGTTCTTTCGTAATTCCATGTTATGGATCTTTTCTTCGCAAGTTGTTGCTCATTTATTCGGAATAATGTTCTTTTACTCATTTTAAGTTGAATGTATTTATTTACTAGCTTATTGATTTATTACTGTAAACAAAACAATTATATAGTGTCCAGAGTTATTTTTATAAAAAAGAACTATTTTAGTAAAGATTCATTTTGTTATCTGAGGGGTAATTTTTTTTAAATAATGGGCGCTGATGTTTTTGTTGGTACGCATAGATTTTGTAGTGTTAAAATACGTACACTGAAGTTCATTCACTTAAAATGAATTGCAAACTTTTTTTTTACTGCAAGTTCAAGTTTTCAAAGGATCTGATATTTAGAAATGGATTAGTAACATTTAAATAATGCACAACTGTAAGCTGCATTTATTTTTAATAATGCTCGTTTAAACTGTGGTGTTATTAATAGGGGTGCTTTGATATCTTTTTTTGTATTTCTTTGCTAGTTTATTCCACCTTCGTTATTTGTTGTAATGTTTATTAAATAATTTTATCTGTATTTGTGAAAAATCGAAAAAGTAATCTCTCATAAGTCTGTTCTTGATTCTCCTTGTGAGCAGAAATAGCACATTCCAAAATCAAATATATTAATTTATCGATGAAGAAATTGTTTCCTTTTAATTGGTGCCAACACCTGGTCTTTCAAAGATTTTTTAAATAAATGGTTAGTAAATGTAACACTAGTACTGTTTTTCAAATAGTAAAATATCAAAATCAAGTTTAAGTTAAAAAGGTCCTGTTATTTAAATTTCTGGAAAATGAAATGAAATGATTTTTTTTATAAAAAGTATAAGATTACTGAAATTACATATACTTATGCATATTTATAAATGATTTTTATGCTATACCATTGCAAAAATATAGATATATTGCCCGGTATGTATACAAAATGTGTATTATATATTATTATTATTTATTATATGTATTTCAAACACATACTACTCAACAACGTTCACCTCGTGTCTCCGTGTACTCTATGTCTGACATGTCTATTATAAGCCAGCCGTCATACGTCAGTGTATTCTAACCATATGATTCTAACTCATGCACATCTTTTAAAATCGTATATTGCCGCGTTTGTGCACAATTTCGCGGGCATGCGGATTAGTTCAGCAGTGCATTTTAGAATCGTCTCACGAGATTTATGTTAGCAACGTTGCCAATGTAGTTACGAAAATTGATATACACCTTGCCTTCGCCAGAGAGCAGCACCTCCCCGGTCCAAAATTTGCTAATCGTAAATTACGTTTGAGCAATTTATAAAACATTTAATATAGCTGATATGCGGTATAAATATTCTACAATAATTCATTCAATTTGTCTATCCATTTAATTTTTTTTTTTAGTCACTAATAAAGAAATAAAAAATGTTTTTGGTTCATTTTAGAAAAAAAAAAATAGATACACATATTCAGTATTACTTTTTAAACATGTTTGTCAAAAACCGTTTTCGATTTGATGCAGAAATAAGCTGGAAAAAAGGAAATCCGTAATTCAAGCCGTCCGGTGGCCTCTTAAGTATATTGCTACATACAAAGTGTCCTTAATTTGAACTAAAAATATATCTAGGGGTGTATCTGAATAAACGCAAAATTAAACTATAAATTCCTGACAGTTAAATAAGAAAATATTAATTACATCTTATATTTATATACAAATTTTCATTAAACTGCGAACCACAGCATTATGTATACATGAAAAACTCAGTATAATGTATATTAATTATAGCTGTGTTTTTTTCTTACAGAATATGAGTGGAAGAAGGAGGGCTGATGACCCACATGATTTTGAAAGTAACAGCAAGACATCTAAACCCACCTATTATAATCAGCATTCCCGGAATTTACGACAGAGCCAGAAAAGGAACACTGTGAATAGAAAAAAGTAAGATACTGTTAGGTTTGTCCAATCTAGACGCATCCCAGTCAATAATATTTGATTTTTTAAATAAATATTTGGAAATGTTATTTGAATAAACTTGTAATATATGGTCGATGACACGCACAATTAATGAAAAAAATATATATAGTAGGTATATCGAAGCGGTCTTTTTATTGTGGTAGCTACTCATTAGGAGCACATTTTAAAAATTTCTTGTTTTATACAGAGTGTTCCATAACTTGGTGGCTGACCATAGTTATAGTTTTTTTTTTAATGGAACACGCTATATATTTCTACATTTCTGTATTCTCCGTATCATTTTAATGCAAAAAGTAGTAAGATAGTATAAGCCTGAGTCTGAGGTTTTTGACTTATTTCCATTTTTCTGAAAAATTCAGAGTAATTATAAAATTATATTTCACGAAAACGAAGTATTAGATGGTCACAATTTTTTGTATTATTGTTCATAATAAGAGGTCTTAATACAAGCATATTTTATTTTTTTCCAGTTACCAATTACATGTGCAGAAACTGGATTAAAATTGCGTGACACGTTTTTGTTTAAAAGTCAATTTTTTCAAATGGAACACCCTGTACATGAGTTCATTTTTGAATTGCTTATTTAATTTCACAACAAAAATATGTAAAACTGACTATTACAGAGCTATTGTCGTTTTTTGATATAATTTTGCCAACGCTATGTTTTTTATTTGAATACGGTATAGTGAGTTTTTTGCAACATTGATAATTGAATAGATGCCATTTAATAAGTTGTTACTCAGTTGACAAGCATGATTTTATAATGAATTTTTCTAAAAATTATCTTAGCGATATGATCTTTATCCATATTGGGGGAATCGCAAAAAAAATATTTACAAGTTTAAGATTTTGAGTTGCTTATAAAACTGCATTCCAGAAATATACAATATAACATTACTGTTCTTTTTTCTTTTACTTTTATAATCTTGGTTAGTGTCTCATTTCTATATCTATATTATACTATTGTCTTTCTAGCTCAACTCAGTCGGTATAAATTATAATCAAGTATGAAAATAAATAATACACTCAGGATTGAATTCTTTGGTAAAAGTTGTTTTACTATTTATTTCAAAATAATATCTTATTCCAAACACAATAGGTATAATGTTTGTTGGTAAATAATTAACGTAATAATGTAAAACTCTTTTTTCATCTAAACAACAATTCAATTTCAAAAATTAACTTCTCCTCCTTAATGAAAATCAACAATTCAAGAATATAAATATGACTATTCAGATAATATAAAATAGAATATTTTTTTTACAACAAAGTATAGATTAATTCTATTATTTTCTTTATCTCTTCAAATTTTCACTTCATTGCTTGATTATAATGATTATTAAATGATTGACTTTTAATAATGTTTAAAATTTTACTTTACTATTTTTCTGTTTTCATCATAGGTCTAATCCTCTTCACAAAATGCCTCTATCCTGGATTGCAGGTACAACTTTTAAGGTCCTGATAATACGTCACATAAGGTCCAAGTTAACTGTATCCAATATTCTCGTATTTGTACACTCGTTATGGTTTCTTCTATTACCGTAAAAACGTCTCCTATATGTATTTTTCCTCCGTCTATAAATCCACTTCCATTTATTTTATACGTAAAGTTAAGATAATTCCGACTTAGTAATCAATTTAATCCAATATATGAGTTTCACAAGTCTTACGACTTCACAACACATGCAGATGATGATATCAACGTGTAAAATTAAGTATGTATTATTTTTATACCACAATTTCTATATTAATTCTTCTTTATTCCAAAATTCTCGTCTCATTCAATATTATTTCTATCTTTTATGTCAAAATTTATAAATCATCTCCTTTTGTTTATAAGTAACCAGGATATTTTTTTTAGTTTCCATATACGTATTTGATTTTTCATATAATAATGATTTTTTTTGTATAGTAATTTAAGTTGCCTATCTTATCTTGACAATATTTCTAACATTGTGATTTTTTTAAAATCTTTCATTAAGAAGTGAGATTACAATAGATTTACATCCTATCTAACATTTTATACATTTCATTACTATTCTAATAAATTCTTCTATTCTATATACGAATGATCCCTTATAATATATATATATTAATTTTCTTGAGACGTTAATTTTTTTTTATACTATTGTCACGGCGCCTTTAGCGTTACGGTCACAAAGGCCGCTAATCCCGTGACGAGGGGTTGCTCAGGGGCGAGCACTCGCTTATATTATTATTATAAAAACAGGAAGAGCAAAAGGCACCTACCTTTAATTCTACGCCTGGCTTCAGTCTCAAGTGACGAGGAGATTGAGTCGTTGCAATAAAACACTAAGTGTAACACATTTATTTATTAAACACTAATAACAACTAGATAACAAATTAATGAAGGATCACAAGTGATCCTCCTATCGGAAGATTACTTATGAATCAGCTTTCTCTTCGGAATCTCTTTCTTTTATTACCTTGGTAACGCCGAGTCCGTCCTTACCTCGCTGAATCGCACATTCCTGTCCGTTCGATGGGTTCAACGGAAGTTGATCGAACGGACAGACAGGATGCTAAGTAAGTCCAGAATCAGGTTACCGCGGCAATACTTCTCGTACTATACAGAGTGTTGATTCGCGACACTATAAATGTTGACAATTCAAATCATTATAATATATCTACATATTTATACAAAAACTGGATATTTGTGAAATATATTGCCAGCAATATATTCCATAAAATATATAGAATATGGTACAATAAACAAAATTTGAAACAAAACAAATTAATTTGTGTACAATACCACAAAAAATTGTGTCCATCTGATACGTCGTTTTCGAGAAATATAATTTTATACAAACATTGAATTTTTCAGAAAAATAGGAATAAGTCGAAAACTTTAGATTTTGGGCCTATGCAATCTTATTACTTTTTGTCTAAAAATTATACGGGGAATAGAAAAATGTAATAATATATAGGCTATTCCATTTAAAAAGCTATAACTATGGTCAACCGCCAAGTTATGAAACACTTTGTATAATACAAAATATATTTATAATGTGCTCCTAGTGACCAGCTATCACAATAAAAAAGCCGCTTTAAAATATTTTTACTCGTAAAGGCACAATCGGCCTTACCCGCGAAAATTACTCACCCTGTATATAGTAAAATTCTCACGGAGGCTACATTTTATTGCTTTCATTTGATCGCTTAATTCAGAATATCTTAGTCGATAAACTCATTTATAATAAGTTATGATAAAATCTCCCTGGTTAAATCGTACCTTAAGAATATATCCCATCAAAGCGCAATAGTATGCAATCACTTGTAGCACAATATGAATCCGTTCCTAGAACTTGCCTCTTTCCTTTTTTCATCAATTATTTTAAAGCTTGTGCTCCTTTTGTTTATTTAATTTTATTTGCTACTGATACTAGAATTCAAATGATATTAAGAAATAATACTACAGCTACCCAATACGAAGTTATACGGATATCTTCATAAATATCCATGGCCTTCATGGAACTCGTGATGGTAGAAACTACTACTTCCCTTCACTACATTTCGTGTGACAATAAAAATGTTTGACATCGAAATTTTTGCAGATCTTTACGGTTTTGAACCTCTGAAAACGAGAAGTGGTATTTTGAACAATAATACCTCTTTTTCACTCCCTTCATTGCACCAAACAATTTCTAGTAAACTGCACAATTTTATTAGGTGTTATAAAAGCTGTTTTCTTTTTCGCATCTTTATCTAAGGATATCTGAAAATGCACCTGTGGCAATCAAGGATTTTCCTTCCTTGCTTTCAGGTTTTCACCTAAGTTTAATATCCAAAAATGTCCATTCTTAGTTTCAGGTTTTTACATATTGTAGTCGACAACTAAATGTGAATTAAATCTTGGATTGGGTTGGTCTTTACTTGACGTTTATCTATTTTCAGTGTAAAATAAACAAATGTTTACGATTTACACTGTATTTATAACAATAAACAACGACAGCGGTTTCGCTACATAGCTTCTTCAGGTGGACATATCCAATAATGACTATCTACATACACTTAAAACTCTTATAATAGTACGCTGTTATTAAGAATTCTTAGAACTAATGTATAACATTTCTTGTCTAAAAGTATCGGGTCTAAACAAAAATTACTCGTAACTAGATATATTGCTAACAGATGTTATGTGTGACATTAGGGAAACTGTATTACTGACTGAATAGATTTAACAGTGGTGATGAGTTGATGTCCACTTTATCGTTTAATAAGTTGCCTGAATGTTTATATTTATTAACTTCTAATGTCTCTAGTAAATCTAGTTTGCTGCTTTTATTTTCAACGTGAAGAATATCAAAGTGTTTATTAAAACTATGATTATTATCTATCAAATGATTCGCGTAAGTCGAATCATTTTTTTGGCTGATGTAAGCGGAGTAATGATCAGCGATCCGTGTTTTAAATGTTCTTCCTGTTTGACCTATATATCCCTTAGTACATGTACCACAAGTTCACTTATAGACTCCCGATTTATTGTTGTGTTTAGTTTTTCCTTTATTATTATATATTAATTTTCTCTTTTCTAAGGAATTTTGTTAGTTTTACTTTGTCTTCCCCAAAGTAAGTGAAAGATTTGAACCTTTTAATTGTAGTGTCTTTAGTAACTGGATAAATTTCTTTTAAGGTTTTGTTGAATAATCCTTAGAAATAAATTTATCTATTAAATTTGGGTCGTATCCACTGTTATAGGCGATTTGTTTAATAATATTATATTCTTTACTATAGTCTGAAGTGAACATTGTTATACCAATCAATCTAGGAATTATACTGTGGTAAGCCGCTAATTTGTGTTGATCTGGATGGTTGGATTTGTTGTGAATATGTGTATATGTGTCAGTATGTGATTGAAAAAGAAGTGTATAATAGTATCAATTACTTAGTTCTTACGGTAAAAAGAGTCAATAATTAAATGCAACTTTCAATTTACCATAAAGAATCACATACTGACATAACCATTCACAACAAATCCAACCATCCATACTAACACAAATTAGTGGCTTACCACAGTATGATTCCTAGATTGATTAGTATACCAATGTCCACTTCAGACTTTAGTAAAGAATAAATAATTGTTGTTAAACAAATTGCCACAGTGGATATGACCCAAATTTAATAGATAAATTAGTTTCTAAGAGATTATTTAACAAAGAAATTTATCGTGTTACTAAAGATACTACAATGAAAAAGTTCAGATCTTTCACTTACTTTACCAAGTAGAACTAACAAAATTCCTTAGAAAAGAGAAAAATAATATTGCGTTCAAAACGAAGAATAACCTTGCGAAATACATCAAGAATAGTAAAGGAAAAACTAATCACAACAATAAATCGGGAGTCTATAAGTTAACTTGGGAACATATACTAAGGGATATATAAGGTCAAACAGGGAGAGCGTTTAAAACACGGATCGCTGATCATTACTCCGCTTACATCAACCAAAAAAATGATTCGACTTACGCGAATCATTTCATAGATAATAATCACAATTTTAGTAAACATTTTGATATTCTTCACGTTGAAAATAAAAGCATTAAGGTGGCCATCTCGCCCATCTCAATTACATTGCAAACGTGCTGCTAACATATCACACCAGAATCCGTTAATAAGCAGTAGGGTACTTATACCGATTCTGGGACCTCCTCCCCCTCTCACCCAGCTCCCCCTCACCCCCCTCGCCCTAGTGGCGCCCTCTGCCAACCCAACTGATCTGGCGCCCCCTCGCGGTCGCCAACCCAACTAAAAATTGCAGATTTCATCATTACCAACCCAACTAAAAATTGCAGATTTCATCATTACCAACCCAACTAAAAATGGCAGATTTCATCATTACCAACCCAACTAAAAATTGCAGATTTCATCATTACCAACCCAACTAAAAATTGCAGATTTCATCATTGCCAACCCAAATACCATGACGCCCTTTCACAGCCACTAACCAAGAAATGGCATCTCCCAACACTACCAACCTAACTAATGCAGCATCCTCTCACGGTCACTAGCCAAACTAAGGTGACGTCAGACAAATGGCGGACCATCAAGATGGTCTTTGTTTCTAGAGAATTCCTGAATAAATTACCAGGCTTGCTATCGCGCTTCTCAATGTACTTCAAACAGGTCTAAACGTGTTTCCAGCGGAAACCGCAACGGCTGTCTGCTTCTGTGACAGCCGCATGCTTGAAATGTATATCTTACTTATAAAATAAAATAAAACAAACAATATTTTTTAAGAAAAAACAATGTATTTATTATTATTAATTAACAATATGACCAAGCTTCATACCCTCAAGATGGTCGATCAAAATATAAACTTTACATCTAAGATCGGCATACCATTTCAAAATTATAAAATAAATATACAGTATGCTACTGGACGAGATAGCAACCAAGTATGAATATACAGGACGTTTCAAAGGTAGGGATTTTTAGAAAAGCAAGATGGCGAATCCAAGATGGCCGCCAAAAATCTAATAAACTAATGTCACGTCAAGCATCCAATCTATCAAAACCATGCACTCGAACTCCTATGAAACATCATCTCAAAACCATCGCTAGAATCAGCTCACAACCGGGTCATGAAGCGGTACTGAAACCCCTATATTAAAACCACACATTCAAACCACTATCAAATCCCTCTTTTCTCAAAAAGCTATTCAACCATTCATCAATCCATCCATCCATCCGTCCATCCATCCATCCATCCATCCATCCATCCATCCATCCATCAGGATAACATAGCAACCAAATGTTAATATACAGAACATTTCAAAGGTAGGGATTTTTAGAAAAGTAAGATAGCGAATCCAAGATGGCCGCCAAAAATCTAATAAACTAAGGTGACGTCAGGCGAAATGGCCGACTATCAATATGATCGATCAAAATATAAACTCAACTTCTAGAAAATACCCAACTCCATATCACGCATCACAACAACAACCACCACCACAACCACCCAACATAGTTTCAAACGCCACAACACCAGACCAACTTAAGAAGATACATCTAGGTCAATCCCCAACACAACATACTTTCAAACGCCACCACCGCGGATTTACATCTAAGATCGGCATACTTTGTCAAAATCATAAAATAAATATATAGTATGGTACTGGATAACATAGCAACCAAACATGAATATACAGGACATTTCAAAAGTAAGACTTTTAGAAAAGTAAAATAATGAGCCCATATTTTTAAGAAAACAATTTATTAAAAATAAAACAACTACACACATCAAACAAACCTCAACCATACTTTCAATTTCACAAATATCAAAATTTAAACAAAACAATCAAATGCAAAGGCAAGGAATGTTCTCGAGATGACCCATATAGTGCAATATAACAATGCAGTAAAACGATAGAGGTGAGATACATGGTCTATCAAAAATTTTTATTACCCACTTTTTTTTCAGCAATCAAAACTTTTTTGACAAAACACTATACATATGAAAATAGACATAACATTAAATATTTCCATTTTAGAGATACCCCAGTTTAATCTCAATTTTAAATAACATAAATTCTTAAATTGATTTAGTTAACTTTCTTATAATATTTAAAAAAAGGTTGAAAAAGAAAACATACTAAGTCCCACAACAGATAAAATATGTACTATCTTTTTACACTTCATGTTTAGTACTATCATTAGAAGAAATATGCTTGAGGTACAGCTTTTAATATGAAATTTAGAGGTTTTTATGCAAAATACATAGTTTATCACTAATAAAACTAATTTTGAAACACATTCTCCACATAGCAAATACCACTTCCTATACATTTTAAAAAAATAACAATTTTTATATATCATAAAAGAACCAAACAAAAAAACTAATATAAAGACAGCATTAACGTTCTAACCAAAAGATTTGCAAAAATATTAAATATATACTTGTTCTAAAAATGCTTCTATCTCTCTTTTTACAGTTTTATGTTTTGTACAGCAGCGAATGTATTACATTTCTCTTAAAAGCATTTTATAATTTGAGAAAAAAATGGTGAAATGTATCTCGAAACATTATTATAAATACATTTTAAAACATGGAATTCTATTTTATTTGGATGACATTGTATTTACAAATAGTTTTTATATTATATCATTACAAGAAATATGTTTTACATTAAATTTTACGCACGGGACAACAGTAGTATACACACACCAAACTGCACGCAAAAACTAGTATAAAGACCGCATTAACGCTATAACCAAAAAGAATTGAAGTCATATTAAATTATGGATGCAAAAACTAGTATAAAGGCCGCATTAACGCTATAACCAAAAAGAATTGAGGTCATATTAAATTATGGAGGAAAATAATAAATACTCGCTCTCAATTATTTCATATTGAAATTACATAAAAATCCATGCAATACACTTAAAACATTTGAAAAATCATGTTCGGTAAGCCCACTATATATCAATATTTAAGACAAAAAATTATTATTAATTTTCCATCTACAGATACCCCTGCTTAATATCAATTTGAATTAACATAAATTCATAAAATGAGTCTATCTTTTACAGTTCGTGTGTTGTACTATCATTAGAAGAAATATGCTTGACGACCGGCTTTTAATATGAAATTTAGAGGTTTTTACACAAAAACATCAATTTGAATTAACATAAATTCATAAAATGAGTGTATCTTTTACAGTTCGTGTGTTGTACTATCATTAGAAGAAATATCCTTGACGAGCGGCTTTTAATATGAAATTTAGAGGTTTTTACACAAAAACATAGTTTATGCCTAATAAAAACTAATTTTGAAACACATTGTACACATAGCAAATACCACTTCCTATACATTTAAAAAATTACAATTTTTATACATCATAAAAGAACGAAACAAAAAAACTAATATAAAGACAGCATTAACGTTCTAACCAAAAGATTTGAGAATCAGCTCACAACCGGGTCATGAAGCGGTTCTGAAACCCCTCTATCAAAAACATGCATTCAAGTCAATGAAATTACATAAAAATCTAAGAAATAGTAGCACTTAAAACGTTTGAAAAATCATGTTTGGTAAGTCTACTATTTAAGACAAAAATTATTATTTATTTCCATTTACAACAGATAGCCCACTATTTATCAATATTTAAGGCAAAAAATTATTATTAATTTCCCCATTTACAACAGATTTCCTTGTTTAATCTCAATTTTTAAATAACATAAATTCTTAAATTGATTTAGTTAACTTTCTTATAATATTTAAAAAGGGTGAGAAAGAAAACATACTAACTCTCACAACAGATAAAATATATACTATCTTTTTACAGTTCATGTTTTTTGTACTATCATTAGAAGAAATATGCTTGACGAGCGGCTTTTAATATGAAATTTAGAGGTTTTTACACAAAAACATAGTTTATGCCTATAAAAACTAATTTTGAAACACATTGTACAAATAGCAAATACCACTTCCTATACATTTAAAAAATAGCAATGTTTATACATCATAAAAGAACTAAACAAAAAAAGCTAATATAAAGACAGCATTAACGCTCTAACCAAAAGATTTGAGAATCAGCTCACAACCTGGTCATGAAGCGGTTCTGAAACCCCTCTATTAAAAACATACACTCAAGTCAATGAAATCACATAAAAATCTAAGAAATAGTATCACTTAAAACATTTGAAAAATCATGTTTGGTAAGCCTACTATTTAAGACAAAAATTATTATTAATTTCCATTTACAACAGATAGCCCACTATTTATCAATATTTAAGGGCAAAAGAATTATTATTAATTCCCTCATTTACAACAGATTTCCTTGTTTAATCTCAATTTTTAAATAACATAAATTCTTAAATTGATTTAGTTAACTTTCTTATAATATTAAAAAAGGGTAAGAAAAAAAACATGGTAAGTCTCACAACAGATAAATATTAAAAGTAAAATAAATATATACTATTTCAAAATGTTTCTACCTTTTATAGCTGTGTTTTGTTATACACAATCCAAACCATTTTGCATGTTAAAATCAGTCACCATTCCGACATGCTTCTGAACTAACCCCATCAGGTTAACTGAAAAAAGAAACACAATCCTATCAAGAATTTTATCTTATATGGTATATGTTTGAATATCTTTTTCGACCACAATTATAGGAATACAATTAGTTTCACATACCTAATGCGGGTGACAGATTGGGCAAAGTATCGGGGGGGGATCACCAAACTAATCCTTTCAGAACATCGCTCGCATCTGATTATTTCATATTCTTAAAAAAAATATATACTGTATAATATTTTACATCTCTTTTTTTTTTTCATAAAACTCACCTATCATGAGTAAATTAAGCACAAAATGGCTCAGCACCCTGTGTCGATATATTTCCCGCAGAGGTGCAGAATAATAGCACATCGTGCATAATATATCATCACCCCCTTCATGCAATCGCACGAAGCCAGCAGCAATCACGCACATATTATTAATAGGTATCAATTGATGACGTCCATATCCGTCATCTCGGTACACATCAACCACAATGTCACCCGAACCACGAGATTCATAACCATTGTCTGTATCAACAGACGGCAAAGTTAATGTTGAATCGGAATTTTGATCATCCATCACCTTAAACAAAAATTAATCAATATTAAATTCGACACCCCCAACCATCTTTAAATATCAACAAAAATTATTTGATATTAAAATACCACTCACAAAAATAAACAAACTAAACACAATTAATAGCCAACAATAAAAATGCAGGGGAAAAACAAAATCTACTTCGAGGTACACTATCAAAACTAATATAAAATGATCTACTACACATCCTTTATAACCAACCCCCACTAATGACCTTAAACGAAAAAAATTCTTCCTATATATGTATAAAGAAAACAAAGGATTACCTAAAACAATCTTCTCCACATCTTCAAATGATTTTTTTTTTATTATCATCATAAAAATCCAAACGATTACCAACCCAATTAAAACTAGGACCCTTTAACGATAGACAATTAGCATTAAATTAAAAAATATAACCAAGTATCATAACTTTCAATAGCATAAAAGCAAATCACCGACATCCGTTCCAGACAAAAAAAAGCCCTAAAACTCGGCATTGGTCAAATAACTGATTACAGCCCGTACCGTAAGATTTATTTACATAATGAACCCTTAGGGAAAAATGCGATATATACATATTTAGTAGATAAATTAAGAACAAATTTAGTTTCACCAATTATAGGAACCCCATACATATCAGTCGGCAAATTAACAAAAAGATTGATTTAACCAATTCCAAAGTTCTAACAAAGAAACGCACTCTATGTATCTGGAGATGTCTTCAACATAATTGAAATTCCACTTAGTCCGAGCAGAAGACAACCCCATCATACCGACAAAGGAATGAATAATTCGAACAGATACCAATAAACATGTCACAGTCAACAAATCTATTAGAAAACGACACAACCTCCCAGCAGCTGTAAATTAAATGCTAATGATGTAAAAATACCTAAAAATATTTCGTAAAACAAGAGTATTTTAGTTAAATATACAATAAATATTATTTAGTATTGGAATACACAATGAATAACACAAATTTGAGTAGAGAAAGGTAAATATTTCTAATTGCACATGTGTGAATTTGAATTTACATCACCTGCCCGAATAGAGTGTCTTATATATGGATAGTAAAGTCGTCGCGTCCATTCATATACATATGTGAAAGGCATTTCTCACATACGTATATAGTCACCGCGCTTATGTGCGAACTACTACGGTGGATGCAGCCCTCCGCATACATACCTAGGGTAGACAGGTGGTCATTTGCTGACCGTCATTATTTTTATGAGTCCGATCGCTTTGTATACATAATGCTTCATTATTAGAGGTTCCTAATAGATGAATTTTATTTATAAATATGTGGATGTTTAAAATGAAAAATAGGAAGTATACATATTCTCTTTATTTATAAAGTGTACACCTAATTATATAATTATATATTTTTCTATAGTTTTATTTAGCCATAGGCGTATATTTATATGGTTATATAAAGTGGGAAAATAGGATATGCACATTTTTTAATTAATAATAACAATGTACATTACATATATTTATTCATAAAATTATATACAGTGTAATACGAATTACCTAATCATATTTTTTTGTCTTTTTTTTATAGTATACATTTTTATATATTTATTTTAGCAATATTTATCACCAACGCATACATATCTAAATCGGACTTGATTTTTTCAATTTCGGATATAAACCTCATAATTCTAATGTTCAACAAGTCTTTCTTCTGTCTAAGAGCCCTCCGCCTGTTTTCGGAAATTGCCGCAAATGCCAACAAATTGACGAACAGCATCATATTTTTTTATTTATACGTACATATATTGTGAATTATTACAGTAATTATAAAACAAATTTAGTTATAGATAGACAAACATTATACAGGTATATTGCAAACATGTAATGCTAAGATAATCAGAGTGATATATACATACATGTAAAGAAATTTATAGTTTATTCAATCTCTTATTAAAAGAGTTATTAATATCTTTCAAATGAATACCTGCCAGTGGTGGAAAAACTGTGTGGTTTCATCATGAACGAGGGCAATAACAATCAAGACTAAACACCTAGAATTAAATGCTAATTATGTAAAAATGCTTAAAATATTATTGTTATACTTGAAGAAATAGAATTTTTGAATGACGTATCCCTAATAACCAATAAATAGGCAGCATATGCAGGGAAAAATACCAACACATGTGGAAAAAGATTGAACAGACAACTTAAGAACTAACAAGCGGAGAACTAAAGTCGAGATATTATTTTGATTAAAAAATTAAAGCGAAACAATTAGATACAAATTTTAAAAACAAAGTGAACTATGTACTATACAAAAGCAATTAAAACCCGGTATTTAATATTAAATCGTCGTCTACCATCACAGAAAAATAGTGTATTATAAGGAGAAAAAAATTAGATTTTAGCTCGAGGTAATTTATTACCTCGAGCTAAAATCTAATACTTTTTTCTTTGTATAATACACTATTTTTCTGTGATGGTAAACGACGATTTAATATTAAATAACGGGTTTTAATTGCTTTTGTATAGTATATAGTTCACTTTGTTTTTAAAATTTGTATCTAATTGTTTCGCTTTAATTTTTTAATCAAAATAATATCTCGACTTTAGTTCTCCGCTTGTTAGTTCTTAAGTTGTCTGTTCAATCTTTTTCCACATGTGTTGGTATTTTTCCCTGCATATGCTACCTATTTATTGGTTATTAGGAATACGTCATTCAAAAATTCTATTTCTTCAAGTATAACAATAATATTTTAAGCATTTTTACATAATTAGCATTTAATTCTAGGTGTTTAGTCTTGATTGTTATTGCCCTCGTTCATGATGAAGCCACACAGTTTTTCCACCACTGTCAGGTATTCATTTGAAAGATATTAATAACTCTTTTAATAAGAGATTGAATAAACTATAAATTTCTTTACATGTATGTATATATCACTATGATTATCTTAGCATTACATGTTTGCAATATACCTGTATAATGTTTGTCTATCTATAACTAAATTTGTTTTATAATTACTGTAATAATTCACAATATATGTACGTATAAATAAAAAAATATGATGCTGTTCGTCAATTTGTTGGCATTTGCGGCAATTTCCGAAAACAGGCGGAGGGCTCTTAGACAGAAGAAAGACTTGTTGAACATTAGAATTTTGAGGTTTATATCCGAAATTGAAAAAATCAAGTCCGATTTAGATATGTATGCGTTGGTGATAAATATTGCTAAAATAAATATATAAAAATGTATACTATAAAAAAAAGACAAAAAAATATGATTAGGTAATTCGTATTACACTGTATATAATTTTATGAATAAATATATGTAATGTACATTGTTGTTATTAATTAAAAAATGTGCATATCCTATTTTCCCACTTTATATAACCATATAAATATACGCCTATGGCTAAATAAAACTATAGAAAAATATATAATTATATAATTAGCTGTACACTTTATAAATAAAGAGAATATGTATACTTCCTATTTTTCATTTTAAACATCCACATATTTATAAATAAAATTCATCTATTAGGAACCTCTAATAATGAAGCATTATGTATACAAAGCGATGGGACTCATAAAAATAATGACGGTCAGCAAATGACCACCTGTCTACCCTAGGTATGTATGCGGAGGGCTGCATCCACCGTAGTAGTTCGCACATAAGCGCGGTGACTATATACGTATGTGAGAAATGCCTTTCACACATGTATATGAATGGACGCGACGACTTTACTATCCATATATAAGACACTCTATTCGGGCAGGTGATGTAAATTCAAATTCACACATGTGCAATTAGAAATATTTATCTTTCTCTACTCAAATTTGTGTTATTCATTGTGTATTCCAATACTAAATAATATTTATTGTATATTTAACTAAAATACTCTTGTTTTACGAAATATTTTTAGGTATTTTTACATCATTAGCATTTAATTTACAGCTGCTGGGAGGTTGTGTCGTTTTCTAATAGATTTGTTGACTGTGACATGTTTATTGGTATCTGTTCGAATTATTCATTCCTTTGTCGGTATGATGGGGTTGTCTTCTGCTCGGACTAAGTGGAATTTCAATTATGTTGAAGACATCTCCAGATACATAGAGTGCGTTTCTTTGTTAGAACTTTGGAATTGGTTAAATCAATCTTTTTGTTAATTTGCCGACTGATATGTATGGGGTTCCTATAATTGGTGAAACTAAATTTGTTCTTAATTTATCTACTAAATATGTATATATCGCATTTTTCCCTAAGGGTTCATTATGTAAATAAATCTTACGGTACGGGCTGTAATCAGTTATTCGACCAATGCCGAGTTTTAGGGCTTTTTTTTGTCTTGAACGGATGTCGGTGATTTGCTTTTATGCTATTGAAAGTTATGATACTTGGTTATATTTTTTAATTTAATGCAAATTGTCTATCGTTAAAGGGTCCTAGTTTTAATTGGGTTGGTAATCGTTTGGATTTTTATGATGATAATAAAAAAAAATCATTTGAAGATGTGGAGAAGATTGTTTTAGGTAATCCTTTGTTTTCTTTATACATATATAGGAAGAATTTTTTTCGTTTAAGGTCATTAGTGGGGGTTGGTTATAAAGGATGTGTAGTAGATCATTTTATATTAGTTTTGATAGTGTGCCTCGAAGTAGATTTTGTTTTTCCCCTGCATCTTTTATTGTTGGCTATTAATTGTGTTTAGTTTGTTTATTTTTGTGAGTGGTATTTTAATATCAAATAATTTTTGTTGATATTTAAAGATGGTTGGGGGTGTCGAATTTAATATTGATTAATTTTTGTTTAAGGTGATGGATGATCAAAATTCCGATTCAACATTAACTTTGCCGTCTGTTGATACAGACAATGGTTATGAATCTCGTGGTTCGGGTGACATTGTGGTTGATGTGTACCGAGATGACGGATATGGACGTCATCAATTGATACCTATTAATAATATGTGCGTGATTGCTGCTGGCTTCGTGCGATTGCATGAAGGGGGTGATGATATATTATGCACGATGTGCTATTATTCTGCACCTCTGCGGGAAATATATCGACACAGGGTGCTGAGCCATTTTGTGCTTAATTTACTCATGATAGGTGAGTTTTATGAAAAAAAAAAGAGATGTAAAATATTATACAGTATATATTTTTTTTAAGAATATGAAATAATCAGATGCGAGCGATGTTCTGAAAGGATTAGTTTGGTGATCCCCCCCCCCCGATACTTTGCCCAATCTGTCACCCGCATTAGGTATGTGAAACTAATTGTATTCCTATAATTGTGGTCGAAAAAGATATTCAAACATATACCATATAAGATAAAATTCTTGATAGGATTGTGTTTCTTTTTTCAGTTAACCTGATGGGGTTAGTTCAGAAGCATGTCGGAATGGTGACTGATATTAACATGCAAAATGGTTTGGATTGTGTATAACAAAACACAGCTATAAAAGGTAGAAACATTTTGAAATAGTATATATTTATTTTACTTTTAATATTTATCTGTTGTGAGACTTACCATGTTTTTTTTCTTACCCTTTTTTAATATTATAAGAAAGTTAACTAAATCAATTTAAGAATTTATGTTATTTAAAAATTGAGATTAAACAAGGAAATCTGTTGTAAATGAGGGAATTAATAATAATTCTTTTGCCCTTAAATATTGATAAATAGTGGGCTGTCTGTTGTAAATGGAAATTAATAATAATTTTTGTCTTAAATAGTAGGCTTACCAAACATGATTTTTCAAATGTTTTAAGTGATACTATTTCTTAGATTTTTATGTGATTTCATTGACTTGAGTGTATGTTTTTAATAGAGGGGTTTCAGAACCGCTTCATGACCAGGTTGTGAGCTGATTCTCAAATCTTTTGGTTAGAGCGTTAATGCTGTCTTTATATTAGCTTTTTTTGTTTAGTTCTTTTATGATGTATAAACATTGCTATTTTTTAAATGTATAGGAAGTGGTATTTGCTATGTGTACAATGTGTTTCAAAATTAGTTTTTATAGGCATAAACTATGTTTTTGTGTAAAAACCTCTAAATTTCATATTAAAAGCCGCTCGTCAAGCATATTTCTTCTAATGATAGTACAAAAAACATGAACTGTAAAAAGATAGTATATATTTTATCTGTTGTGAGAGTTAGTATGTTTTCTTTCTCATCCTTTTTAAATATTATAAGAAAGTTAACTAAATCAATTTAAGAATTTATGTTATTTAAAGATTGAGATTAAACAAGGAAATCTGTTGTAAATGGGGAAATTAATAATAATTTTTTGCCTTAAATATTGATAAATAGTGGGCTATCTGTTGCAAATGGAAATAAATAATAATTTTTGTCTTAAATAGTAGGCTTACCAAACATGATTTTTCAAACGTTTTAAGTGCTACTATTTCTTAGATTTTTATGTAATTTCATAGACTTGAATGCATGTTTTTGATAGAGGGGTTTCAGAACCGCTTCATGACCCGGTTGTGAGCTGATTCTCAAATCTTTTGGTTAGAACGTTAATGCTGTCTTTATATTAGTTTTTTTGTTTCGGTCTTTTATGATGTATAAAAATTGTAATTTTTTAAATGTATAGGAAGTGGTATTTGCTATGTGTACAATGTGTTTCAAAATTAGTTTTTATTAGGGATAAACTATGTTTTTGTGTAAAAACATCTAAATTTCATATTAAAAGCCGCTCGTCAAGGATATTTCTTCTAATGATAGTACAACACACGAACTGTAAAAGATAGACTCATTTTATGAATTTATGTTAATTCAAATTGATGTTTTTGTGTAAAAACCTCTAAATTTCATATTAAAAGCCGGTCGTCAAGCATATTTCTTCTAATGATAGTACAACACACGAACTGTAAAAGATAGACTCATTTTATGAATTTATGTTAATTCAAATTGATATTAAGCAGGGGTATCTGTAGATGGAAAATTAATAATAATTTTTTGTCTTAAATATTGATATATAGTGGGCTTACCGAACATGATTTTTCAAATGTTTTAAGTGTATTGCATGGATTTTTATGTGGGTAATAAAAATTTTTGATAGACCATGTATCTCACCTCTATCGTTTTACTGCATTGTTATATTGCACTATATGGGTCATCTCGAGAACATTCCTTGCCTTTGCATTTGATTGTTTTGTTTAAATTTTGATATTTGTGAAATTGAAAGTATGGTTGAGGTTTGTTTGATGTGTGTAGTTGTTTTATTTTTAATAAATTGTTTTCTTAAAAATATGTTGTTCCTTTTTATTTTATGATATAGATATATTAAATAAGGTGACTATCATAGAGGTGTCGATAGTGATCAAACGTTGTGGTTTCCATTAGAAACGTGTTTAGATCTGTTAGAAATATACTGGTAAGCTCGATATCAAGCTTTTTGAACTGTTAGGCTGCACAAATACATTTCATTTATGCATCTATCACTGAATGTATGATTTGAATGTATTGTTTTGGAATGATGGCTTTTAAAGAGAATGATTTGATAGTGGTTTTAATAGATTGATGCCTGATGCCACCTTAGTTTATTAGATTTTTGGCGGCCATCTTGGATTCACCATCTTGCTTTTCTAAAAATCCCTACTTTGAAACGTCCTGTATATTCATACTTGGTTGCTATGTTATCCAGTATCATACTGTATATTTATTTTATGATTTTGAGATGGTATGCTGATGTCAGATATAAATCCTCGGTGGTGGTGTTTGAAAGTATGTTGGGTTTGAGCTAGATGTATCTTCCTAAGTTGATCTGGTGTTGTGGCGTTTTGAAACTATGTTGGGTTGTTGTTGTGATGCGTGATACGGAGTTGGGTATTTTATAGAAGTTGAGTTTATATTTTGATCGATCATATTGATAGTCGGCCATTTCGCCTGATGTCACCTTAGTTTATTGGATTTTTGGCGGCCATCTTGGATTCGCCATCTTGCTTTTCTAAAATCCCTACCTTTGAAATGTTCTGTATATTAACATTTGGTTGCTATGTTATCCTGATGGATGGATGGATGGATGGATGGATGGATGGATGGATGGACGGATGGATGGATGGATTGATGAATGGTTGAATAGCTTTTTGAGAAAAGAGGGATTTGATAGTGGTTTGAATGTGTGGTTTTAATATAGGGGTTTCAGTACCGCTTCATGACCCGGTTGTGAGCTGATTCTAGCGATGGTTTTGAGATGATGTTTCATAGGAGTTCGAGTGCATGGTTTTGATAGATTGGATGCTTGACGTGACATTAGTTTATTAGATTTTTGGCGGCCATCTTGGATTCGCCATCTTGCTTTTCTAAAAATCCCTACCTTTGAAACGTCCTGTATATTCATACTTGGTTGCTATGTTATCCAGATGGATGGACGGATGGATGGTTGGATGGATGGTTGGATGGATGGCTTTTTGAGAAAAGAGGGATTTAATAGTGGTTTGAATGTGTGGTTTTAATATAGGGGTTTCAGAACTGCTTCATGACCCGGTTGTGAGCTGATTCTAGGGATGGTTTTGAGATGATGTTTCATAGGAGTTCGAGTGCATGGTTTTGATAGATTGGATGCTTGACGTGACATTAGTTTATTAGATTTTTGGCGGCCATCTTGGATTCGCCATCTTGCTTTTCTAAAAATCCCTACCTTTGAAACGTCCTGTATATTCATACTTGGTTGCTATCTCGTCCAGTAGCATACTGTATATTTATTTTATAATTTTGAAATGGTATGCCGATCTTAGATGTAAAGTTTATATTTTGATCGACCATCTTGAGGGTATGAAACTTGGTCATATTGTTAATTAATAATAATAAATACATTGTTTTTTCTTAAAAAATATTGTTTGTTTTATTTTATTTTATAAGTAAGATATACATTTCAAGCATGCGGCTGTCACAGAAGCAGACAGCCGTTGCGGTTTCCGCTGGAAACACGTTTAGACCTGTTTGAAGTACATTGAGAAGCGCGATAGCAAGCCTGGTAATTTATTCAGGAATTCTCTAGAAACAAAGACCATCTTGATGGTCCGCCATTTGTCTGACGTCACCTTAGTTTGGCTAGTGACCGTGAGAGGATGCTGCATTAGTTAGGTTGGTAGTGTTGGGAGATGCCATTTCTTGGTTAGTGGCTGTGAGAGGGCGTCATGGTATTTGGGTTGGTAATGATGAAATCTGCAATTTTTAGTTGGGTTGGTAATGATGAAATCTGCAATTTTTAGTTGGGTTGGTAATGATGAAATCTGCCATTTTTAGTTGGGTTGGTAATGATGAAATCTGCAATTTTTAGTTGGGTTGGTAATGATGAAATCTGCAATTTTTAGTTGGGTTGGCGACCGCGAGGGGGCGCCAGATCAGTTGGGTTGGCAGAGGGCGCCACTAGGGCGAGGGGGTGAGGGGGAGCTGGGTGAGAGGGGGAGGAGGTCCCAGAATCGGTATAAGTACCCTACTATAAGCAACAAAATGATATTAAAAAAAATACTGGCATAATCTGCAAACTTATCTCTAGGGGACTGAGTAGTTTTAATAACTGAAATTTGTTCGATTAATGTGGAAAAAATTGTTAAAAAAGAGGGAGTTTTTGTATGAAAAATCTGCTACTTTATTTCGTAATTACTTCGAATATATAAATAATTGCAAGATATTAGGTAGCTTAGCCCCTAGAGAAATAAATTCTCTTTCTTTTGATGCTTGATATAAAGCAATTAAGCGTATTTTACAGCTGCTTTTAATTGTTTTTACCCAACATTACGATTAAACAAGCCATATTTTAAGAGAAAAGTAGATTCCATATATCATAATCAGGGTGATGGGTACAGTAATTCTTACACAGAGGGCGCTGCCAACAATAATATTAGTTTTTAAAATTATTCGGGTCGCTCTCTAGTTGAATGTAGCAAAACTTGAATGCAAATATAGGGTCGACGTACGTCTTATATGGCTTTCTCAGTCATATAATTACGTTATATATGTCTTTCTGTCTGCCATTAAAAGAGTAACCCCTAAAAAAATCACATATTTACAAATAAAATGAAATTGTAATGATATGATACTATTTGTTGAATTCAAACAAATATTCATGGATGTTTTTTATTATTTTCTCCTCAATTACAAAAAGCCGAAAATAGAAGGTATCGGATTGTTCAACCATATTTTACGAAAAATATTTATGTTTTGGTGATCAATACAGAGTGTTTCAAATTAACTGCGAATCTGAAAATACTTTCGGATTTAATTTCCATTTAATTTGCAATTGATTTCCATAAATTTGCTTTTAATTGGCAACATAGCGTACATTAGGGTGGTCGTTATTTTTCAAATTTGAGATTTCTTTCGGGTACCCCCTATTTTTTTCCTTTAAATGTAAAAACATACTACATAAAATATCTACTTATTTGATTAATATTAACGGGCTCCGCAGAGGGGTTAAAGTCGCTTCTGGAAAAAATCAACTTTTTCGCTTTTTCTTCTGTTGAATTAAAGTGCAACTTATTTTACATAAATGGATAGGATTTGAAATTCAAAGTAAAAAAGTACATACCTTAATTTTTTCTAGAATAGCAATAGTTAAAGAGTAAAACGTTTAACAAATTCGCAGTCTTAGGTTTAGCTGCGGCTCAGTAGTTGTGCTAACAGTCGATTTGTATGCGTCCGGAAATTCTTTTCGATATTGACTAACTACTTGCAGGATATCTTGCTGTTGTAATTCATCTTTCGACAAAACATTAGTAGTCGGTAATCAACTTTATGACACGTTCGGCTACGTCATTTACTGCACGTAAATTTTGCAGCAGACCAAAATGTAGATTCAACTCTTAAGAAATCGCAATTAATCTTGAAGGTATTGAAAAAGTTTAAGGCACATTTTTACTTCATTCATCTTTACAGTAACACGTTTTACAGGAGTATCCTCTGCATCATAATTCTAGTCTTCCTCATCTATAAACATGAGTACCTTTTCACTCATCTTCGTTTTAATTGAAATGGCAACTGCTGGGCCGAAAAAGGAAAATGCAACTAGTTCAGGCGACGAATACCAAAGGTGATCGAAAAACTTGTTTACGTCTGCCTCGCTAATTTTTACATCGATGATTTTGTAATCAAACAACGATTTCAAAAATAAAAAGTCTTGATATGGTGATTGAATTGCCAGTGGAGCTTCAAACCACGCTTTTACATACACTCGCGCTAAGAACAGTGTCAGAGATGTAATGATGATTTTTCATTATTTTTTTCTTAGCGTTTCCTTAATAAAAATTGTAAAAATTGGAAATTGTTTGATTACCTTTTCCTATAGAATTAATTAAACTGAATTAGAAGAAATAGTGGGATCACAGGAGTTATTTTTATAGTATTATAATCGTCGGACACTAGCGGCCTCTGAATTATCCAGGTCGTGAGAGACGAAATCTGGTTTTCTGCTTAAAACATGCCTTGTTAAATCGGAATGCTGGCTGGAGACAATTAAATGCAAAAGGCAGCTAAGCAAATACGCTTAATTGCTTTGGATCAAGCACCAAAAGAAAGAGCATTTTTTCTTCATAAACTAAGCTACCTAATATCTTAGAATTATTTATACAGGGCAATCCAAATTAAGTGTTCACCATTGGTAACTTTGTTATTATTAAAGATACAAGATGGTTTAAATTAGCAAACTTGTAGTACTTTTAACGCTCTTTAAGATGGAAGAATAAAAAAACAAATGAGCAACGCGTTTTCGAGTTTTGCCGAAAAATATTTTTTTTTCAAATGGAAACCCCTGTATATTATATCATTTTCTGCTAGAACTTTAATTTTTAAACAAAAAATCTTATAAGAAATTTTTTACTGGGATTAAAAATACTTGAGTTATAATGAATACACAAAAACAGCTAAGTCAAGTGCATTTCTATGTATCTATGAAAACGACGATAAGTCTTTCTACCAAACGCAAATATTAGTACAGTTTTATTAGTTTTCACTCATAAGTTTCGTTGTGCTAGTTATTAATTTGACAAAAAAATGATTTTTACCCATTCAGAAAAGTGTGATATGTTAGAATCTTATTTAGTGTGCAGAAAATCCTCTAGGAGGGCAAAAGAACACTACGCTGAATTATATCCACTCCGAACACAACCACATGAGCAATTTTTTCTGAGACTTTACCGAAAATTTAGAGGCAATGAGAGTGTTTTTGCCAAAACAAGGACTTTTATAAAAAGCGAGGCCACGGAAATTGCAGTTATCGCATATTTTGAGGCCAACCGTGAGAATTCCATACTAGATATTGTCAATGAATCTGATTTGAGTCACGGTACTGTGCATAGGATTCTGAAGAAACACAAATTCATTCCTTATAAGTACAAACCAGTTCAGTTTTTTTTGCCAGGGGATCCAGAGAGAAGAATGTTTTTTTGCCACTGGTATCTTAACTTTTGTCGCCAAAATGTAAACAACTTTCGTTATATTTTATGGACCGATGAATCGAATTTCTCAAATTCTGGAATGTACAATAAAAAAAATCATCATTACTGGTCAAAGGAAAATCTT
Organism: Amphimallon solstitiale; assembly: GCA_963170755.1. Classification (NCBI taxonomy): domain Eukaryota; kingdom Metazoa; phylum Arthropoda; class Insecta; order Coleoptera; family Scarabaeidae; genus Amphimallon; species Amphimallon solstitiale. The sequence goes on from OY720675.1 coordinate 4,910,774, forward strand.
CTTTTAGTAAATCCAAGACGTCCACAAGTCCGTTTCAGTTTTAATGTTTGGTGCGGTTTAATCGGTTCATGGATTGTTGGTCCTTTCTTTTATGAGGGCACTCTAACTGGTGAAAGGTACATAGAATTTTTGACTAAAATTTTGAATAATTTCTTAGACGATCTGGATCTCATAAGTAGACAGAATCTGCATTTTCAGCAGGATGGCGCACCTGCGCACAACTACAGAGGTACTCATCAACTTCTAATACTATTTTTAACACTTCATGGATAGGAACAAATGGTCCTGTTCAGTGGCCTCCCCGATCGCCAGATTTAACGCCGCTTGATTTTTTTTATGGGGTTATTTAAAGAAACAGATTTATAAGCAAAGGTACGAAAACGTAAACGCCCTAAAGATTGCAGTTAGTGAAAAGATAAACCAAATAGATGGTAGGACCATACTGAAGGCAGTTCGAGAAGTTCGGAAGCATGTACAAAAATGTATTGAACTACAAGGTGGTATTTTTGAACATCTTCTATGAAAAAATCAGTGATTTTTATTTTCTTTTAATGATAAGTTTATGTATAAAATAAAGTTTATAAAACTAATTTAGCTGTTTTCGTTTATTCATTATAACTCAAGTATTTTTAATCCCAGTAAAAAATTTCTTATAAGACTTTTTGTTTAAAAATTAAAGTTCTAGCAGAAAATGATATAATTATACAGGGGTTTCCATTTGAAAAAAAAATATTTTTCGGCATAACTCGCAAACGCGTTGCTCATTTGTTTTTTTTATTCTTCCATCTTAAAGAGCGTTAAAAGTACTACAAGTTTGCTAATTTAAACAATCTTGTATCTTTAATAATAACAAAGTTACCAATGGTGAACACTTAATTTGGATTGCCCTGTATATTCGAAGTAATTACGAGATAAGGTAGCACATTTTTGGTACAAAAACTTCCTGTTTTTTAACAATTTTTTTCATATTATTCGGACAAACTTCAGTTGTTATAACCACCCAGTCCCCTGGAGATAAGTTTGCAGATTATGCCGGAATTTTTACTTACTAACGGATTCTGGTGCCATATGATAGCAACATGTTTGCAATGTAATTGAAATTGGCCAGGTGACAAAATATATTCTTTTAGTTTTTATATGAAAACTAGCATACTGTTTCATTTTTGTTAAATCCTAATAAAATTGAAATGAATAAAATGAATAAATAATAGAACTGTCTATATATTAATACGTGACGAAAAAACTTTGCACCCTTTTTAAGCATATTGCGCGCAAGGACTAGTGTGAGATTTGGCATAGTTACAGTTCATATGGAGAAGGAGTGCAGAAAGATAAAATGTATGTATAATATGTGTTACAAATACCTTAATTAATTAAATCGAAAATTAATGCATAACGATATATTTCTACAGGCTCGCAGCTGACGTAATAGACAATTCAAAAAAATTATATGTAATGGTTATAGAAGTATACTCTTTGACAAAATAACCTCAATAACTCAAACTTAAAAATTAAATGAATTAAGCTGGAATTTCGGCCACTGGTCGACCACTGGTATTAATTATTAGGAAAGTTATTTAGGTACCTATACAAAATTTTTAAACTATTTTCTTCAATTCTGTAATAAAAATTACTTACATAGGCATGTAAGAAATTTAATTTTTTTAATATTCTTCAGATCTTGTTTTTAATTATATTTAATAATTTATTATTAACGTGCGAAATCCACACTGTCGGATAAATTTCAGGGCGGTCTTTCAAATTTTTTCCAATTGAATTGGTCATTCTAATAGCTGATACGGTATCAGAAGTTAATAAAACACTTGATGACAAGGAAGGCATTTTATAATATCCAAGACTACTGTCTGAGCACACATGTATATTTAACTTATTTAATTAGACTGTTGTAGGTATGTGAAATTATTGATTGTTTCTCTTTTTCTTACTTTTACACACATTGTAGGCCTAGTGTTTCTTACACTAACAGTTTCACTACTTACGGGTTTTCTTGAACAAGGAGTTCTGTTCTTTTTATTATTAATGGCCAGAAAACGAATTTGAATAAATACTTCCATAAAAGTATGTATTAGAATAAAAATGTACTGCCTCTGTGAAATTAGATTTTTTTGTGCAAATGTTGTTCCAAACTTACTTCTGAATACTTTTGTATCCATTACACATTTTGAAAAAACTAACCATTGACAACATACTCGGTAACTATGTATTTCGCGCTCAAGTGTTACTTCTCATCGACCAATCTAATTCTTCCAACTAAGACATGGTACATGCTCAAGTTACATAACAAAACACAAAATTGACCAACTCTGCCAAACTCAAACCTACTCTCTATTCCAAATAATAAGCGAAATACCCATGGTGACCATCAAAATTGAATCAGCCTATATATTCCTTTTTCAAAAATGCAATAATCACTAAAAAAAATACCTGTTTATTATCTAAATCAAATAGATAAAGGACATACATCTACATAGGTATTTGCAAAACAAACATTGTATGTAACAGTATGTTCCTATTATTCTTGTAAGGGCGTTATTTGCATATTTACAATTTAGGGTAAATATCAATGATTTCAAAATAGACACATATTCTATTAAATCGTGTATGAGACAAAAACTCTGTTTTTTGTCTCATACACAAAAAACAACGGTCTGGTCTGCCTGTCTCTGTATAATTTGGTTCAATCTAAGAGATACCTTGCGTTAGTAGTACCATCTTTTATCCAATAAATTTGCTTTACAAATAATATTGCTGCTACTGGTGACCAGATGGCTAATTAAAATACAGTCACGTATGTAACACATAATACACGCCTAATGCTTGGAAAAGGACAGAGCAATGTGACGATTCTCTTTCTATTAGATGGCCACCTTAAACTAGATTTACTAGAGACATTAGAAATTAATAAATATAAACATTCAGCCTACTTATTAAACGATAAAGTGGACCTCAACTCATCACCATTGTTGAACCTATTCAGTCAGTAATACAGTTTTCTTAATGTCACACATAACATCTGTTATGTGTACTCGTAGTTTTTGTATAAACCCGATACTTTTAGACAAGAAATGTTATAAATTAGTTCTAACAATTCTTAATAATAGCACACTATTATAAGAGTTTTAAGTGTATGTAGATAGTCATTATTGTATATGTCAACCTGATGAAGATACAGTGTAGCAAAACAGCTGTCCTTGTTTGTTTGTTTTATTTCACACTGAAATGTGACTTACCTGTCTTTTAGATTATTATCAATACAAGACTTGTCGCATAATTTGAATTCGTTGGTTCTATGTACTATACCACATTTAATCCATTCAGTTACTATTTAATTTACCTCTCCTCTGTCTTCGTTATATTTCTTATAAGATTTATGATATACATATGAGTTTTCGAACATTCTTTTATTTTCATTTTTACTAAATTGTCTTTCCTACACTACTACTACTCGTTGGTGACATTGTCACATGTATGAATTTCTTTGAATTTCACTCCTTTTTCTTCCTCCTTGGGCTAATGTAATCAAAATTCCTCTATTCAAGTGTTCATGTTTACTTACTTACCAATTCAGGATTTAAATTGATTATGGGTAAATGAGTAGTTTGTTCACAAACTTCAGCGCTTCAATGACTAGTAAGTAAATAACACAAACTTTAGTTTCAAAAATATTTAATATAGACACTAAATATGTTTCACCACACTGTGGCTTCATCAGGTGATGAAAAGATACAAATTCAATTTCTGTTACAATGGAACTTATAAATACTGATAATACATGACATAGTTATTGTTGTTAGGAAGGGTATAGAGTATTAAATTTAGTAGGGGGGAGCTCTTTAGGTCCACCTGATCGTAATTTACTAAATTTATTTATTTCTAAACTTTCTAGTAAGTTAAGTTTTTTACTTTTATCTTGAATATGTAAAATTTTAAATAGTTTTTTAAATTTATGATTCGATTCCAGACAGTGGTTAGAAAAGGTCGAGTCTGTTTTTTTATCATTATAACTTCTTTCAAGTTCCTTTATTCTATTTTTGTCTTTCTTATATATAGTTAAGAGTTCTTAGTGTGGAGTTGTTAGTTTTGAAAGAAGTAGATTCGTTTTTCGCTTTTTTAGAAATAGTCCCTATTTTATTTGCAATGTTTCCCAAGTATGTGACGAGATTATAATTATTTGATGGTATGATTTTTGCTTGGGGTAAATTAAGAGAGTGTTTTTGATTCTAGTTGTTTAGTTAAAATGCTCTTTATCGTCTCTATCAAATACCCATTTTTGACAGCTATCCTGAATATTCTATTCGTTTCTAAATCGATGTTTTCTTTACTCATGAGAATGTTAATTAATCTGAGATTCATAGATTGATAAGCGGATAATTTGTGAGCCATAAGATGAAAATAACTTGAATGAATTGTAGTATCTCTCTGTGACGGTTTGTGATAAATCGAAAATTCCTGTTTGTTATTATTGTGTGATACGGCTATGTCCAGGAAATTTATGATTTTATTTACTTCTAATTCTATAGTAAATTTAAATTGTGTATTGGTATCGTTAAAACAGACTAATACGTCATCGACATTCCTGTACTAATAAATGCAATGTGGTGTGTGCTAATGATGTTTTCTAATTCATCCATAAATATTTCGGCTACTAGCGGACTTAATGTATTTCCCATGGATAAACCTTTAGTTTGTTGGTAAAATGCGTATTGAAATTGACAATAATTTTGTTCTAAGCACATTTCTAGTGAATTTAAGAGTTCTGTTTATACAATGGGATTAGTTTTATTCTTCTTGAAATTCACAGTAATTAAGTTTATTATGTCTTTGAGTAGTATACTCGGGAACAGATTTGTGACATCAAAGGGTACCTATTAATTTATTGTTAGATATTTTTAATTTAGAAATTTTGTTAATTAATTCCGAAGAGTTCTCTATAGGAAATTTACGATTGAAATTTGTATGTTCCCGTATTAAGGGAATTAGGTAGTTTGAAAGATAAGCAAGTAATAACAAAAACACACTTGGTATTGTTTCACAAATAAATATAATTAAATACTCGATGTACATTTCGCCTTGCGGCATCGTCAGCATCCCTTGTCACCATTACTAGCAGACATTTTCATGGACCATTTCGAAGTTAACTTGTTTGATAAATACAGGACAAATACGTCACCGGTATCAGCATGGTTTAGATATGTGGACGATATTCTCTGTTTGTGGTCAGGTTCAGATAGACAGCTAGATAACTTTTTAGTACAACTTAATAAAATTAATAATAATATTCAATTCACTATAGAGAAAGAAGCACCTGATCGATCTTTAAATTTCCTTGATTTAAAAATCCAGATTAGTAACAACAAGTTAGATTACAGTAGGTATTTTTAGAAAACCTACCTTTTGCGATACATTGATACCAAATACCTCCAATCATCCCACTAACGTCAAACATGCTGCGTTTAATTCAATGATTTATAGACTATTAAAAGTACCGATGAACACATTTAACTTTAATAAAGAATTAAAAACTATTAAAATAATTGTACAAAATAATGGTTATAACTCATCTCTAATAGATAAATTAGTCAATAGAATGAACAAATCAATTACATTAAAATCAGCATTTCCCCCGTCCCAGGACTTGACATTAAAACAATGGGTTAAAATTCCATATTTAGGTAGTATAAGTATGAAAATTAGTAATGTTTTAAAGAAACTGGATTTTAAAATAGCCTTCTATAATAATAACACTTTAAAAAGTCAATTAACGAATAATAAAACAGCGAATCCTAAACTAAACAAATCAGGAATTTACAGAATTAATTGTAGTGATTGTAGTAAATTTTATATAGGTCAAACAGGGCGAAATTTCAAATTAAGATTCTCAGAACACATGCGAGCCGTTAAATTAAATTATGAAAATTCAAGTGTAGCTAACCATGTTTTCGACACGGGACATCAATTTTCAATAGACAATTTAGAAGTACTGTATAGTTTAAATAAAAGTAAAAAAATGAATGTTCTAGAAGGTTATTTAGTTTACTTTTACAACCAGGCAATGTTCTTAATGAACAAACAGAACTCATAAATTCTCCGATAATAAACCCTAGCCTTGTAAAAACGGTCTTTCCAGATAAGCCATGACCTTTTCATAATTTTCTATTTTTGTACAATTTTATTTACATTTTTGTTAGAAGTAGGTAGTTACAGTATATTAAATTTTACTTTAGTTTCTCGAGAACTCCTGACGATGCCGCAAGGCGAAATGTACATCGAGTATTTAATTATATTTATTTGTGAAACAATACCAAGTGTGTTTTGTGTTATTACTTGCTTATATTTCGACATGTTTCACCAAAAGATTTCCATCACTTCATTTAATTATTAGTTTGAAAGAATTGAACAAGGAGCGTTTACATAAGAAACGACGTATTGGTCTATTCTCTTGGTGTAATTTATTAACCCTTATAGTTTGGGGTCTGTGGATTCATATTAGATTATTTGAAACTTTGAAGTTTATTGAATAGGGCTTCTGACTTATTTATTGTTTGTTTTACTTGTTTTTGAAATTTTGTGGTGAGATCTGATTTTAATTTTATGAAAGAGTTGATATTAAGGAATTCTTCAACTTTGTGTACATATTCTGTCTCTGTGACTGCGATTACTGTGTTGCTTTTATCATCGTTTGTGAAAATAATTCTATTATTCACTGATTTTTGTTTGATCATATTTAGTGTTCCACTCTCCTCACTAACATTTTTTGGTCGAATTCGGTGAATTTCTATGTCTTTTGCTAGGTATTTGTAAATTACGTTGTCTTTGTGTTTACTAATAGCAAGTTCTGCTTCTACCGCTAAATTTTCTAGGCTTTTATTTATTAATATTAGGTTTTAAGTAAAAATGGAAACCTTTGGATAAAAGGTTAGTCTCATCAGATGCGAATATTATATTTGTAAGGTTAGTAAAAGGGTCATAAAAAGTAAATTTATTATTGATGCTATGATTCAAAGCTTTGTGAACGTAATTTTGTTTACCGGTACGTAGTTTATCCAACTTTTTTATTTGGATTAAGAATATTTTTTGTGTACTATGGGATTAATTTTATCATGAATAGTTTCGTACGTAAAATCGATCTGTAAGTTACAAAGTTTAAAAGATAACTGAGAATGTAGTACCTTAAGCTGTAATGTAAGGCTGTCTCTGTTATTGTGGATGCCTTTTAGTTCTTCTTTTATCCAGGTTCTCTTTACTATCTTCACTGCTCTTGTAGCTGCTGTGCTGTTGTTGTTGGTTTTTAGTTGAATGTGCTTTGGTGTGACGTCTGTTTCTTTGGACTTATGTAGTAACCAGATGTTCTGTTCATTGATTTTGTATTTTAAACGTAGTTTAAAAAACCATTTCTCCTGCTCACCACCACTGGCTGATTTTAAATAACTGATTGATTGGAGAGTTACTTGTTGAAACGTCATTTCACTGATTAATAAGTAAATAACACAAACTTTAGTTTCAAAAAGTACTTAATCTTGGCACTGCATATGTTTGACCACACTGTGGCTTTATCAGATGATGAACAGATAAAAAATTGAATTTCTGTTACAATGGATCTTATATTTGCTGGTAATAGATGACACAATTATTATTGTTAGGGAGGGGATATTCAATTACAGTTTTAAATTTAGTAGTGGGGGGGGGGGGCTATTTAGGTACACCTGATCGTTTAATATTATACCTAATTTACTAAACTTATTTATTTCTAAACTTTTCAGTAAGTTCAGATTTTAACTTTTTTCTTGAATATGTAAAATTTCAAATAGTTTGTTAAATTTATGATTGAATTCCAGGCAGTGGTTAGCAAAGGTCGAATCTGTTTTTTATCATTATAGTTTGTTTCGTGTTCGTTTTTTCTGGCTTCAAAAGTTCTCCTCGTCTCTCCGATGTACACTTTTTCACAATCTTCACAAGGTAACTTATTTAAACTCCTGAGTTTATTTTTTTTTGTTCGTTTTCTCTTTCTTATAGTTGAGGGTTCTTAGTATAGAGTTGTTAGTTTTGAAAGAAGTAGATTTGTTATTCGCATTTTTAATAATGGTCACTATTATATTTGATATGTTTCCCAAGTATGTAATGAGATTGCAATTATTAGTTTTTGTTTTGGGATAAATTAAGGAGAGTGTTTTTGACTGTAGTTGTTTAGTTAAAATGTTTGATAATTTTTTTCAATCTTCAGTAGCTCAATCACAATTTGTTGCATCGTTTTTTGATTCATAATTACAAGAAAACTGAAACTATTTTCCGTATTTAATTTCTAATTTGTCTTCGGTTCTATAATTTACTATATCTTTTAAATCAGTTACATTTCTGGTTAGGTATACTAATTATAAATGCCTTCTATTATTTTGAATTTATAAATTATAATTTCCGTCTTCTCATATAGAGCTGTATGCCTACTTCTTTTGTCACAGCTATTCTGTTAGTATGTATTTAACCACCTGATGAATCCCTGATGAAAGAATTTAGACTGAGTTCTACCTAGTGTATTTATTATTTAATACTAAATTTCAATAAGAGGATAATTATCCCCAACTAAAAATCAATATTAATCTTGACAATAGTGCGATACTGATGTGTTGTTCCAGAACGGTAATTCTAACTAATTCTATTTCTATAAAATCGCCGTGAATTTATGTTTCTTCTGTCCATAGTTTTTAGTGGATAAAGTTGAATAAGTTGTAAAAAATTAGATCAAATATGGAATAGAAAGTCGTGTTTAACATACGTATTGTACATTTTAGTTACTAAATGTTTCATATAATATATTACGTAAGTCTCCGCTTTACACCATGTGTAGCAACTTCAACCAAATCTGTAATGCCTCGGATATACACTTCAACGCATTAAGTGTGATATTGGGGTATCTGCAATGAATTATTCTGCAACCACCGCTATTGCCTCACTCCTTTCCTTTTATTATTTTTCTATTTAGCATATATTTATATGTCTTTATATATAATTGTGCTTTAGTTATTTCATACTATACTATTCTATAATGTATGAATTACATTTATTTGCTTTGTATTCTTCTTTTGTATTTTCTGTACTTGGGTTGTTAACCCGTAGAAAATAAACTCATTACTATTTTTATTATTATTATTATTATGTATTCCCTATCTTAATGATCGTTTATTCGTTCTTATAGGGACGGAAATGATTGCAAAGTATCAACACCCTGCGTCTGCAAAACAGACAAAACAAGACAAAAAGAAGGCGTTGATAATTTCGGAATACTATATCAATACAGTGTAATTACATACGAAGCAATCTGTCTGTCGAAAAGTTCAGCCGTGGAAGAATATGTCATTTTTTCCAATCCTGAATGTATAAATTACATTGACGATCTAATAGTTAAGGTAAAGTTCAAAGGGGAGTTTCATCTATACTTCTTTCAAATGAAGCACTCCAACAAAGAAGCAGAAATCGACAAATCCAAAAATTGTGACTTTAAGAATTACAAAGAAGAGTTTGTTAGAATTATCAAGAAAATGGATGATGAAAGAAATAAATGTTTAGTACTTAAAGATGTTAAAAAAGAAAATATGCATTTCTTTTTTTATTCGAATCATACGTTAAAGACAGAAGGATCAAACATTAAGATTGGTGACATAAATTGCGATATTAAGAAGGACAATGATGTAGAACAGAACGAATGTTACAGGGCAACGCTACCAAAGATAATGCTTGAAAAATGTTTTAAATTGGTACCATGTATGAAAGTAGATGAAGATGAGGACCTCTCGCTGTTTTTAGTAAACACACGCTTATTTTTGAATCAACCTCACGTTAAAGATATTTCAGGCAATATAATGAAATTCCACGATAACGAGTTATCCGATAAGATGGTAACCAAACTTGTAAACAACATTCGTGAGTATTTTAGGATAAATACAACACCGATTATGACAAGCGAGGCCTTTGAAACTGAGCTTTTAAAGATTCGCCTGTCTGGAAACATAGAGGAAATATCACTTCAGGAAATTGGCGAAATGAACATTGAACAACTTCAGAAGTGGAATGAGGTTACATCTAGTCATGACGTTGTTTTGGTTGAAGATGTGAAAGGAATCAAAACAATCTTATATTATTGTATTTTACAAAAAATTAGTGACTTTTTAATGGATGATTCTGAAAGGGAAAAGGATATCAAAAAACAATGTATATTGCCTAATGACGTTATTGAAAAATGTATAGAGCATGTCGAAAAAGATAAAGAGAAAATACATTGGATTGACAAAACAAATAGTTTGGCTACAGTACAGGAAGAAATGTGGAGACACTACAATATTCCTTTACTATTAAACAAGGAGACTGACATTACTATCTTAAACAAATATCAACATTTGAACAAAAAATTTATTTTATTATACGATGTGGAAAAGAAAGATGAAGTAATGCAAGTTCTGAATATGAAGGTGTTTAGCAGTGTTGCAGATATTAAAGACCAAAACAAAAGAACTGAATTTCTCAGAAATATCCAAATTTCCTTCCAAGGTCGTAAACCTGTTTCGCTTGAGGATATTACCGGCACAGATGGGCATTGCATGAAGAAATTAAAGTCCACTGAAGTATTACAGTTTATTAAGAAGAAAAGTAACGTTTATCTGGACGAGAGTAGCTTTGAAACTATTGAAAATATGGCAATTATTAAAGAAATCTCTAATCTCAAAAAGGAAGGACAAGAACTTTTAAACGCAAACAACATTCTTATAAACTGCCATCCTTCAAATGTAGATGCTAAGAAAGAGGAAATTGAAGCAAGTCCTGAATATCGAAAGTATTCAGTGTATCATCTAAAGCTAAGTGAAAAGAAGTTAAAGTTCGAGTCGGGTAATAAAACTAAAGTAAAAGCGTTTCTCGTTGATGAAGATGGAAATCATGTGTACACGTCGAGTGAATCAGACGAATGTGTGGCGGTCATCGGAAATCACCTAGGGAATCATAAAGATGCTTACATACCCCGAAGGTTGCGCAGACCTATTATAGATACTTCGATTTTTGATTCTAAACCCAAAGTTTACTTTTTAACCGGAGAATTGGAATCATTAGACGATGAGATTAGAAAGAAAATTAAAGCAAAAATTAATGAATCAGGAACATCAGATGAATTCCTACAACAAAAACGTAAACTAGTCAACAGTTCCTTAGTTTATCATGTCGCAGATTTTCTGGGAATAAGTGATATTGTAAACAATGAAGATTTTCTAAAGACTTGTCCTGTCGTCTTCATAAATGTGTCAATTGGTAAATTAGTGCTTTTAAATTACAAAAATTGTGATAATTTAGATTCTTATATTTCATACGCCATCGTCTCAGAAAACGTATTTTCCGATAGTAACAGCGAACAATATTTTAAAAACAACTCAGTAACCGTAATAACTGGCGATGCTGGTATGGGTAAAACTGCATTATTGCACTCTTTATCGCAGGCTTACGATGGAAAGTGTTTCGTTCTCTTTTGTGATCTAATGGACTATCGTAAAGAATTCGAGCAATCGAAGAAAATCGATTTAGACGTTGTAGAATCTAAATGTTTGAGTAGGGAATCAAGTTGCCAAAAACTGCTTCACGCTATTTATAAATATCAAGTAGACTCTCACAAAGTACTACTTTTAATCGACTCATTCGACGAAATGTGGCCGATTGCTAAAGAAAAACTCTTAGATTTTATTAAAGACGTTGCAAAAAAGAACATACGAATAATAATTGCGTCGAGAACAATTGTTGCGAATGTAATTATTAACGCGATCCCAATAAATAATTTTAAATTGGTTAATTTAACAAGAGAAGATCTCCAGAACTGCTATGGATTTCCTTTAGATGACGCTGAAATATTTAGAATGCCTAATGAAATTTTAGTTAATCCATTATACTTCAATTTTATGATGCGTCTCAAAGAGAATTTTTTAGATTTGACTAATATAGATCTCATAAATTTATATAAGCATGTTATTTCGATGATGATTGAGGAATATAGACGAAAAGTATTAGACATAGAAGTTGTATCATTGTTGAACAAACATCAGGTTATGGCGCTGGCAACAATATTTGACAAAAATTTCTTAAGAGAACAAGAAATCATTAAGGATTACGAATCGTTTGTAGATGAACTAAAACTGCAAAAGATTAAACTCGGCGTTATAAAAAGAATTTCCGATGACGGTTCTCCAATATTTATTCATCAAACTGTTGCTGAGTACCTAGCTGCCCAATGGCTTAGCGAAAACCTTTTTAAGAAAGAAGATTTCAGGATCAAACAAATTTATCAAAGAATGATAACCGAATGCGATAAAAATCTGCAATACTTTTTCGATAGTATTGTATGTGAACATTTACCGCTCCATTCAGCTGTTGTGAAAGGAGATTTAGGCTCAGTTGAAGATATATTAAGTAAGAATGATCAAAATATTGAACTTGTAGATAAATATAGTAGAAATTCTTTACATTTGGCAGCAAGCTACACCATCGCAGTGGATAATCGAAGAATTCTTGGAAAATTAATTAATGATGTAGTATTAAAAAGAAAATGTGCATTACACGCTTGTGATACACTCATGAATTGGACATGGCTTGACTATTTAAAACTTACAAGTCCGGGTTACCTTAAAGCAACTAGCTACCGTAAATCACTTGCTGAACAAAAAGCAGATGACCAGATCTTTTTGTACAAGAAATTTATTGACATTCTACCTACGCTTAGTCTTTTAAATGAAAGGAGGAGTTTCTTTGACATATTCGCCTTCGAAGAAACACCAGGCTGCGGTTGCTTAGACATTCTTTGTGAACTTGTTGAGTATTATTGGGAAAGCGATAACGATTTGGGTATTTTGTTAAGGCTTTGTGAACATCTATGTGATATTACAGAATTTAAGTATATAAATGTCAGAGTACAATGGAGTGGAAAGGAATATCATGAATTTACCCTACTGCATCTAGCTTGCTTGTATGGCCATTTACAATCTGTACAGAAACTATTAAATGTAGAATCTGATGTAAACGTTACGGATACGTCAGGACTGACACCATTGCATTATGCTATTTGTGGAGGTTCGAGTGAAGTTGTATCTACATTACTTGCAAGAAACGATATAAATATGCATATTGTAATTAAAGAAGAACGATACACTTACCTTCGTATTGCTGGAGAATATTCCAACTTGGATATTTTTAAATTATTATTCTATTATGAAGCAAGTAAAAATGAAAATGTCAATCAAGGAACTCGGAATGCTGAAATTGTATGCATTGCTACTTTACTGGGGAAATTAGATATAGCAGAATTTCTTCTAAGTACTGGTCAAGTCCCTTCCTTCTTTACCTCTGATAGTCCAATAGCTATTTTTTCAAGCCTAGTGCAATCTTTTATAGGTACTCGTAGGCAAGAGGATGATGCTTATAAAATAGCAGCAAAGTTGTTGGCTATTAAATATGGCATCGGTATGTTCTCTGCCTTCTTTACCTCTCATAGTCCAAGCGCTATTGTTACAGGCACAAGTATACCACAAGCAAGAGACGAAGACACGTTTACGGGGCATTGTACTGTTGCCGCAGAAGAAGTTCAATTACGTTTACTAACTCAAGAAGATTTGAATAATCCACTCTCACAGGTGAATGATGAAGAAATATCTGCAGATATGATTGTGGAAACATCTCTGCATAGTGCATCTACGAACGATATCGAGGATGTTTATAAACTGGTTCAGGGTAAAAAACTAGATTTCAGTCTGCCCTATGCAAATAAATTATTTCTTTCAAGTGTGAGAACTGAAAATATGAAACTTTTAAATTTCTTACTGAATAATGGTTTAGACATAAAGAATATTAAAAAACCCGCTCTGCATGTAGCAATTGAAAATGGAAATATCGATGTTATAATTCTTTTATTGGACAAGAAAATAAATATTAACCTTGTGGATAAATTTGGTCGATCTGCTATGCATATTGCGGCCCGAAAGGGCGACGCTGATATCGTTGTACTATTGCTGCAAAACAATATAGATTTAAATATTGTGAATAAATTTAATGAAACTGCTTTGCATATCGCATTTAAGTACGGAAACTTAGAAATTGTCAAATTGTTGGTCAATGCAGGAATAAATATGGACGTTGTGAGCAGGAGTAAAGAGTCGGCTCTACATTATGCAGTTAGAATGAATGATGTACACATTGTGGATTTCTTGGTGAAAAGAGGTGCAGATGTAAATATTGTGAATGAAGGTGAAAAAACAGCTTCATTTGAGGCATTTAAAAGAAAAAATACGGAAATAGGCAAATTATTAGTGAAAGCTCATTTTAGAATAAATAGTAGGTATATTGATAGGACAGCTATGGCTTGGGAGAATATGTCGAACATAATGAAACTATTCGTGCGACAAGAAACATTTAATGAAAATGATGATTCTGCAATATGTGCTTTAATCATGGCTGCAAAATATACAGTTGTAGACGTAATGAAAGATATATTCGAAAGTGGCATAAATGAAAAACTTTTACATAAAAGTATAGATTTTCTTGCTGAGGCTAGTGATGAGTCCTTTACTCAAATAATACATTATCTTATAGAGAGAAAAAGCGAAACATCACTCTTAACCGCTTTTCAGTTGAGTATTTCTAGAGGAAATACTCACGTTTTAGAATTATTAATAAAAAATAATGTAAATTTGAAATTTGTGGATGAAGACGGATCTTATTTACATTACGCAGTATTGGAAAGAAAGTATGGAGTTTTAAAATATTTATTACCGAAATGCAAGGATGTAATTAACGCTTTAGATGTGCGGAAGAATTCTGCTTTACACAAAGCAGCTGAGTGGGGATTAGAAGAAGCCGTGAAATGTTTAATAAAGGCAGGAATTAAGATAGATCTTAAAAACACGTTAGGGAAAACAGCTTTACAATTGGCCCATGAAAAAAATCATAAGAGGATTATAAACCTACTAGAAAGAGCACAGAAAAGAAGATGGATATGATATTGCCAGGAATTGATAATTATGGTAAAAGTAGTAGTGGTTGATTCTGTTGTCGAATATATGACTCGTCAAAACAATTAAATATTATGAGAAAGAGAAATAGTTATCTGAGTGTACATAGTAAATTACACGTTGAATAATGACAAATATTATTAAATAAAATTGTATAAACAACTTAAATGTAATATTATTATATTATATATTAATATTATTTTATAACTTAATGTCTAAAATGACAATGTTAAATTTTTACCGACCTCATAACATGCTAGTTCATTTATATTTTGACATGATAGAATCTTCTTTAAATTTTTCGTTAAGTGGCCGAAAGCTTAATCCTTTCACCAATCCCCAATTTTTATTATTTTATTATTGTCGATTTGATGTTGATTATTTGTAACTGTCTCCTTATTTGTGAATAATTTACAGATGCTGCTTCAGGTAAAAAACCACCTCTTTGCTATAATTCCTTGAATTTATTTGTTAGACTGCAAGAAAGTATTCATGGAGAAATCGACATTGTCTAGAATCATAGAAACTTTTATTTGAATGAAGGAAATAATTCTTACCCACCTAAATATTTCTCTGTCACTGTTTATCATATGCAATACATCCACTTCTTGTCATTCTGTCCTTTTCTCTTAGTATATCACCACTGCTTAACCCAAGAAAATTTTTAATAGTAGTATTATCTCATTAGCATTCTAAAAATCGTTAGGGACAATGAAAACGTAACCCATAAAGTAATATGTATGTACTCATATATATATAAAAGTATATATCTATAACATATTTAAAAATGTAGCCACTTAAAAATGCAATATATATGTACATACATGTGCTGTGGGTTTTACATTTATTATAAAAGAGAATTAATAAATAAAACAATTAAGCCATAGGTAAATAGAATTAAATGTATTTAAAGTATTCGTTAAGAACAATATTAATCTTTAAGTATATATATTGTATTAAGTAGATATTCATTTAGAATATATTTAGTGTTAAGTTGTAATAATTATATAAGTTAAAAACAATAGAGCTTAAAATCCAGTTAAATGGTTTTCAAAATAGACAAGACCCAAAACGTTCATAAAGGATAATGATGAGATATAAGGAAATTTAAAAAAAAATTTCCTTCACATAGAATAAGAAAATAAATGTACAGAAAATTTATTATATTTGAGTGCCCTAGATGCAAAACTTGCTTATGGCGTTAAACAACAAATCGAGAAAATAGCAAAAAAACTATATTTGATATAAAATTGGGAAAAATTTCGAAAAAGTGTTTTCATTCCCTTGAATTTTCTCACTACCAACTGCTTTCAGAATGTATTCTGAAAAATATGTCGGGATTATTCGGAATTAAAGGAAAAAGAAAGCATTTAGCGAGTTTTCCAACAAAGTCTTTCCAAAAGCGAATTTTGTACCATGCCTACTAAAAATGACAAAGGAACCGAAATTATTCACATTAGGATTTATTAATTACAAAAATTATTACAAGTTTAGCGAAATTATCTAAACATATCTACTCCACATTATTCTAAACTACTACATTCAGCCTCAATATTATTTTCATTACTTCGGTTACAGTTTTCATCACTAAAATGTGTTGCACAAAGGTGTTTAGTATAAAAGCTTAGGTCAGGATTATTCTTCCAGGTATCACCGTAATGTTTTTTCAAAAGAGAAATTATTGTGAATATATCATTCTTTAATAGACAACCAACAGCAAGCTTTTTGGAATTAAAGGAGACTAACTGATTTCCTTTCTTACAAGCAGACTCACCTACGATAGCATAGTAATGTGGTTCACCTAGCACTAAGATATTGCTATTATTTGTTTTTCCTTTTGAAAATAAAACCGCTTTGTCTGGGCGAACTGAAAATGCTACAATCCTGGAGCTTAAGTGACAATTTGTGATTAATTTTTCCAGTCATATATTTTCCAGTCAATGTTCAGCTTACGAATCGTTGCAGTACAACCTATTATTTCATCATATTCAGAGAGCTTTATTATAATACATAGATTGTTTTTTAACTTGTTTTTCTATTACTCCAAACACCTGATCGGGTGGCATATAAGAGTGACCAACTACTGGAAACATCAGGGTAACGGCTTTATATTTCGAGGTGCGTTCTTTTGTAGCCAAACTGAGATAATGGTTATCATTATACTACTTTTATTTTGACCGCCGCAACCGTCTGCAAATGTACGGTAACAATTGTCTCTTTAAAGTTAAACTTATTTAATACATCCCAAACAGCTGATGCAATAGCACTTGCTTTATTGGCAAAAATAGCTAGCATGATCAGGCAGTTTTGGTAACACCAAATTCTTTTCGCAGTCTAAAGAAAATACTGCGATATTTTCCGACTGCTGTTTCATTAACGCAAAATATGCTTTTACTTTTGAGTTATGCAGTCGTTGATGGGTTATAATTCTTTGCTTTTCGGAGCTGAGCATATCTTTGTCTTGAAGTTTCAATTCAGCACTTAAACAAGTTGAACATATATCCAAAACTTATGTTATAATTACAATTTATGTTAGTTCAAAAAAATCCTAATTTAACGCGTAGCCTATCTTCTACTCTGGAATTGAAAATCTTCCATAATTTTGTAAAATTTAACTTGCAATATAACGTTTTTCATAACACGCACGAGTCTGTCTCTACTATATGTAGTGATTTTTAAAAATGGGTTCTTATAAACACGGATATTGGTATTAGAATCTGATCTTATAAAATACTTAATAGAGATTTTTTCATTATGCAGCTTCAATCTTTTGCATTTTCCCCTTTGCAACATGCAATTATAGAACTGCCTTGTTTATATTTTTCCTTGCATGCGTATATTTTTTTATGGAACTTTCGAATTGGAACTTGGAACACTAATATGGTTTTATCGGTCGACCAATATGCCCACAAGTTGGGTCTTCCGGTAAACCTTTCGGACTATATCTAAATTGTTTTTTCTTAGGTACATCTTACAATATAAAATAATTATTTTTACCTTAGCCTCTTCAGCTTTTGTCGTTTACATTGCCCGGGAATTTTCTTTCTGGACATATTGCGAGGTGTAGATTGTATTGGCGAACTAAAAATCATATCGGGCGACATTAACGATTTACTTAGTATTTCCATTTAAAATAAAAACTTTTATTCAACAAAACGAATCATTTCAAAAGCTTTGTGCATTTAGGGGGTAACAGAAACAAAATGAATAAAAAAATTAGGGACAGACATTGTGATAGGATCACTTTTTACTTTCTTATACGTAGTATAAGGAAGTATTGTGATGATGAAAATGTTCGACCTCGAGATTTTTGCAGATGTCCACGTTTTGAGGTCCCCTGATACCAAAAAAGTGGTTTTTAAAAAATGTCTGTGTGTCTGTGTGTGTGTGTGTGTGTCTGTGTGTCTGTCTGTGTGTGTGTGACCACGATAGCGGTCAAACCGCTGTAGATATCAATTCCAAATTTTGTATTTACGTGTATAATCTGCCTCTTGAGAACTGATTAGATTTTGAGCAAAATCGGCAGACCGGAAGTAGTAGTTTACTTCAGTGAAAAAATCGAAATTTGCAAATATTTCGTCAATTACTAAGTTTAAACAAATTTATAAAGAATTCATATGTACTTAGAATTAAGTTTCAAACAAATTGTCTTAAAAAAGTTTTTCGAAATTCCAACCGGAAGTAGGTCTTTTACTCTTATCGAAAATCAGTTTTTTGCGAATAACTCGCAAGTCATGCTTTTAAGACAAATACGTTACGAATATAAAAGTATTTAAAACATCATTTTCAATATCTTTTATATAAAAAAAATTTCAAAATTCAGACCGGAAGTACCACTTTTACTCTTATCGAATAGCGATTTTTTGCAAATATGTCGTAAGTTATGCATTCTATATATATTTATCAAGAGTACAAAAGTATTTAGAGTTAGATATGGAATATTTTTTGTATATATGAAATTTTAAAATTCGAACCGGAAGTAACACTTTCATACGTATAAGAAAGTCGTGTGGTGGCCACACCTCATTTTTTTATATCGATATCTGATTGATGGGGGTAGGTAAAGCGAGTTTTGCATCAAGTAGTAGATTTTTAAAAAGATTTTCTATGTCAAAAAGGAATTTTTGCGCTGAGCTATTTGGATATGTAATAGATAATGTGTATGTTAACATATTTTCAATGTTTGTCGATTAACTAGTTTTGCACCTAGGGCACTCATTTAATTTAAATACAAAGGTCACATATAAATGTAAACAACAGAAGAGTCAATATAAATATGTGTTAATAACAGATAAAGGACAATGCTAAAAGATGGTAGCATAAGCAGAGTGAACCATTTAAATGCCGTCAAATTATACCCAGACGAGAGTATAAGATATGCCAGATGAAGGAAAATCACTATCCATATAAGGACACAATAAAATATTCTTTAATTTTGTACTTTTAGATATTAAAAGATAGTATTAGTTAAAACCTTTTGTTTGATTTTTTGATAATCCATTTCACAAACATATAGTCAACGTCTAAAATGATTAAGAAAAGGAAGTAGAAGATAAAATATGATTAATCTGAGTTAAAACAATCAAATTAATCAACTCACCAAATTTAGTATGCTGCTTAGAAGATATTATAATACCAGTTGAAGAAGAGACTAAAAAGAATTACCACAATTTTTCATTTTAATCCAATAATAATACTAAAAGAGCAAGGTTAAGCATTAATTTAACAAATAGAACCAGAAATTTTATAACAAACACTGCAGATAATTACAAATTTACAAATGCAATGAGTATTTACGTTAAGATTAACAGGACTAAAATTATGTAAGCAATCATTAATACATAATTCAAAATACAGTAAATACATATCTTACATATGCATAAGTATCCTTGTATCTTGTTAAATCAGATATTCAAAAGACAATGCGGAGATTTAGTAATAAAATGAAATCGAAACATTGCAAAATTATTCTAATGTCAAAGGAACACTATAGGTACTTACTCCATCTTAAATTATTCATTGTTTAGCTTATATTTAAAAATATTGTTATGTTTTATGTATAAAAATAAAGAGAACAGTACAAATACGGCATTATTAGTAGTGCAATAAGTTAAGGTATACCACTTGTAAAAAAGAATTATAATTTCTTTTTATTCTTTATAACACGAATAAAAAGGAAATATACTTATACATAGAAATGGAAAATAAATATATGCAAGAATTTGAGGAAATATATAACCAAGAAAAGTGAGTATACATATACAAAACCATTTTAAATTTGCAATTCATAGCGAACATATACACATGGGTTTTATAGAATTTTTAAATATTTTTATTTATGTCGAATCATAAGCATCATCCCAAATGTGAAAATGTTTAGGTGATGTTTGTGCTCGACATATTTAACAGTACGATTATATTATTTGTCAATTCATTATTTTAGAATATTAGTGATAGTAAGATACTACAGTTAAATATCACGATATGCAAATGTCTGATATACGTGTGAGTTAAAACGTAATCATTGATATTTTACAAATAAGAATAATATTAATTTTTAATTAAATGTCTAATCATTGTCGCAAATGTGATAATGTATAGGCATGATAGACATTAAATGCATTCAAGAGATGGTTTATTATATTTTAAAAGGAAAAGGCTATATGTGTGTATGAATATTTATAAACTTAATATTAGATTAATAAAAATAGTATTTTCTATAGTATAAAATAAAGCCAACAGCTTTATTTTTTATATTATAATTAATATTATAATATTTTTCTTATATACCGGGTGTCCCAGCAAAGGGGTAAGTCCATTATTGGTATCTAATAATCTAGATAAAGAATAATTTGTAATACAAAAATTGTAGATAATCATAAGCTCTACAATTTAAAAATATTTTCATATATACAGAGTGTTAGACAACGACGAACCAACACAAATGCTCTGCATTTTTTAACATTTTATGATAGCCCTTGAGGGCTGATTAAACTGACATCAACTTATATTTGTCGATTTTCAATTGTTTCTAAGATATGGCGATTTTTGTTCAAAAATTGTAGAACATTTGAACAGTTGCTATGAAATAACGATTGATGATGAAATACCTATTATGGGCACATCTACGCATGTTCTTTAGAATTACATACCTACCATTCGCTAAAGTTAAAAATTCTAAAAAAAAAGCTAAATGGAACAGCCTGTATTTTTATATGTCATTGAAAAGTACTTTACTAATTAAAAATATACACTTTATAGTGCCTGTGGGCGATATTGCAAAAGTTATAAGATATTGTATCTGAATAAACCCGATTACGATCTAAAAATATGAGTTACTTCTAATAGTTTCTTTGTACAAATAAGTAATTTTTATTAAAATTTAAAACTCATAAAATGAAAACTTTGGAATTTCATGAATTAACAATAGTTGCAATATCGCAGTCGCGTTTATCGTCATACTTAGCCCGAATATTAAATTACTTTAAAATTATAGAAGTCATACTTAGATTTATAACTTCACTTGAAAAGCAAGTCGTCAATACAATTATGTAAATGTACGTTATTGAAAACTTCTATAACTTTCGCAATATCTTGAAGAACATATAAGTTAATATTTTTAAGCATCACAGTAATTATAAGTTATCTTATAAGTAAAAAATTAAAAAATCTTCTTTAACGTTCTCTTAATAAAGTTCTGGCTAACATCAAGGACTCGAAAATGGGGATTTTCTTGAATGCATAACAAAAGAACCTTTTGTGCATCTGCGTTTTCTACGGAAGCAGCAAAACGGCTCCTTTCTCATACGGAATACTGCTAATTTCTTCAAATCGTTAACAATTTTTGAAAAGCAGTCCCATATTTGAATATTTTTGGTTGTACCTATACCTTTATGCCAGCAAACAATCACTTTCCCCCAAAATATAGACCATATCTATTGATTCCAATTTTAAATATTTTATTTTGCACTTAACGTAAATTTATGTACTTACTTCCTTCTAAACTGAAGCTATAAATCTAAGTTTAAGGTTTAAGCAATTTTTGACACACGGCGTCTACGATATTTTTTATATTATTGCTAATTCATAAAAATCCAGACTTTTGATGAGTTTTAAAATAATTGTAATAAAAATTATTTATTTGTGAAAGGAAAATAGAGCTGCAGAATATATACTGTTTGGTGAAAATATTTTTTCCAAGTTATGAGACTATAGCACAATTCAGTAGTTAAATCTACTTTTCAATGTGCTGATGAAAATAACACTTAGGGGCAAATTCATAGTCATGCATTAAGGAATACTCATTCTCACCTCATGCAACGCTCACTTTGTCCTCACTCGAGGACATCATGAGGACTCAATTATCCCTCACTTTTCGTATTCAAGAACATACCAATATGAGTGGCTAATTTGAGATTTATTTGAGCAAGCGTCAATTGCGTCGGTTAATGACGTAGAAGATTTAATGACGAAATAGTGGCATTTGTAGTGTATTTATTGTTTGCGGGAAATTAAAAAGACAATTTCTTTTGGTTGTTAAGTATGGATGACGATTTTTTGGAATTTGTAAATTACGTGGAAGACGACGATGTGTTTTTACGTATACCAAGGTTTGTACCTATACTCACACAAAATAAAAATCGTGTTAAATATAAATAAATGGTGTATTGTAGAAATCTTATAAGAAACGAAAATAATCCAATGGAGAGATTCACAAATAACGAACTCCTACAGCGATACCGTTTCTCGAAATACAATTCAAAACATTTTGCTACCACTAGTCTATCCTAGAGGTGACCTACCTACTCAACGTGACCTACCCATTCCATCAATAACAAAATTATGCATCGCATTGCATTTTTATGCTAGTGGTTCATTTCAGGTAATACTTATTTTGACTCATGTTTAACGTTGTAATTATTAATGAAATTTTAGAGAGTAATGGTAGATACAGAAAATATAAGCCAGACTGCTGTCCATAGAATAATTAAGGAAGTTTCTGAAAGTTTGGCAAGAAATTTAGGGAGATATATATTGAACTGGTCTTGTATCTTAGCCAAGACCAGTCAAATACATATAAAATATAATTATTTAGATTTTTCGTTCATGTTTTAAGAAAATTCACTTTTGGACGAACCCTCGTACATTATGGTTAAAATAATTATTGTTGAATTGGGCAAATAATTAAGGTCAAATGCGTATACAATGTACGCAGACTCGCACCACACATAGCAAAATATAAAACATTTGTATCCTGCTCATTGGTTTACTTATAAAAATGTTTACTTTGAGTCGACAAATATGGCCATTGCAAAAGTATGATTTATAATAAAAATCAACTAAAATTGTTAAATTTTCAAATTAATAGGGATACTTCAATATCAATTGATGTATCATAGGTTTTTATAAGCAAATGAAAATGTAAAGACCGTGAAAAAATCAATAGCATGTCTTTGAGAAAATATATCCATCAAACGCGAATGTCATTTAAAAATGTCAAATATCTTCCTAACTCAGTAAAGAAACAAACTTTTGCGTACAGACATATTGAACTCAAAGCCCATTACATGTTCGAGTGCTGTATAAACAGGGCATGAGCATTATTAGGGTTATACATCATGTTTGAATATAGGTTATCAAAAATCACGATTAAATAATTTTAATTTTTATAAATGGATTTTTGTCTGGTAAAAAGAAACGGAAACAAAATAAAAAACTATGTACTTAGCAGTTAAGAAAGCATTTTGCACGCAGTCGATTTGGAGATACACATACTAATTATTGTTAGAAAAATCAACATTTTAAAAAGCGATATTTTTATGGGATGACTGTACAAGAATATCAAAGAAACAACGATAAATGTATAAATTCGCGGAGGTTTGTCAAAAACTAAAATTCTACATTTGTATATACTGAAAATATTTTTGAAACACTTCATGTACATAAAAATAGCGAAAACATAAGGGTCTGCACGTTGAAATGAACAAATAAATTGACAATTTGATTGCACCGAGTCGGTTGGCATGGGAACGACCATACAAACATGCAATTAATATACAAGGCAGTACCTGGACTTAGACAGGGATTCTTCTACAATAACCAACCAGTAAGGTTGTTCTAAATATTCGCGAGCACCCCACATCTGTGTATCAACGTGAGCCGCCAAGGCGACCAACCTGGACAACATATCAAGAGAATCAACACGGAGGATCAAGGCATACCTTCATCTACGAGCACCTGTGGATCTTCTTCCAAGAACGACAGCAGTACCTGGCCTCTGCCATCATCGCCACTCACCTCAAAGTTAAACAAACAAAAACTGTATGTAAAGTGATAGTGACATAATTTCGCGTTCATTAGAAGGAACCAAGATAAACTTGTTAATGACTGATAATCAAGTCAGACTTAAGTGTAATCCGTATTTTTTTACCAAGACTACCGTTCATTTCCAAACGTAGGCCGTTTTAAATAGTACATAATACCCGGATATTTAAATAATTAACCTATGATTCAAATACCGTTCATGCATTTTAATTAGACTACATACTAAGTGTAATACGTACGTGTCATATTAGTTTCTTTTTGAGACGAAGAGTCAGGATATTGTATAGAAACCTAACGTCAAATCCATTTATTAACCATCACATTGGTAGACAAAGTAAATATTGTTATGTGTATGCCTGAATTTACCAGCGTAGAGTTATTTGTTCATGTTATTTCTAACAGGATTATGCCTAATGACATCCTTCACAGAGATGTTTGAACTGTAAACAATATAAAGTTTATATTCAATTCAACAATAATAAAGAGCATAATCAAAGTAATAACTGTGTATTTATTTAATCTATCCACACATATCCACTATCACCTGACCGAACAGCTGTTTTAAAAAGAAGGCTGGGTCGTACATTTTTATTGTAGAGTAGATCCCTCGAACGCCGAGACGCCTGCCACTTCGAAGGTTACTTAGTAAGATATAATACAGAAGTAAGTCGTGTACCTTTCCTCAGGTTAACCGAAGCCAAATAACGACCCATTTAATGAGATTAAATCTATTCAAATATTCAATTCAGAACAACGTAGACATATCAGATTGTTTACGTTGATGGTTCACATAACCTAGCTATTATAAGAGCGCGCAAATTTATAAATTTCTCCGCATTCAAAAAGGGATAACCAAATAATACCAACAGCGGAAATATATTTGAACTGTTTTCATACAACAGTAACCGAGTACATAAATACCCACGTTCACATATGCCGGGAGCAGTCAATTAAAAATAATACATTAAATTTATTTTTATTAATACGTAACTTTCAAATACTTAGATAAAACAAAATCAGAGTTCATGCTATATTAATACAAACCGATGCACACCTTATAGGCAGGCAACCAACATAGCTAGCTGGAGGCAATTAAAAATAATATTCAATTTATAACATAATTACAAGACCTTCTGAGCGGTACTTACCGTATTATAATCTGCATCAAGGGCGGATAATACGCATGTTATACCCCCATAGCAATATATTTCCCAAACAACAATCAAATAGAGGCAAATAGAAATTTGTTTTTTGAAATTGCTAGCTTCCCTGGCGTGACAGGGTGTATTGACTGCACTGACATGGAAATAAAAAGTCCTGGGGGAGAAGATGCGGAAGTACTTCGAAACAGGAAAAGTTGGATGTCCTTAAATGTGAAACTCATTGCAGGACCCGCTTGTGAAATACTGGATATAGTTATACGCTGGCCAGGTTCCGCTCATGATAGCAGAATATTTACAAATAGTGCTGCACATGTAAAATTTGCTCGTGGTCTACTACCTGGGTTGTTGTTAGGAGACAGTGCATATCAACAAACGCACTATTTGTTTACTCCACTTTTGAATCCAAATACCAGACCAGAGCATTTATGTAACAATTCCCATATTAAAACTCGAAATGTAGTAGAAAGAACATTCGGAATATGGAAGTCTAGATTTCAATATCTCACTACATGTATGCACAATAAATTATGTAATACCACTCAAATAATAGCTGCTACTGCTGTCTTACATAATATTGCTATAAAAGAAAGAGAGCAATATATCCAAGAAGATTTTGTCGACAGAGTAGTGCCAAATCCACCACCACAATCCGTGGTGCGTTCATTCAAAAACATTTCAATATTTAATTCATAATAGTTTTTGCCATTTCTGTTACATTTATAATGATCACCTTTCCAGAACCGGACAATTTCCTTCATATTTCGTTAAAACTGTCATTTTCTTTATTGTAATTTTGATTACTGTTAAGTACTATGTATTAAATATATATGTTTGTGATGATTGGCGATATTGAATAAATATGAAGTGATTACTGCTCAAATTAATGTTATTTTAGTTTTATTCTACACCAACGAACATATTACAACTTTTTTTTAAAATAAACATTTGCTTAGCAAGAATCTCATTAAATTATATACTGGTATACAATGAGTGCTTAGTAAATTATTCAGAAATATGTAAATTACGTAACTGGGCAAGGGAATACGAATACAACAGAATTACTCATCATTTTTCTTTATTTCTTTTAATTTATTTAATGCAATTTCCAATTCAACTTCAGGGATTCGCTTTCTGATTGCCTATTCTTCCAGTTTCATACGCCGCTCTTCCACTTTTAATGTGAATTGTTCTACACGTAGTTGATGGACTCCTTGTTCATTTTGCATCATTTTTTGGTTACGCTCAAGCCGCACTTCCAATTCTCTCTCAATAGCCTTCCAAAATATACCTCTAGAGGTATATTTTGGAAGTGTCCTGGTCCGGGTTGGGCAAATGTTAAAATTTGTTTCTTCATTTTCATGAACAAAGTATATTTCTTAAAAAAAGACATACTAAAACAAAATTAACCTTATTTACAAATACAATACCTTCTTCAGGAGCAACATCACCTTCATTGTGATCATCGCAAGTTACTTGATCCACTTCAATTACTTGATCCAGGTCGATTGCTTGATCTATTTCGATTCCACTTTCTAATGCAACAGCATCACTATCAATAGTATCTTTTAATTCTATATCCACATTGTCCAGGATATTATCCATAGAATGATCATCTGGAGTTGGTATATAAGGACCACCTCCAGTTACCATACGTTCCCTTTTTTCCTCTGCCAATTCCTTCTTCCTACGGTTTTTTAAATTGTCCCAACATTTTTTTAATTGCTCAGTGGTTCGCTACAAAAACAATTTTTTAATAACATTAGAATAGGCCTATTACCTAATTAATACATTTGAATGTTCGGATACAGTATTAAATTCTTTTGTTAGTGTAAGCCACGCCTTCTTCTTCTGACCAACACTAATGCAGTCTGTCTTTTTGCACTCGATGATGTTGGCTATATTTACTGACTAACTTCTTTAAATATATCTTTTCATCGCCCGTAAAAAATAATCTTTTGCACCAACACCAAGCAATATAAACCAGCACCAACCAATAAGTATAAACTACAAAAATGTATATTTGTATAGTTTTCTTCTTACCAAACAACAGCCTATGCAAATACTATTTTTGAACAATATTTACAATTAAAAATCTCCTTTTTGCTTAACTTTAAAACAGCTTAATATAATAACCATAAAATAACTACAAAATAACCTAATAATAATAAACGATTTACAGTAATTACTAAAAAATCTATTTTAAAAACGATATGAGGAACCGATAAGCATCTTTAAGCACACCAACTTCTAACGTTAACTATTACTCAATTCCCGCTCAAAAGCGAGGTCAACTTAAGGCGGCTATGAGTTGCTAATCATTCATGAATTTCAAAAAGTGAGAATTTGGCCCTATGAGTAAGAGGTGAGAATGAGTGTTTTTTAATATGCGACTATGAATTTGCCCCTAAGAGCACCTTTTCGTGGGTGTACATTTCTTCTTCATGCTTGTAGAATGATTTAGTATCATGACTTCAACCTTCTAGTTCAAAAATGATGCGATGCGTTATTGCATCAAGGACGATTATACACTACTGACACTCCGAAATATTCTAATGAAATCCCTTCTAATGAAGATTTTTCAAAACGGAAAACTATGCAAAATTCTATCCTTCTACCATAAAAATTAACGATTACCTCAAGAGTAGGAAATTCTTTAATTGTATTAGAAATTATATTTAATTCTTGATATTTATTATTATCATGATTGTTCCCTTTCGGTGAAAGTGCTTAGCTTATTGGTGAGTATTCTGAAAGTCTGAATTATTATTAAATTAAAAGCGCAAATGTTCCCATTTCGAAATTTTTAACCCATCTGACTTGTGTCTGCCTCATTTTACCGTCGAAATTCTGAAATGAACGTCAAAAATTACGGTCGAAATTTGCGGTAAACATCGTCCTATATCATTTAAATTCCCTAATATATAATTTTCGCGTAATGTACGTTCCGGGCATTTCCTGTTCTATTTATGTAACAATAACCCGACAAAATTATTCTCGCTGTCATTTTTAATTTCAACCGACCAGAAAAAAAAATGCGAAGGAAAAAAGAGAAACCCCGTTAAAATAAATATGAACTCACCCGGTTATACACAACAACCAACCGCCTTCATAAAATATCCTTGTCTTTCCCTCTTTCGGCAATATTCTTTTTGTCAAAATCCATTTTGGTGGCAGATAAATTTTTGAACGCTTTTTCTTTAATTATTTACATTCGGGAAATGTTCCTCTTATTATCTGATTGTTCAGCAGACAAGAACGTCATACAAACGTCACATTTTGTGGTATAACTGTATTTTTTATTGCCTTAATAGTTCATTCGAGAAAACGACCCTACAACAGAAGGTAAAGGTAAGGCTGCGAGAGGTTATGCCTTTGTATTTTATCTTTTAAAGAAATGGAAAAGCGTTCTTTTTAAGTTTATACACGTTTTATACAGGGCTAGCGATGTTGCACCGCTATTTTTGTCCGTAAAATAACATTCACAAAGTGGGAAGATTTTTAGGCGTTCTAACTACGTGTAATCAATCCATTGCATTGGTACTAAAGTCTATACAAAATGCCCTTATCGGAAATTATAACTAAAATATCAAGAGACACTGGTGTAGATTTGATACTTATGAGTATATTTCGTATTTGGCAATTTTTGGAACTGCCGACTTTCACATCTATTTAATATAATTACCAGAGTCGTGCACTATTCTAAATGTGGTGCAATTATCAATTTCTATCACGTCAGCTCTTACATTTTAAATTTTGATTTGTTTTTTAGGACCTAATTTCTAGTTCTTTATTTATTCAAGGTCGGTGTATGTGAATTTGAAAGTATAACCTTAATTTTGTGTTTAGAATTTCGCATTATATAGTTGAATTATTATTCATTTACCATATTGGAATTTATCGCGCCATCTTCCGGTGATACACTTAGTTAGATCTTTTCTTCTTATTCACGTACATCGATTTCTATCTTATATTTGTACTTTTCTAATGCGCGGCAATTATCTGACGTTATTATTGAGAGTGGGCAAGGTTTATAATCCAAACAAACAGCACATTCATTTTTATCCCGTGTAAATTATATGGTGCGAAATTAAGAGAGTATTTCTAAGTATTTTAATAAAGAGTGTTTACATAAATTGACTTTTTTAGTGATAGGTATGATGTGTAAAATGTGTTCTAATGATTTACTATAGTTTAACACAGAAAATGCTTGTATTTTCAGATTTATAGACAATGGAATTTGTTTTTACAACAAACTGTTGCTGTTTTTTCTGAGAGATTTTATTTATGCCTACCAATCTAAATATTGTTTCTTTCCTTGAAGCATATTGCTTTCTATTATTGATATTGTTAAACTTGCAAGTTCATAAAGATTTTCAACAGAAAACAGAAGAAACAATCACTGTTTGTTGTAAACACAAAGATATATTGTATATAAATCTAAAATTACAAGTATTTTGTCTGTTAAACTATAATGAATCGTTAGAATACATTTCAAATATCATACCTAGCACCTAAAAAGGTGAATCTATGTACACAGTTTTTATAAAAATTACTTTGAAATATTCTCTTCTTTAACTCCATGCACTTTACACGCGACGAAAAGAAGTATCTGGTTTGTTTGGATTGTGAACCTTGACCTAGGATAATAGTGTCGTCAAAGGAAAATAACCGCATTAACAGTTGTCTTATTGCTCAGATATGTTCCTAAAATTTATTTTTAAATTCTTAAATATCGTACGTTCTTCAATCTTCAATTCTTTTGAATGTTCCTTAAAGTAATTACGGATTTTCTTTTGTATTTTTGTTCATGCTCTAGGCATATATGCGTACGCGTGACTGTTGAGTTGTGTGCACTATTGATGTGAACTTTTTCTTTATATATCATTGTATGAACATCAATATTGCGTGTCGTTTACCCTTTACTTTTTGAATAGTTGATGTTAGGCGATATGGCAATGCCATAGTAAATGGGATTAGAAGCGGAAATAGTTATTTATCGTATTGGATTTGATTTTGTTGGGGACAATTTATGGATTTATTTCGCATTGGGTAAGCTAATGTTTTAATTACTCCTCGTGGGTATTTTTCACCTTTTCATGTGCTAATTTTCCTTTCTTTCTTAGTGTTTTGTTTTATTTGCTGTTGCCCAATTACCATTGCAAGCCGGGATAATTAATGATTATTTGGTGAATTTATGCTGTTTCGTAGTCACGTCTTTGTTCAACTATTTTGCCGTCGTTCAACACCTATCGAATAGAATTCCTCTTGGTGGACGGAAAAACGTTTCCATGTTGGAGTCTTGCTGCGTCTAGGTCATGTAAATCTAGTTAATCATTTTTTTTAGCGGCTACATAATTAGTATTCATTAATTTGAAAAATTGTTTTTTAGCTAATCTTTTGCTGTTGTGAATGTTATATAATAATTAGGAGACATCTTCGGGTTGGGGATTCATGCTGATTTAATTTTGAGCATATATTGTGAGAGGCTTATATTTATGTAGATACGGGTGCAAATAAAAGAACATTCTAGAGTGTGCGAAATTTGTGCATAAGAACCTACACCGTTTTGAAAAAAACTCCAAGTACCATGAACACGACACAAGACACAAAGACGAATTAGCGATTCCACACCATCGCCTTGCTACAACCCAACAAGGGATCGGCTATTGGGGACCGAAGCTGTACAATCGTCTACCTGGGGAGATAAAGACTTTGGGCGTCACTGGATTTTCCAGAAAGGTCAAACAGTTGCTGCTTTTGCATTCGCTCTATACTGTTGATGAATACCTGGAGCAGGTTTTTTGATTTGATTTTAATTCTAATTCTATGTTAGTAAGTTGATTATGTTCTGTGTCATTTTGTTAGAAGTTGACTTGTTCATACTATTCTATTGAATTTTGTCTTATTTATGTACATGTGTGCACTTTCATGTATATGTAATGACGTGTCATGTGATTTACATTATTATGACTAATAAAGATTGATTACTGGTTGCTGATCACTGAAAGAAGCCCTAAGGTGTATGTCTGAACAAGATTATTTATTTCCAATGCTGTAAAAGAAATATTTCCACATGTTGGCCTTAAACGAGGTGCAAATGATGCTACCGATGCTAGAGTGGCTGAATATTTTATGAGGCAAATATTGTGATGTGGAATAGTAAAAGTTTCAAAATATTTCAATACAATTGAAATCGTCGATTACGTTAGTACCGTAACATTTTCAAAATTCAAGAAGTCATCTATAAAATCCAAACAAACATTTACAACGTAATTGAATCCCAATTAGTTTTACCATATAAATTGTTAGAAAAAATTAGAAATGTAAGTAAATTGTTATTCTTGAAACCACTCAACATTTCAATATTCAGCAACACTTTTTTAATTTTATTTTGCTCTATTTCATTATTTTAGTGTTAGTTGAAAGATTATTTCAATAAAAATTAAGAAATTCTCTTTGGGTTTATTATTATATTACTAGATGACGTAACTTAAGGATAGATATTTTGAAGTTAGTACAGAATCAATTTCAACAATGTAAATCGAAGTTATGTAATGGTGGCGCCATTAAGTGGCGCCATCTATCCAAAGCGTACTAAACTGCTTGGTAATCGCTGAGCAGTTTTAAAATCATTTGACATTTATTTGGTCTATTCCATATTCTTTTCTACTTAAATTATTCTAATACTACACACATTCAGTCGTTTCATTTTATGTGTGCTACATATTTACTATATTTTAGACGTTACGTAGAGTACGAATAGAAAAGCTATATATCTAGTTGTCTCAAGGGGAAAAGTGTCTGTTGTGAAAGTCTGCACTAAAAGGCAAGTCATTCGCAATGAAAATTGATTATTCGAAAGGTTGTATAAGGAAAATTCTTGGTAAATAGCTATAATTTTTTGCAATTTTAGGTTAAATTTATGTCTTAATATTTGTAGATGTATAAAATTTTAATGGAAGAATTGCCGGGTTGAAGTGAAGCAGTTTTTCCAGACGTTATTTGGCCATTAAAATTAACAAGAAATCTGAATATGTGGACTCGAGGGTATTTGTGGATGATTTAATACATTTTTAAAAAGGATAGAAGTGGGTTTATGTATTAGGAATATTTCAACATTGTCAATTTTAGTTCTGTAATTAGACTTGCACCTATTGGATAAATAAATATGCTATAGAGATTTCTAAAATGCGCTAATTATTACCAATAATGCACCTTGCTATCATGGTAAGGTTCAGAAGTGTCAACAAGAAACTGTTTAGTGTTATAAAGCAAATTTTGGTCTGTAACGAAATGTGTGCATAGAAATACTAACAGACTTGGTATAGGCAGCATTAAAGTGTGCATCACTGTAACTAACTAAATTAGCAAATTGTAATAGTACCAAAAAAGTTCATCAAATTTGTACCGAAATATACAGAAGAAAGAGTTTAGTGAATATTACCTTTTTAACCTGTTATTTGAAAATATTCGAAATTTCTTTTAATAAGTGAACATGTATGTATATCAGTTTACTGTAATATTTGAGTATACTGTACTACAAATTTATTTTATCTTAACAATATTATGTAGTTGCGATTTTGTAGAAGAAATGTTTCCACATGTTAGGCTTAAAGGACGTGCAAATGATGCTATCGATGCTTCAAAATCTTGCAATACAGGTGAAAACCTCGATTACGTTAGTATCCGAATATTGTTTAAAATCCAAGAAGTTATATACAAAATCCAAACAGACACTTTACAACGCAATTGGTACCCTAATTAGTATTTTCTTTTGAATTTTTATAAAAACTTCGAAATGTAAGTAAAATTGTTATTCTTGACACTAGCCAACAACTCTTTTATAATTTTATTTCGCTCTATTTTATCACTTTAAAATAATTAATATTAATTATTGTAAAGTTAATGTTTAAAGTGTTATTTTAAAGTTTATTTTAATAAAAATTCAAAAATTATTTCTTTTGAGTACTACTAGATGGCGTTACATAAGGATTAATATTTTGAGGTTACCAGAATCAAATTCATTAATGTAAAACAAAGTTATGTGGCGGCCTTATATTGCGTAGGCATAGCAGATACAGTTGGCCATGAGTTTTGATACAATGCGCGACATCTTTAGGAATTAAACATAGTTATTTTTCATAGTAATAAAGTTTTTCTTGCATTCAATCGCCCTTTGAAATCTAATGCATAACTGTCAAACTGACCATTCTATAAAAAAAAAGCTGTTAATGTCAACAAATTTCTATTACCATTGTAAAATACTTAAAATTATCAAAGTTTTTAACATCTTCATTTCTTTTATCAATACACAAACCAATATCTGTAGAGTAACAACGAAAGCAATACAACATCTATACAATTTCGTCTTGAAATGCTACGCCTGCTATTCTTCGGCGAGCTGGAGAGCTGACGAAAAAAGGTCCAGCGATCAATACCGCCACTACTAACGCCGGTGCGTGAAGCGATAAAATTACCGGTCCGAAATGAACGTGTCATATATTTTCCGTTTGATATTTGTATCGCTGGTGCGCAACATCAGTGAAAAATATCCTGTCAGATATTAAATATTAGCATGCCAATATTGAAACAATATATCTCGTGGTAGGTGGATGTCTGGGCGTGCAAATATCGAGGTAGATTCGATTCAAGTTTAAGAGAAAAAGATCATAATCAGGCGAACATCAAACATCGACACTTCGTAAAGGGTGTAACGAAGCTTTCCGAAGACTTTTTTTAATGAAAAATGTTAAACCTTCGGACAACTTTAGTATTTCGAATTTTTCACGTAACATTTAACATGTTTTCTACTTTGTAAACTTAACATTATAAAACACTTAATGCGACGCAGTTTTGCTCGAACGCCTTGCACAAGTCGTTTGCATTACTATATAGGAATATCACGACGTTCAGTTCGGATCCTGTTCTTTATTGACCTTCATATTGTGCTTTCCAACCATTCTCGTAGATATTAGTTAATAAATCCCATAAGGTTTCAATAGGCATAGTTTGAGGCACCTTTGGCAGGTTATGTGCATGAGGCATGAAAGGTATGTTTTCCGCTTCCAACCATTGTCTTGTCTCTCTGGAGTAATGAGGACAAGTCAGGCCAAAACAAGATCTTTCCGAAAGTACTGGTAAGAGTTATCAGTTCTCAGCTGCGATCGCATCTGGACTTGCGCGGCATTATATCACAGTCTGGATTTAGATCCAGGACAGCTGCACCACTTGCCTGCTGAATGTAACTGACGATATAATGTCTGCTGTTCTCGTTTAGCTCGACTTCAGAAAGCCTTTAACATATTAGACCACAATATCTTTTATCTCTGCTGGACCACATAGGGTTATCTGCCAACGCAGTTTAATTTTTTAATAGTTATCTATCTAGTAGGTTCCAGCAAGTCAGTATAACAAAGCCTGTTTCCCGTGCCGTTACAGTAGCGCGTGGATCCTCATGGATCCATTTTGGGCCCCCTTCTCTTTATTATTTATACACACTTATTTTCGAAAGTGGTAACAACCTGTAAGATTCACATGTATGCTGATGATATTCAGCTTTATCATACTTTCAATATTGCCGATAGGGAACAAGCGTTGACTGATATGATGGTCGATGTGACTGCACTACGACATTCCCTAATCTTAAACCCTTAGAGGTCAACTGTTCAGGTCTTTGCTGGTAAAAATAGTTATCAACTGCTTTCGGTTTCCATTAACTTTTGTTACGTTTAAAAAGACGCGGCCAACATTTGATTCATTCATCCCTGTATATTATTCGTTAAATATTTTTAAATCAGTATTAATTTAAATAATGTTCGAATTCTAAATAAAATACGTTTTAAAATTTTCAATATTAAAATCTGCTTGGCATATATATATATATATATATATATGTATTGAAAAAATGAATGAAAATCTTCTTGGTAGTAGTGGCATACAATGAAATCAAAATAATAACAATATGACAACTGGTTGTCAATTAGAAAACAATGACAAATATAAAAAAATATATAGGAATATCACGACGCGCGACGTTCAGTTCGGATCCTGTTCTTTATTGACCTTCATATTGTGCTTTCCAACCATGAAAATCTTCTTGGTAGTAGTGGCATACAATGAAATCAAAATAATAACAATATGACAACTGGTTGTCAATTAGAAAACAATGACAAATATAAAAAAATATATAGGAATATCACGACGTTCAGTTCGGATTTGTTATTATTTTGATTTCATTATATGCCACTACTACCAAGAAGATTTTCATTCATTTTTTCAATACATTTGTATATTTGGCAAAGAATTGTAATATATTTTATATATATATATATATATATATATATATATATATATCTACACGGTCTTACTGCGCGTCCAATGTGTAATTATTTCGGTTCACTTGGCGTCCGGGTACACTGAGCGTCCGATATACGGACGCTCAGTAACTTTACCTTAAAAATTTCTTAAACGTAGTAACTTTGCTCCATCTGATGGAAAAACGTAAAATTGGCCGGACGTCATTTTGCCTGATTTTTGACAAATGTATATGTTCTAGTGCAAGCAATTACTAATAGAATGCGCTACCGTCGATAGCTGTATATCAGGAACTGTATATTTACTTCCATTATTGCGGTTTACTGGGCGTCCCACTAAATTGCAACACTGTAATTATACTCGCGTGATATTTTATTTCTGAGGTTTCTGTAGTTATTTACATCCAGCGAAATACTATATCAATATCGTTCTCGCAGGTGCAAATTGGTTGAAAACGCGCAAAATTATAAGTGGTTAATTTTCTATGTTTTTGAACAACTTTCTAACAGAAACTTGCCGTTATTTAAACTTACCGGATTAATAAATAAAAATGAAGTTTTAAACAAATTATTCTTGTATGTTTTATTAATGGAGTTCGGAGTTTTTAAAAGAATACCACTTCTTTTTGTATGGATATCAGCCATACACTAAAATAGTGAAATCGTTCGGAAAGTCGTACGATTACATTAAATTAATGTTCTCTACATATTTTTAATATTTGTTTTAGAGCAAATATACATATTTCATAAAATTATTTTTTTATTTTTCTTGAATTCGCTAATATTTAGAACTAAGAAAAATATGTGTATTAAAAAAATGGTGTAATTGTTTTAATATAAGTTTAGGAAATGTTCCCTATCTATACTTAGACAATCATAGAAAATGAAGTAAGAATTTTTTATTTTGTTTTTTTAAATAATTTTTCAAAAAAACTTTTTTGCAATTGTCCACGTTTTGAATTCCCCTTATACCGAAAAAGAGGTTTTAAAAAATGTCTCTCTTTCTCTCTCTCTCTCTCTCTCTCTCTCTCTCTCTCTCTCTCTGTGTGTGTGTGTGTGTGTGACAACGATAGCGGTCAAACCGCTATAGCTATCAATTCCAAATTTTTTATTTACGCGTATAATATCACTCTGATTAGATTTTCAGTAAAATCGGCAGATCGGAAGTTACTAGTTCACCTCAGTGAAAAAATCGAATTATGCCAATATTTCGTCAATAACTAAGTTTAAACAAATTTATAAAAAATTCATATTTAATCAAAATTAAATTTGAGAAGATTATTATTATGAAAGGTTTTCGAAATTCCTACCGGAAGTAGGTCTTTTACTTTCATCGAAAATCAGTCTTTTGCCAATATTTCGCAAGTCATGCTTTTTAGACAGGTATGTTGTTACAAGTATAAAAGTATTTAGAACTTAATTTTCAATACCCTTTGTATAAAACAAATTCAAAATTTGGACCGGAAGTAACACTGTTACTCTTAA
This sequence comes from Amphimallon solstitiale, assembly GCA_963170755.1. NCBI lineage: Eukaryota > Metazoa > Arthropoda > Insecta > Coleoptera > Scarabaeidae > Amphimallon > Amphimallon solstitiale. Next base: position 4,948,106 of record OY720675.1, read on the forward strand.
CGAATAGCGACTTTTTGCAAATATGTCATAAATTATGTATTCTATATAAACTGACCGGCAAAAAACCGCCCACCTGACATTTTTAGAATAATCAGCTCTACAATCATTTTAAGTTTCTATTGAGATTGAATCCAAGAACTATTCATTATATGTTATATGTTTTCAAGTATTAAGGCAATTTTTGACAGAAGTAAATTTAATTTTAGTAAATAAGAAAACCAGTTTGAACATAATATCTCTCTCAACTTCTAAAAATAAAATTGGTAACTTTTAATTCTAATCTGGTATCAATAAGGTGTATGTCCTCCGCGAGCTTCAATCAAAACACGTAATCGTTGCGGCGTTGAATCAATTAAATTTCTTATCTAGTCTTGCGAAATTTCCTCAATTTTTTTTTCAAGTGCAAATCTAAGCTATTGAAGAGTTTCTGGCGCAACTGCGCGTTGGCGAATACGCCTCTGGAGTTGATCCCATAAATGTTTAATAGGATTCTGGACTACAAGCAGGCTAGTCGAATTTGCGAATTAAAAACTAAATAAATAAACTACATGTGGAAACAGAAAACGTGTATCAGATGGGTGGGTAGGTTTTTTGCTTGTCAGTTTATAGTTATCAAGAGTTCAAAAGTATTTGGAGCTGGATTTGTAATAATTTTTGTATACATGAAATTTCGGACCCGAAGTAACACTTTTACTATTAGTACCACTTTTTTCGAATATCTTGCAAAGTATGCATTCTATAGAGATTTATTAAGAAAATAGAAGTACTTAGAATAATATTTTCAATAATTTTTGAAGGAAGAAATTCTTAAAATACTATAATTTGAAACGCTCATACGTATAAGAAAGTCGTGTGGTGGTCACACCTCATTCTTTTCGTGTATACAATACAATATACAATATTTAGTCTCACATTAAAAAATACTTCTACATAAAATCTGAACTCTAATTAATTTAGGGCGCCGACATGACCGAGTTAAACTACGACGGAGTTACAATGGAGCAAAGAAATAATGTAAACAACACAAATTTACTGAATAGCACTAATTCATATGGTGAAATGCAATATCTGTTTACGCTCGAGAAGAGCCCGAGAATGAGAGATAATATAAATAGTTTTTATGCAGAGAATTTCGATAGTTTACAAAATTTCGTTACATGCTTAAATTACGATGCTCGAAGTATTTCTGAGTACAAGGAACTAACACAAATCCCAAATTTAAAAAATCAGTTGTTATTTCTACAGGAACACTTTGGAAATTTGCCTAAACTAATCACATATTTTGAAAATCGAATCTCAAATAAAAAAATGGATTAACCACATTAGATGTGGCTATTAATAATTTCAAAAGTATTCCAAGTGACTTCGGATGTGGCTTTCGGCAAAAGTTAGACGCAGTTTTTAATAGAAATCCAGATTTAATAACATTGCTGCCACTGTGTATGCTAAATACGCTGAAATAAAAGAATATTTCCAGTACGCACATATAACCAGTTGCGATGTAGAAAGGACGTTTACTATCTACAAGGATGTACTTAATTCAAAGAGAACAAGTCTTACAGAAGAGAAAATGAGCAAATAATAAGGTATTTTGTATTTTATAGATCACCACCCACTCGTTATCCAATTATATAAATAAAATTAAACCTCTATAAAAATACATCTCAATTGTGCGCTCATGGGCGATGAGTCATGACTCGCTCGAGTCCGCGCCCTACTAATTATATACCTAAGCGAAGCGAATTGCTACTATCTTATCAACACTCATAAGTGCTACTATCATTCTAGTTGACATATAAGTCAAATTTAAGTTATGACGAATATAAACAAGATTTGGACTAGCAGTGGTAAAATATTGTAATATTGTAAAGTAGATCATTTTCATATTAACTCTTTCATGGAATTTAGATGATGACTCAACAATATCAGAAAGTAAAGAAAACATAAAATTTCCTAATTATCCAGGACTATCACTAGGAATATCTTTTTTTCACTCATCTACTTAAATTATTTACATTTCGACAGTTATCCAGTTCACAATATAATTATGTTAATACCTTTTCTGTTTTGGTTTAATTTGAAATTATGATCACAGATAGGCCATACAGATTAGTACAATCCACAGACCGGTCGGCCGGGCCTTTAATGTTATTGATGGTATACGTCCTAGTCGCCCAAATGAAACCCTAGTGAACAACTTTTGATTGAACATTTAAAACGTATTGTTATATAAGGAAAGAGAGGTGGAGGTGTACCGGATTTGTTTGACAAGAATACCCGTGAAGCTCTAGACTTTTCAATACAATTAAGAGAAAATGTCTTCGAGAATAATAATATATACCTATTACCTCAATTGCATTCGGAAGAATTGTATAAGTGGATACCATATTTTTCGCAAACATGTTTGCCTAGCTTTGAAAAGCCCAAGTAAAACTGCAACGCTTACGTCTATAAAAGCATCTTGCAAAAATATTCCCGATACTAAAAATGGGAAATGAAGAGCTGACTGGGGTTTATATGGGCCACACAACCAAAGCACACCAGAAATGGTATAGATTGCCGGCAGACATCTATCAGACGGCCAAGGTCTCAAAGATATTACTTTCTCAAAATAACAATATTGATGAATTCAAAGGAACTAATATAAGTGAGTTGAATATAGGTGACGAGATTGTAGAATCACAAAACGAGAGCGATACTGATGGAGAGACTACGCTACTAGATAAAAATATCGATCAAAATATAATTCAAGAAAAAAGAAAGATATGTTCGAAATGAAGAAAAGAAAATCACAAAGAAAACCTAGAGAATTAAGGTGAAAAGGATCACAGAATAGTATTTTAAATAGCGTATTAAAAGAAAACAAGCACCGAAGAAGGAAGAAGTTCGGCAACTGGTAAAAAATTATCCGGGTATTTTCAAAGATAGAAAATGGGATGGTATTAAAGTGTATGGTAATGTTTATTCCAAGAGAAAAAATTAAAAATGGACAACTGTTATATTTTAAATGTTAAATACTTCTTTCAAACGTAAAATAAACTTGTTATAGCATGACAGTGAAAATTTTGTGTTACTAATAAAATAAAATCCCTTACTCAAATAAATTGAGATTGCATCATATCTGAAAAAGAAATAAATGCAGTAGTAGTCGGGTACTTATTGGCAACATTGTAGGACGTCCAGTGAACCTAAAATAAAAGTATACGGACGCGGTCTTGCCATATATATTACGGACGCCAGCTTAACCGTTCAAGGGTATAGATGCGTGCATGCACTATTAGAGTATACATTGTATATCACGTGTATAAGAGAGGACGCGGAGTAAGAACGTTTAGTGAACGGATTCTCAGTAATACCGTGTAGATAAATATATATATATATATATATTCGGTTTTAAAATATTCGATTTAAAATGTTTAGTTTATGAAGGACTCTTTGTTCAAATTTAAGATTGGCGACGTATGCATTTTTTTCCGTCTAAGTTATCTAAACAGTTTTCACAATTTCTTGTTGTATGGAATTTTCTGGTGGCGTGATCCAACAGCGTCTTTCCGACGCCTAGATTCTCTAGAATTTTTATGTCTTGCCCCCTCCGCACCTCCGAGTCTTTAAAAGGGCGAAGCTCGTCTAAAATCATTCACTGTTACAACATCAGTATTACATTAAATATTAAATTCGTTTGTTACATCCGAGTTAGTATAGTACAATTTAACAGTGAGTGGTAATTGAATAAATCTTAACTCGGGTCCCGTCGATTTTGAAGTCCGCTAGCCCTTTGGTGAAGATGTCCATGGAAACAAGGTGTTAATGTCCGCAGTATGGATACACCGATGAGGGTGATTTAAATCTCGATTTCCAAATAATAAACTGTTGGAGTATCTATCGTCCTTCAATTTACGACGTTGGTCCGGATTTAGAGGATATCTCACCGACAATATCAACTCAGGGCCCGTTAACAACATCGAACGGTAGCGCGACAGAAATAGGCGTACGGGACAATCTTCGTTGCCGTACTGGAACACTATGTTTCCAGGTATTTGAGTTTTTTATTTCTTATACTTCATGTGGCAAGAGAACTGTACAACTACCAAGCTGTCGAAAATTTTAAAAGTTAGATATTTGTTTAATAAAGTTGAATATTATTGTGCGCAAGGCACGACCATCAAGAACCTTTGTATTTGTCTACATTTGTATATGTTCATTAAGTCTTTGTGTTTGCCTAAATTTGTATACTTATGTTCTTTTAAATTTATGTGTTGTAATAGTCACTCTTTTTTTGTTGTTGTATATATGGTCAAATTATTTTGTATGTGTTAAATATTAGTAAAATTTTGGTAATTGTAATGATGAGTTTATACAAATTTTAAGGTAAATGGTACACCATATTTGATCAAGTAGTACACCGAATTTGACCAATTAATTTTATTATTAATAATAATTATTAACGGTAAGTGCATGTTCTGAGTCACGCAATTATCTTGCACCCAGAATTTGTGGATCTCATTAATTGGTGACGCCGCGACGAGCATGGTCACTAATTAATTGAGTGTTTCTGGAGAAAATATTGAATGATTGAATGTTCAGGTCTTGAAGTACGTTAAAAGTGCTTACTGCGCATTGAAATTGATTTATCCCTATACGCATAGAATTTATTTAATTTTTCTTTCTTATCTTCTTTTATTATATTTATTTTGTCAATATTCTTATTGTATGGTAGAAAATAAATGCTATTATTATTATTAGAGCTAGGATAGTTAGGCAAAATAAAGTCTCGAAAAAGGCAGGCAAAAAGCCAAAAAAAATTATTCAAAAAGGCACTAAAAAGGCATAAATAAAATATAAAAATGGCAAAAACGTAAAACTAAAACTGTTTATTAAAGAAAAAATAGCATAAGTATGTATATACAGTATTAACTATTTATTTATTGTAGGTAGGCACATGATTCTTCAAACATTGGTTTTATTACACTGCCAGTCACCAGTAATTTCTCTGTGTTCTCCGAAGTCAAACAAGTTCTCTTGACGCTGACAATTTGTTTGTAGCTTGAAAAGTACCTTTCTACGTCACATGACGTTATCTGAGCGTATTTCAGAGAACTGATTTGTTGTGGTCATAGTATATCATACATATAGAATTTCGATTGGAAATCCCCTGGTGAACTTCGGAAATTATTTTTAACTTTTCTTAAGACGGATTTTTTTGCAAAAAAGCTTTAAGTTTATCCTCTATTTTTAATCCTGCTGGTCCTGGGGCGCTCGATGTGAAATCTACTGCCTTTAAGACTATATATAGGAATTCCAGAAGAGTCAATCCAACTGTTTCCAATGTCTTTATTCCATGGGGAAAACCCAGAGAAATTTGGTTAAATATACGTTAAGACATGTAATACCTCACTCTCATTAAAGGCTCCTTGTGATTTTCAGTTTCAGTATCAAACTATCTTCTGACAATCTGGTCTGTCCCATCATTAAAATTAAACTGGGTAAACCCTGTAAATCTCAGAATGCTCGTTCGCGCATCACGCAAAAACTACTAGACGGATTTTCAGAAAACGTTTTTTCTTCATGTAACATGAATCACACACAAATATATACAGCTTGTGTAATCAAAAATTTGATATTACCACGTTGCAATTCTGATGTATTTTGGACTTGTGTGTTCCATTACACAAGTTGTATATGGTTTTTTACAATATACTTCAGAAATTTAAAATGTACATTTTTCTAGGAAAATTGCTATTAGGATTTTTTTTTAAATTGAAATTTAAGAACGAAATTTCTTAAAATTATAATTTGGTATACAATAAAAGACACAAAAAGGCAAGGAAACAGGAGATTCCTAAAAAAAGGCAGAATCCTAAAAAAGACGCAAAAAAGGCATAATAAGGCAATTTGCCTAATTATCCTAGCTCTAATTATTATTATATCATCGTTTGGATAATGTTCATTAATGAAATCAACTAATTTTGGCAAGCAACATTGAATGTAATGTTATGTAAGATCGAGAAATACCTGCCTCAGAAATAATGTACCAGACTAGGATTAGTGTGGCAATTTTTCCCTTGTTTTATACTTTACTTCGTCAGAAGTCTCTTGCATATTTCTTGTGTAAAAACCAGAATTACCCTTCAAATGTAAACTATATAAATGACGTTTCCAATTAAAAATATGTTACATGAATATGTATTACAAACAAACAGCGTCACAAAGAAGCATATGTTAACCGAAGCTTGTCAATCTAAAAGTACTAACGACAGTTGACTCCGCAAAAAAAAAGAAACCTGTTTCGATTTTCTCCTAAAATAAAAATTAAACATTTTCGCTATTCATAGCCGTCCCTGTCGAGCGGTATTGTAATCAATTTCAGGACATTATGGATTTTATAATGGACGAGATGAGACACAATAGGAAGCAATATATTATAAAAACGTCAATCTTAAAGAAAAAGACTCCGACGACCGTCAAGCCATGCGAGCAGAAAAGAAAAGAACCAAGAGAAAAGGTCGATCGCCGAGAAAGAGCGAACAAGAAGACGCAGAACGACGTACCGTTATACCGACGTTGGAGTATTAGCTCTAGTCTTTTGGCGTACGGAGCAGCGGCGAAGAACCGGGATAATATTACTACTTGCACAGTGTCAGAATCAAGCGTCTGCTTCATAAATCACCCATCTAACTGAACACACACGGGAGCCGAGAATAGTGGCAGTGGCAGAGGGTTATCGAAGAGCGTACATAGGGAAATGCATTCAGCAACAGGAGTATAAAGTCGGAGCAGTGTGCAGATTATGTTTGAGGATACAATACATCAAGTCGCCTATGTATGTTAAATTTTTAAACTGCACCGCTACTTCATACCCTGGCACACTAGATTCTAATCTCACGTACTGTGTGTAAATTCTAAGTCTGCCTAAGTCTAGAGCGGAATGTATCGGAGGAAATTTAGTCTGGGATGTGATACAATACATTTAATAATACAATAGGTTGTACGAAACATTTTGCAGAAAATAATGAAATAGTAATAACTAAAGGGCGGAATATATGCAAAGTGCATATATTTGCATATTTTGCATATTTTAACAAATTTCACAAAAAATTGCATATTTCGGCAAAAATAAAATTTGTGTGCATATTTTTATGTTTTTCGTTTTATGAAAAGTTTAAGTGCGACCCTGTTTAGGAATTTCCAAGTAATCAGCTTGCCTAATGGAGAGCAGATGTGGTCTATTCTTTTATATTTATATTGTATAGTTTTTATTATTATATGGTTTATTGCCGGCATTTATTGGGTGTTTAGGAATTTCCAAGTAATCAGCTTGCCTAATGGAGAGCAGATATGGTCTATTCTTTTATATTTATATTGTATAGTTTAGTTTGTCGATAGATTCCAGTGTGAAAAGAGTGATTTCAAAAATATTTTATTTCAAACGCCTAAAATGCCGAAAGCCGCTTCGTGGATTAAAAATTTTCCTGAGTTGGAGTTTAGTGGGGATAAAGTGTTTTGCAAAGTTTGTGCCAAAATCATTGTTTGTGAAAAGAAGTTCCAAATTGATCAACACTTGAAAACAGCTATGCATAAAGCTAAGTTGCAGAAAAATAAATCAGTGCCTGTTCAGCAGTGTGTGAAAACCGCATTTCAAAATGTCAAACCAAAGAGTGAAAAGGAGGTGTTTCATCAAGACTTATGCAAAGCTTTAGTCGCAGCAAATATACCTTTGAAGAAACTGCAAAATACACAATTCAGAGATTTTTTGCAAAAATATTGTAATCAAAACATCCCTGACGAATCCACACTTAGAAAGAAGAATGTGCAAACAGTATACGAAACCGTAATGGGAGAAATTAAAGTTACACTGGGCGATGAACATTTTTATATTATTGTTGATGAAAGCACAGACTCATGTGGTCGATATATCGCACATCTTATGATTGGAGGGCTTCAAGAAAATGAGCCAGGGAAACCATATTTAATATCTTCTAAACAGTTAGACAAAACAAATAATGAGACCGTAACTCGATTTACTCAGCAGTCTCTATCAATTTTTTTTTTACCAAATCCAGTTCCAGTAGAGAAGTTTTTAGTGTTTTTGTCTGACGCAGCGCCGTATATGGTTAAAGTAGGCCAAAACTTAAAAATATTTTATCCCAATATGGTACATGTCACTTGTCTTTTACACGGGATAAAGAGAGTTGCAGAAATTATTAGAACAGCATATCCCTTGGTGAACAAATTAATTTCAAATGTAAAGAAAGTGTTTTTGAAAGCACCTCTAAGAGTGCAGATCTATAGAGAGAAATTTCCAGGAGTTTGTTTACCTCCAGAGCCCGTAATTACTCGATGGGGAACATGGATTAAGGCCGCGATATTCTACGCAGACCATTTTGAAGCCATTAAAGACATAGTTTTAGATTTAGAAGACAATTCGCAGTGTGTAGTGCAAAGTCAAGCATTATTCAAAAATGTAAATTTAGCTAAGGAACTTGTTTTTATTAAGGTTAATTTTAGTTTTGTACCAGATATAATAACTTCGTTAGAAAGTAGGAATATAAGTTTAAGAGAATCAATTAATATTGTTGAAACTTTTTGCGACAAATGCAAAAAAGTTCCCGGTGATGTAGGAAATCAAGTAAGAAGGAAACTCGAAGTTATTGTGGGAAAGAATGAAGGCTTTAAGTATTTAATGGAAGTCAAAAATATGTTTATATAGTAAACCATCCAACGAAGTAATACCTTGGCCTTATAACTTACTACCCAAATTAAAATATTGCCAGATCACATCGGTAGATGTTGAAAGAACTTTTTCTTTGTACAAACATATTTTTACAGACAGAAGGCAAACATTTTTATTGGAAAATTTTGAAAAATATATCGTTATAAATGCATTTTATACTATTTCAGGTTGAAAATTGTACCTATTATGTTTTTCTTTTAATTTTACTTAAAATAAATAATTTTTGTAAGAGTCGGCGTTTCTTTATTTCCATTTTTCCATGTTATATTCAATGCATATAATTGCATATTTTGACAAATAAATGCATATTGTTGCATATTTCAGAGAAAAACGATGCATATATATGCGCATATTTTAACTGAATTGACGTGCATATATTCCGCCCTTTAGTAATAACTTATACACGAATGAAATTTCTTAAAATCTGTGACAATCAAGAAAAAATGCTGGTTATGGCGGTAGAATATTTCCTTAATTTTGTTAGTATTTACTAAGCGTTGTTTGAATATTCTGTTAAAATTTAAACAGAATATTCAAACAAATATTTTGTTTAGCCAAGGCAAAATGTATTAATATCGCCGCGCGATATAAGGCCGTCACATAACGCAATTTTTCTGATTCTAATAACCTCAAAATATTGATCGATATGTGGCGCCATCTATACAAAGCATAATGAACTGCTTGCTAATCGTTGAGCATTTTTAAAATCACGTGCTAAAAATATGCATATGATTGGATTATATCAAACCTACTGCTGCTGACATTTGACTGATTTGACATGTATTTCGTCTATTCTATATTATTCTCTACTTAATTTATTCTAATACTACATATATTCAGTCGTTTCATTTAATGTGTGCTACATATTTACTATATTTTGGAGGTTGCCAGGGGTAGTGCACTTTATTTACCACACCTTATCAGTGCTTTGGTTAAGGGAGGGTTTCTTAGAGAGCAGAACTTTATACAGGATCGAAAACATAACTCTCAATATAGTTGGCTGAGTTGGTGATTTTGTTCGAGTTGTTGTTGTCATGTGATTTTTCTCCGCCATTTGCAATATTGTGAGTAACTGTCATTGTTAAATTATACGTTAGTTCTTCTCCACAAGTGCACTTCGTACATCAAACCGATGATACTACTTTAGAAAATATGGATGTACAGGCGTTACCGTCCACCTCACAAGCAAGTCCCAGTGAAAGACCAGAAATTCAGTATGTGTCATGTATTTGTAAGTGTCATTTATAGTATTAAAAATGTAACAGTTCCTTAATCATATTAAATATATTGCAGTTATAAGGTATAATGTTATTTTTTGTATATGATTTACTAAATATACTGTGTGTCCAAAAAGTCTGGAAACACCCAAATAAAATCGAAACGGATGATTTTTGAGAAAAATGCAAAAACAGGTCAATTAGTATTTTCAAAAAACTACTGGCTGATGGTATCTTTTTGGAATTTTTGATGACCTTGAAAAAGTTATGATGTCATCAGAAAAAATTTAAATGGCAACGTCGCATTTTTAATTTTATTTTTGATAGATCTTTTAATTGTCTACCAAAAGTACCCGGAAGGGAATTACAGATGGTGCTGATCTTTGGTTCACTTTTTAGTGAACCAAACATCAGCTCTTTTATCTATGGAAGAGGCGAGGCGAAGAAGGCGAGTACCAATAGAAAAACTATATATCTATTTGTTTCACGGATAAAAAAGTGTCTGTTTTGGGTCATTTAGTTCTTACCAAAATAGTCTCCGCTAAAAGACAAGTAATTCGCAAGTTACGTCGGAAAATGAGAATTGATTATTCGAAATATAATACAAGGACAATTGTTGGTAAATAGCTATAATTTTTTTTTGCATTTTTAGGTTAATACATATCTTAATACTTGTAGATGTATAAAATTCTAATAGAAAAATTGCTGGGCTAAAGCGAAGCAGCTTTGCTAGACGTTATTAGGTCACTAGTATTGACAATATATCTAAATATGTGATCTCTAATTTTAAAAAGGATACAATAGGGTTTATTATGAACATTTCAACATTGTCAATTTTTGTGGTGTAATTAGGTTTGTATCTGCTGGAAAAATAAAGATGCTATAGTAATTTTTAAAATTCTCTGATGATTATCAATAATGCACCTTGTTATCATCGCCACACTGACTGAAGATTTTATGAGACAAATATCGCGATGTGGAATAGTAAAGCTTCAAAATCTTCCAACGCAGTTGAAAGCGTTAATTACTTTCGTTCCGCAACATTTATTTATATCCAGAATCATATACAAAATCCAAACAAACACTTTACAACGTAATTGAACCCTAATTGGTGTTTTCTTTTGTATTTTTACAAATACTTCGAAATGTAACTAAAATTGTTATTATTAATTATGGTAAAGTTAAAATTTAAAGTGTTGTTTTAAAGTTTATTTCAATAAAAAATTAGAAAATATTTCTTTTGGGTACTACTAGATGGCGCCACATAAGAATCAATATTTTGAGGTTACTAAAATCAAAATCTTCAATGTAAATCGATGTTATGTGACGGCTTTATATCGTGCAGGGGTATCAGATATAATTGGCCTTGGTTTACCGACAAAGTGGCGCCATCTTTCGAAACGATTATTTATTCACTAATGCTGTTGGTAAATATCATTTATTGAATTCGAATTTATTACTTCAGTTTTTCTCTTTTAAAATTGTAACTTAACCTAGTGGATTTTTAACATGCGTTTTGTAATATTTTGTACTATAAAATTATTATGCCAAAAATGCAAACCTAAATGTTAACTATTACGCTTTTGTCATAGGCAGGAATAGCGTAGCGTCACTTGCGTGTGAACAGTCGTTGTGTTAACTTGCATTTTGTTTTTGCCTCCTTATTTGGGCCGATTTTAGTTGTACTAGAAAAACTACATTCAAGGATTTTTGGTTAATGAATTGTACTACTTGAACGTTAGATGTTAACGGATTAGTATAATAAATTAGAGAACCATTTACGGCGTATTAGATGTTTGGGGTCCGTTTGTTTATTCTTGACGCCTGTGGCTTTTACGTTTTGTACTGCTGTAAAAAAAAAAGTTTATGGCGTCGATGAACCCGAGGGAATTCTTTTACCAAATACTTCATATCCTTTTTTAAGATGTTTGTTTTTGTCTTATTTTAAGGGAGATTTTGGCCGCCTATTATATATTATGGTATTCTATGACGGTTTATGGGAGTTAGAATAGATGGTGCAGTTTCGAAATTTTATGCAACTTGTTACCGAGCCCTAGCTACAGCTAAGTGTGGACATAGTTAGTTTTATATATTCTTTTCTTTACTATCATTACTGTAATTGTTATTAATTTACAAGGAAGTGCTGGTTTTAAAATATAGATAGGTTAGACAGGTCTTGAATTTATTAGTGTAAGTCAACTTCAAAATTTAAGTAGACTAGTAAGACCTTTTTTTTTTTATTATATACGGTCAATTTAATTTTTTTTTTTGAATTATCAGTGAAAACAAATTTATGATCTGTAGAGATTAACCTTACATTGTAACGATTACTTGATGAAGCTATAAAAAGGTTTCATAGTAAATATTTTTATGTACAGAAATTCATTTCTTTTAAACCACATGTGTTCAATTTCAATATGTTTACTTTAGAATTCGTTAAAAATAATTATCTCACTACACACCTGTTTTTTCGTATATATGGGATCAATCATTTTGGTTAATTATATGAATGTATTTCAAGTTATTTTTTATTATAGTGTTTCTTTATGTTTATTAAACTTTGTTAGTTTATTTTTCTTCTACATTTTGTTTGTTATTTCTTATATTTTTTTATAGCAGGAAGGTTGGTTACCGGCTTGGCTATTGATTGAAATGCAAAAATGAAATGTTCGAAATTTTTTCTTATCAAACAAAATTAATAATACATTGTCAAATATTTATTTAAAAAAAAAAACATTAATTTTGTGTAAAGAAGAACGCAGTTGACAGGTATGTTTTTGTAAACTTTTATTTATTGTGAATATAAATTATTACAATGTATTTCGCTACCAAAAAATAAGACCTGCAACAAGTAAAAAAGGTATGACAATAAATATTCGTAATTAAAGGGTATATTATTTGCAATGGCATACATCTTAATTTAAGAACCGTATAATTTAGCTTATATTTTTTCTTATTGGACAACTTCATACATTGTTTTGCTTTGTTTATAAAATTGTTCATGGTCATGGTAATATAAAAAAGAATCTCTCCTAAAATAATATCTTCTCGATGGGAGGTAAAAGGAAAAAATAGATATTGTTTACCTATGTTAGTAAAAAAATCATCCACGGTTAAGTTGTTGACATCTTCAGACTTGATATGACGCGCATGTGCAATTTTTTTAAATGAATGAAACTTCAACGTGGATTTTAATGTTTTATCTTAGCATCCTCTACAAACAGAACTTTTTTCACTTAATAATGTCCTCTGTATTCTGTTTTATTTTTTTTAGAAACACCGACGGTGCTTGTGGTTTTTGCTTTGAAATGTGCAAGGACAAGTCTTACATTTGTACTATATTTACATTTAATTATCTCAGTGAGAACATTGTCTTTGAATACTGTCAACTCAAAAAAACTCTAACTTTGTTTCTGACTTTATGAAAAATCCAGTTTGACGCCATGCCAAGATATTTGGATTACCACATAATTTTTGAAATATGTTTTTTTATTGGGGAAACATCCAAACGTACGTTTCTACAAGGAAAAATGTCAATTAGTCATAATTACTAGGAGGCGGAAGTCTCCGGTTTAAACTACGACGGAGTTACAATGGAACAAAGAAATAATGTAAACAACACACATTTACTGAATAGCATTATTTACGCATTATTCATATGAACTGCAACATCTGTTATTGACTCACATGTTGACGGGAAAACAACACAAAAAAGTCCACTTAACTCGTAAATATCCTTATTTTCATCGGCGTAGATATAGGAGCGTCTGAGGTTTTTAAAATGTATTATATTTACCTTATATTTGGCAGGATAAATAAAGTTATATATGTGTATACCTATTCATACTTACGTTAGTTTCGTTTTTTCATTGTTTTGACTGTTAATTACGTACTTCGTAATTTATGTAATATGTAGTTCCTGTTTAATCCCATTTCATTGAATCGACTTCTCCCAATTATCTAGACGTAAGTGTGCACTGGATTTCGTTTAGATTCAATAACATACGCGTACATTTTAGTTATTTATTTAGATCTAGAACATTGTTTATGTTACTTCTTCAGATATGATATAGAAGAACGTCGAGAAATCCATCGTGAAACAATGGCGAGTTGGATTGAGGATCATACTGATTGTATGTCCATTGTCAGTGATTCCGATATTTATTGCAAAGTCTGTAAAATATCGTTATAGAATGCCAAAATATCGCACGTTCTTCACTTAGCTTTGCTAAAACATTCACAGAAATAGTTTTTATTCAGAGAATTGCGATAGTTTACAAAATTTCGTTACATGTTTAAATGACGATTCTAGAAGTATTTTTGAGTGCAAGGAACTAACACAAATCCTAAATTTAAAAATCAGTTTTTCCTTCAGGAACACTTTGGAAATTTGCCTAAACTAATCACATATTTTGAAAATCGACATCTCAAACTTAAAGATGGATTAATCACATTAGATGTGGCTATTAATAATTTCAAAAGTATTCGAAGTGACTTCGAATGTGGCCTTCGGCAAAAGTTAGATGCAGTTTTTAATAGAAATCCAGATTTAATAACATTGCGGCAATTGTGTATGGGGACAATGACACAAAATCAAACTTTAAAATACGCTGAAATATAAGAATATTTCCAGTACGCACCTATAACTAGTTGCGATGTAGAAAGGACGTTTTCTATCTACAAGGATGTACTTAATTCAAAGAGAACAAGTCTTACAGAAGAGAACCTTGAGAAAGTATTGCTGGTGAATATTAAACTCCTTTACTCGACTTGAACAACAAAATGAACAAATAATAATATATTTTGTATTTTATACATCACCAGCCACTTGTTATCCAATTATATAAATAAAACTAAAAGCTCTTTAAGATTAGAAAATTTCAATATTGCGCCCATGGGCGATGAGTCATCAATCGAACTTCTCAGCTGCTTAATAATAATGGGCCATCCATTGCCACTGACTCTGGATCATCAGTTTTATCATCGGAATTAAATCGTGTTTTGCAATTGTTTGTCGTTCAGTTCTCTCCTTTGATAGGTACATAGGATAGTTTGAGAATATTGTTGTCTCCTAAGCGAACCAATTTATTGTTTTCTTTAATTCTTACTTCTAGGGACTGCTTGGTTTATTCTATGTGTGATTTCCACACCCACACGGTACTTTGTATGAAGAGTTTTCTTCAAGAACTAAGCCAGGCAACATAAACCAAAAACCCCGACCATCTCCAACCGAGCCGAAGGCAATCCGCGTATGCGTGATACCGAATTCACGGGTCAGAAAGAATGGTTGTAAATGTTCATTTCAATTGCAAGTTTAGTTTTCTTATTCATCTTGCCATACCTAAAGTCGCCATAATATGCTTCTACTAATGGCCGTTTTAGGCGTAGCATAGTTTATGTCATAAAAGCTGATTATTGAAGCGGCCTTCAAGATCATGTAGGAAACGTTTATTAATACACCGAATAAAAGAAATATTATCTTCTCTTATAGCGGCATGGATGCCATTAATTTAAAGTAAAATTTGAGAATTTCTCTAATTTCCGCCAACAGAAATATTTTTTAACTCTATCGGTTTTTTCTGTTCTTTTTGTGTTCACTATGATATTTCTTCGGTCTATACTCGGTCTTATAATGCAAAATATTCCTGTTTTTTTCCTTGATTTGTATTCTCACGTTTTTTTTCCACTCCGCTTTCGTAATAAATACGCATATGAACGAGCAAATTATTCCGGCATTATAAGTCCAGATAACGCAACACAATAACACTCGAGGATGAATTATGGCTGACCTTAATATTTCTTTTCCTGTCCCCGCGCGCGTGAAAGGGAACCCATTTCATTCGAGTTTATGTTCCTTACTGAACAAACTTATTAAAGGCGAGAAAAGAAAAACAATAACCGCCCGGTAACTGTCAGAATTTGGGGAGGGGAGAGGGAGAGCAGTTTTTCTCTCGGTTTTATCTATTATCCGGCACAATTTCAGTTATAGCCCTTTTTTCGTATTGATTTATATGACAGATAGAAGTATTAGATCTGGCTAATGTCTTTATTAGTAATTTCTAAGTTAAATTAATACACCTAGAAAAATAAAATGTTCAAAAAAAAATAAAAAATTCAACACAAAACACTTTCAGTCAACATCAGTGGTCGTCGTTGTATAGTTTGGTTCATTCCCATTATCTTCACTGATAAGTGTTGCGTTTCTTGATACAGTTGATATATGCTAAAACAATAATAAGCATAAAAAAATTAAATCTACAAATAGAAAAAATACTGAAATACCAATATATTTTCACTTTCGTCTACAGTAATTGCTTTTACACTCTTTGCAGCTTTTAGTTCTTGCAGGTATTTCAAGAATTTACTTCTAGGCCCTATCTTTGGAAATAATTCCCTTATTAAATCGACATATTCAAGTTAAGGAGTGTTTCGTAATCGATTTCTTCGTCTATAAGAATATTTACTTTGGATGACAGAGGGATAGAAATAACATTTTTGAATTTTTCTTATAGCTGTTAAAAATCTAGCCTTCCTCATGTACTTAAAAAATGTTTTATTACATATACTTAAACATACGCAATTGCATGGAAAAGAATAAGTAAAAATAACAAGACACTTTAGTTTATGGGCTCACCATGGCAGAGCTCCCTAGGGATTAGAGATGCTGTAATATCGGTTAAATCCGAAGTGGCAATTTCTTTTATGCTATTTATATCTCTCTTATTATACGTAGGATGAATAATAAGGGAAATGCTGCGTATAATAAGGGAGATGGTAATAGTCCGCACTAACTTGGATCACCCTGTATACAATATAAATAATAGAGATTGAAATTTGTTCGAGCTACTTCTTCTGATAAAATGTGTCATTTGAGAATATTTATAGAAAATGTTTTATATAACAATGCAAGCAGTTACTTGTTTCGTTTGGTACATGCATGATACGTTATATTTTAGGTTATAGGTTTACATCTGTTTATCTAAATACTTAAAAGTTCGAAAACACTGAACTAATGAAATTATAAACTACATGTATGCGCGAACAAGTTATATAAAATACATCTTACCTCGGTGTGACTTCCATATTAATAAGTAATAAGACAATATACAGTTTAGACTTTTTCAAAATTGGTGAAAAAGTTAGTTTAAACTCGTATATATGACAGTACCTACTATATACATAAGCAAAATTTAAAGTATATTGCATGTATCTTATAGAAAATTAAGTAATTCAAATGGCAAATACCTCCAAAATATAATTGTTTACGTACCGTTCATACATTCATATCCTTAGCTATCAACGTATTATTGTCGTATTATTATATATACCATATTAATTATATTGCACGCACATAGGTATAACATCTTTTGTGTAGTTTGTGATCTTTTTAGAATACCTACATATTAAACAAATATTATAAATACAAATCTTACGTACCTTTGAGCTTTGTTACATATTCGAAAAATCCCCAACTGACCAACTTTCTTTCTACGTCGTCCATGTCACGTTGTAGCTGTGCATGCAAGATGCAAATAATCATAGCAAATAATTGCAGAACTCCGTTATTTCCACATATGACACACCATCCCCCTCGCTACAAAGAACCCGGTAAAACAGTGTTTATGATTTATTAAACTAGCAAAAACGAAGGAAACAACTGGAGACTGGAATGTGTTCTTTTCTTGAATCAACTAATTTATTATTTTATTCAACTAATAAAATAAAATAAAATAGAAAGCTTCATTGAAGAATAAGATGGTGTTGCTTGAATATACAGGGTGTATTTGAAATAAGGGGACAGAGTATGATTAATGGAAAGATGTAATTTTATTAGACTCAAATCCAAAATATTTTGCGCAAATTCCCTCGCTGACGCGAGAAAAAAATTACAGAGATATTTTTAAAATATTCGTCGCGCCACGTACTAAGTAGGAGTGTGAATGCGTGCGAGGTCAGTCTCGTTCGATTGTTACGTGTGGATGTTTCGACTATGGCTTACACAACACACGAACTGAAATAAATTATGTTTTTTTTTAATTCACTTGCGTACAATTAAAATAAAAGTTTCTCATAAGTAGAGTTGGGCAAATTTTACAACACAAATTTGTTTTTGTGAGAAATAAGAAGTAAAAAGTCGTTGAATTTAATCATAATAACAGTAATAGCGCAAAAAACGTAATATCTAAATAATCCTGGCAAATATTAAAATAATTACAAAATTCATACAGTCGGCATCTCAATAAAAAATATTCTCGTTGTTGAAAAATAGTATATTTTAAAAGAGAACAAAAGAAATCGAATAAAGTACACGCATCAATTTTATTGGGAAATTTGCCCAAATCTATTTACAAGTTATTCACAGCCGATATTTCATATTAAGGTTGTTGAAATCTTAGCATGAATACCTGTTTAGAAATAGTAAACAATGCTATCATTGGGGTTTTTATAACGTCTACAGCTGTTATTGCGGTGTGTATATCTAAGCGTGTTTATTTAGTTCGATAGAAGTATTATTTATTACGACTCCTCAACCGGTGTGGAACCTCAGTCCCGTTGGGCCAGACATGACGTCGGCTGCCTGGACCAACTGGCGCGATACCTACGACACATAAACACATGCTAAATCCATAGGTTGCACATTAAACACTTTTCGAGGGTTTTTTAATCTTGGCGTTCGTGTCGAAATTGATTCACAATTTTTTGGATTTATATTCTACATAATTGTATCTTTCCATTTATCATACTCTGTCCCCTTATTTCAAATACACCCTGTATATTTAATTTTATTCAACAAAAAAAAAGTGGACACCACATGCTTTGTCGAATTTACATTTTCATTTTTCTGAGTGTAGTATGTATATGATTTGGCTCTTGCAGAGATAGGCAAAATCGAATTTTCAAAAGCGATTTTTGTAAGATCTCTTACTACTAGTGTTATAAGAAAAAAATTAATCATTTATAATCATTTGATGAACAAATTGTTAAACAATTGTATAGACAACGCGGTTTTTAATCAGTGCTACTGAAGACGACAACATAGTTGTCGAAATACGTATTTTGTGCTTTAGTGTTTTTGTTTAAACAATTGGTATTTGCTGTTCACGTAAGAAGAATCGAGTATCAATTGAAAAGTTGAATGTTGTAGTATTAACTTCCTGGAGAAATTTAAGTGTCAAGTCATTAAATGAGAGGCATTCTTGCAAGATTGCAAGGGATTGAAAGAACTGCTGAATAATAACAAAGGAGCCTAATCTATTGTTTGATAAAAAAGTACATTTAAATAATTTTGTCCATCTCTTAAATGCCAAGGTGGTAATATAATTGAAAAATATAATATTTTCATGAGCATTATTTTATTTTTGTCAAAACATCAATAATAATAATAATATTTATTGACCAAAAACTAGCATTTATGGATCTATAGTTATGAACTTGCTTTTGGATCATTTGTTTTAAATATTCGGCACGCTTCCAGATATCAGGAAGCGCGTGCGTTTTTATAGCTAAGTTGAATAAGTAGGCTAAAGGTTTACAAAAAATATCTCTAAGTAAGAAACTCGGAACAAGATCATCACCCGCTGTAGTGTTTTGCGCCATAATTTCGAACAACTCCTGATGTGAAACATTGTGTAGTGAGAGAATGTAGCCAAAGTAGGACTTACCTCAGAACATTTAAAGTCAAAATTAATTATAAAAGAGTTTCAAAAGTGATCAGCAAATCTATTCACAATAACCTGAGGAGAATTCAAAAGACAATCGCTGAATACCACACTACTAGGAATTCTTCTGGCACGAATGTAATTGAGTACTTCCTTAGGATTAGGTTTAATGGTTTAATAGTTTATTATTATTAATTGCGATGGTATAAGCCATTTCTTTCTTTTCCCACTACGTCAATAGAATTCCTTTTCTTTTAGGTTTTATTTACTTATGACAGATTGATCAAACGGATGATATAATCTATTGGAAAAGTTACCCGAAAAATTGGAAAATTCGGGAGAAACTGAAAGTGCCTTTTTCTATAGGATTTTGGACAAACTATAAAAACCATAATTTTTGTATGCACTGTCGATCATAACTGACTATAGGAACGACATATTTGGGTGAATCTTCTTTTTTTGTTTTCTTTGTTATGCTCCCGGGATAAAAATAACTTAATTGAATGTTTTAAATTGAACAAAAATCTGAAAGATCTGGAGAAATTTCAGCCGAAATTAAAATAATATTACATTTGTTTTTACGTTTGTGCGATTTCACGATCTGTCCAAAAAAAGTAGTTATTTTATTTCCACTTATCTATCAATTATTCGTCACTATGTACCCGATTGGCTTGATTCACAATTTGACAATCAGCTGTCAAGCGATATTTGGGCACGTAGCGAAAAAAATGAAAAAGAAATAAAACAACTACATTTTTTATTTCTATTTCACTAAACCAACATATATTTGTTTCGTCGACACTATTGTTCATTGCTATGCTAGGATCCGATAGGTGGCGCTGTAATCAAGTTATTAACAAATTTTATATTTATGAACTAAAATGACTCAGATTTTCGATATGTGTTAGTTTAGTGCTAACGCTGTGGTCAACTCATAGCGCCACCTACCGGGAAGGGAAGAACAACGTCTGCCCCGGGGCAAACTAGTATGTTGTAAAATGTATCTGTTGCAACATTGACATCTGTAGTAGTCGTGATAGATGACCAATCTGTCAAAAGCATATCGCTATATAATAGACAATAATTGGAAATATGAAAATTGCACCTTTACTGGTAATACATGGTAGGTCATTGGACTTGACAATGTTAGAAATAGACAACGATATTGATAACTGTGCTTATGTCTGTACTTGAACCTAGACCTAGAATATCCTTCTTACATAAAACTATTGATTCTGCACCTGAAAGAAAGTTATTTCCATTTTTGACACTATTAAAAATACATAGTGTGGAAACCACATACGGAATAAATTCACCAATTTCAAAACGAATAATATTTCTGCAAAACGCTAAGGCAGGTCAACTTTTATTTTAAATGAGATGGTTTTAAATCGCTGCACTTATTAGTGACATCTTCTTTAGAGCTGTGACGTCATACGCATTTTTTTTTAATGGAATGCTATATTTTTTATGAATTCGTAAATAGTACTATTAAATACCTTTTCAATGAACTTACACCAGCTAGCTTTATTATCAACAGTATGTAGGACGTCATAGTTCAAAAATGGATGACGCCATGAACAAGTGTAGCAACTCACAATAAGTATTATGATAAATAAAAATTGACCTGTTTGAGCGTTTTCGACAAATGTCATTAGTTAGGAAGTTACCGAATTTATTCCATAAGTAGTTTCCATACTGTATAATAACTATTATTACTTATCTTTACTTCTGTAATTTTGTTATCTTAAGCTATCTATAAAGAATCTACCACAAAAAACCTAACATTTATTATTCGATGTTATTAAAGTAAATATAGATTGCATACCTAATTTGCAAGAGAGAAAACGAAGCGTGTTTGCGGTAAAGATTTTTTGTGTTCCTAATTATATTTTTACCATATATCTGCATATTAAACACACTAAAATAAATAACAATATTTTCATTAAGGAAAATAATGTTTGTTAAACACGAGGACGGTCGGTAAAACTGGTCAGAACTACTTACTTAAGCCGGTCCCGGTTGTTTTGGCATACATTCAACCTATTTAATATTGTCCGGAGTTGCCGTAATAATTACCCAAATGTTCTATACTGAAACTTTAATTACATAGTGGTAACTTGTTGTTCATGGTGGAAGGAGGATCCACTGTTTCCGTTTCCCGTACTTTTCCGTTTACAAACATACACACACACACACACATACATACAACATACGTTTAGGAAAATACACATATAGTGCAGGGTTGCCGTAGTAATTAATACATGTTCTTTGGAGAAATTTAATATTTGTTCAGTTTAATACGTTCTGCTTATGTATGGCGTCCAGACAATTAGCTTGCAGGAATTACATGCTTTCGAGACATATTTGTTTTCGGGCTAATTTGACAGCTTATTTTGGGACGTAAAGGAAAATTCATACGTAAACATATATACAAGGGAACGTTTTTAGTCGCCCAGTGTAAATACACCCAGAAAGCAACTAACAAGAATCTATGTAGTAAAAATTATCGAAGCATTTTTAATTTTCTTAAGTAAACAAATAAGTTTTTTAATGATTCTAGTAAAAATAGTTTCTTAAGAGGCAAGAAACTAATTTTTTTTATCCCAGAAATAACCCTTCTTTAGAAGAACAAAAAAAACTTGGAATGTCTCTTGCAAGTAATTTCTTTTCTTGAATAAATAATATTATCTGCGTTTAGAAAAATTTAATATTTATTTTATTAAAGTCCTGTTTATACAGTAAAATAAATTCAATTTGAAGAGCTTTAAGGCTGGCGTACCATATGCCGTACCAGACAATATCCACGTTAAAAACATGCTAACATTTTTTTGATAAGAAATGGAAACTTTTAATTTATTTGTTATAAAAAGTACACAGTTGTGTTAAGGAAACTTGATTCGAGGTCGTAGGGGGGCTTTAAATGTTTAATTGGGCTGTTTTGATACTATATACTATAAAATAAAATACCCCTTTTAGAGGTAAAAATAAATATTCTTTATTTGTAATTTTGAAATACCAAATAGCATTCTTGTACCCCCTGGACCTAAAAAAATTAGTCTGCATTATAAAAAAAAATACTGCTACGAAAATGATATCTTCCTTTGTAAATGGTATCAAAAATATTAATGTGTTGATTAGATTGGAAATTATGGTTACAATTTGAACATAGTGAGGACAAAAACCGTCAAAGTGTAGTTCCCTGCCTCATTCGCATCTTGATATAGTGTAGCACCTGAATTTCAGATGGCAGCGATAATTGGGCGGATATATGTATTAAAAATTAAAGGATAGTTACTTTTATTTATACAAAAGGGCATTGTACATTGACATTAATTGAAATATTATGTTGTGATAACTGGTCGAGAAGTGAAAATCTTTATCGATTTAATATATGATATAGGTAATTAACTTTATATAATGTTATGTAATTATGATGAAGCATTCATTTATTGTAGTAGGTACTGCATTATATAAATACAATCATTTGAGTAAAACGCCTACTTATATCTTGATTATTTCGAAGACTTGGACAATGCTTCTGCTCGTATTATTATCAGGTATTAAGTTAAATTTCTAAAATATAATATCTAAACAAACTTTACTTACATAAACATGGATAAAACTAGGCAATTTATAGAAGATGGTATACCAACTACAGGTATATTTTATAGTCTACTTCCGAAAATTAAATAATTCTTGATCCACAAATTTATGGAATTCTGCGACGGGACTACAAAGGAATTTAGATACCTAACAAAAATAAATATATACTTTTTACGTATTGAATAAATTTTTAGATTTACCAGCGCTTAACACAATTTATCATTGTATACGTTACTCTAAATAAATACTAATTAATTTATTCATAGGGTTTATTACATAATTAATAATATATCTTTATTTTCAATACATACAAACGCAATACATGACATGAATAAATTATTAAAAAATATATACCTACGTATTTAATAAAAAATAAGGTGTGGCCACCACACGACTTTCTTATACGTATGAAAGTTTCAAATTATAGAATTTTAGGAATTTCTTTATATAAAAATTATTCAAAATCCTATTATAAATACTTCTATTCTCTTAATAAATCTCTACAGAATGCATAGGAACTTTGCGAGATATTCGAAAGGCTAAGAGTAAAGTGTTACTTCCGGTCCGAATTTTGAAATTTTATATATACAAAAAATATTCCAAATCCAACTCTAAATACTTTTGTACTCTTCATAAATATATATAAAATGCATAATTAACGACATATTTGCAAAAAATCGTTATTCGGTAAGAGTAAAAGTGTTAGTTCCGGTCCGAATTTCGATTTTTTTTATATACAAAAGGTATTGAAAATTAAGTTCTAAATACTTTTATACTCACAACGTACCTGTCTAAAAGCATGACTTGCAAAATATTTACAAAAAACTGATTATAAGATATAAGAGTAAAACAAAATCTACCTACTAATAATACTTTTATGTCTAATTTGCTATGATTCTGACTGATAATTGTAGAAAGGATTAAATATGTATAATTTACACGATAAATATAACGAGCTTTCTCGAAAACTTTTCGGCTTATGAACCTATAGACAATTCCATAATTGTATGTAGGTATATACATATGTATATTATCCAAGGAAATTACACGGTGGTGTTTATTACGTTTATAGCATTGTCCAAAATACTTATTACAACGACGCATGGATTCAAATCTAAAAATAATTAACACAAAGGGAAAGAAAAATTCAAACATCTGGTGAATATGATGATGATGATGCATGGATTAGAAACCGCATGAGAATAATTGCAAGTTTTGTTCGTTTACTTATTATGGCCCGACAGTCCCTTGCCCTCGCACGGCTTACATACCCCTCTAAAATCAGGAAAATGTTTTCGCACTTCGATTAGTACATAACATAAAAATTATTAAAAGATATTTATAAATAAGCTGGCTTTAGTGGAGTGAAAGCAACCCCGAATTATGCCGTTTTTTGAAATGAAGGTAAATCAACGGTCTTTCACCAATTGAATATTGGAAAATGATTTTATTCATTCTACTGATTTATTTTTAAAAAAATGCGTTTTCACAACATAAATGATTTTATTCCTGTTTATTTTTAAGCCATATTTGAAATTTCATGAAGATCTTATAAAATTGCTATAAATAAATCTTATTTAATTGGGTGGGTTCGTAATAAATTTTAAATGCTATGTAAACAAAAACGTGTTCAAGATGTTTCTTTCATAATTTGTTTTGTGCGTGTTTTAAATCTTTCTGGCTTGGAGTTTGTGGAGCCGATGTATACATTTGTTTCTGTAAAAGGAATCTACATCTCTGTTCCTCTCTACAATTAAGTTCGACTATTTTACAATTCAGTTCGACTATTTCTCAACAGGAACCGCCACATTACTGCACCTAATCTTACCCCCCATTCATATTTTCCCTTCACCACCAAACTGAAAACTAAGCGCCAGCCTTAAATTCTTGTAAATCTTTATATTTTAAGAGATGCCAAATATTAATTACAAAATGTAATGTAAGTAGTAGTTGAGTATTCCTTTGGAAAGTTGCTGAATGAACACAATTTACAGTTGGATAACAGATGTCGCTGTGGTTATAGATATGTGGTATTAATTAAGATGACCTATATACAGTCTGAGTTTGACAAGCATTGTGGCAATACGTTGCACGCTGATGATACCTACCTAAGCTGAAACACGTGTACGTGCGTTGTTACTCGTGATGCCTACATATTCAAAATTAATTCGGATACTACAGTTCCACCGATGGATTCCGTCAAATCTAGATTTGGTTAGTCGCAGAAGATTAGCGCTTTCGACAAAATCGCAAACAATCAATGAATGTGGTTACTACCGAATACATGATCAGAAAGTTTTAAGTCTACCTACTACCGACAAAGGCAAAGTACGCAAAATTACATTAGAACTTGCCATGCGTCGCACTACGCAGCGAATGACAATATAGGTATGTAATGAGAGTTTTGTACCTTCGATATGCCTAAAAAGGCAGGTAATTATTAAATTTTGATATTGATATTTGAGATATTGAAATCTGTCTACGGTGACAAACCTTAGGTCGTTTGTGTTTGAGTGTTTTCAGCGAATTAAAAATAGACATGAGAGTGTACGAGATAGTGAGATCATTTCTCGTAAAAGAAGGAGTTAGTTAAAATTAACCACCCACCCTATTCAAGGGACTTGGCTCCACCGGATATTTCCCCTTTCCAACATTGATAACCGTCCTCAAAGGGCAACGATTTCGAGACGTAGAAGATATTCAGAAGAATTGAATACCATTTCTTTGGATGCATTTGTTGACTGTTTTCAAAAATTTATAGAACGTTGAAATAAGCGTATGAATGTCAATAGAAATTACTTTGAATAAATATCAAACATTTTTTGTATTACTTCAATTGTGTTCTTGTATTTTGTACCAATCCGACAATTAAATTGCCACACCTTGTATAATTCATTGCATTTTCTATCAGGTGAAAGATCAAATCTCTAGGTAAAGGAGTAGTTAAAATGGTCAATAATGGATATTACTAATCTGTACTGAACTTAATGTAACTTTACCCACATAAGATAATAATTTTTAAATTGCCCCTATTTTTAGGGAAATTAAACTCTTATTTGTAAGTACGAGGAATATTTGAAATAATTAATAAGTAAAAAACACAAATTTTAGTTTCAAAAATATTTAATGTAGACACTACATATGTTTCACCACACTGTGGCTTCATCAGGTGATGAAAGTATACAAATTCAATTTCTGTTACAATGGAACTTATAAATACAGATAATAGATGACACAATTATTGTTATTCAATTACAGTTTTAAATTTAGTAGGGGGGAGCTATTTAGGTCCAAATGATCGTTTAGTATTATATCTAGTTTATTAAATTTATTTAATTCTAGACTTTCCAGTAAGTTAAGTTCTTTACTTCTTTTTTGAATATGTAAAATTCCAATTGTTTGTTAAATTTATGATTCAATTCCAGGTAGTGGTTAGCAAAGGTCGAATCTGTTTTCTTATCATTATAG
Source organism: Amphimallon solstitiale (assembly GCA_963170755.1). Taxonomy (NCBI): domain Eukaryota; kingdom Metazoa; phylum Arthropoda; class Insecta; order Coleoptera; family Scarabaeidae; genus Amphimallon; species Amphimallon solstitiale. The sequence continues at coordinate 4,974,787 of OY720675.1, forward strand.
CTTCCTTCATGTTCTTTCATTCTGACTTCAAAAGTCCTCCCCGTCTATCGGATATAATCTTTATCACAATCTTCACATGTTAACTTATAACCCCTGAGTTCAATTTTTTGTTCGTTTTGTCTTTCTTATTGTTAAGAGTTCTTAGTATTGAGTTATTCGTTTTGAAAGAGATTGATTCATTATTCGCTTTCTTAATAATAGTTCCTACTTTATTTCAAATATTTCCCAAGTATGTGATTGTTTTGGGGTATATTAAGGAGAGTGTTTTTGACTCTAGTTGTTTTGTTAAAATGCCTTTTATCGTGTCCATCGAATACCCATTATTGACCGCTATCGTAAATATTCTATATTTTCTATTCAAAGTTTTCTTGACTCATGGGAATGTTAATTAATTGTGAATCATAGACTGATAAGTTGATAATTTGGATGAAAAGATCTTGCATGAATTATAGTATCTGTCTGTGTCGGTTTGTGATAAATTGAAAATTCGTGTTTGTTATTATTGTGTGATATAGTGATGTCCAGAAAATTTATGCTTTTATTTACTTCTATTTTCATAGTAAATTTTATGTTAGGATGAATATAGTATTAATGTGTTTGTGTAATGATTTTAGTCGTCTGTCGGTACCGTTAAAGCAGACTAATACGTCGTCGACATACCTGTATCAATAAATGCAATGTCTGAATAACGGGGGTGTGCTAATGATGTTTTCTAATTCATCCATAAATATTTCTGATAATAGCGGACCTAATGGATTTCCCATGGCTAAACCTTCAGTTTGTTTGTAGAATTCGTATTGAAATTGACAATAATGTTGTTCTAAGCACATTTCTAGGGAATTTAAAAGTTCCGTTTTTATAATGGGATCAGTTCTATTCTTCTCGAGTTTTACAGTAATTAAGTTTAATATGTCTTTACGTGGAATACTCGGGAACAGATTTGTGACGTCAAAATATATTAATTTACTGTTAGATATTTTTAATTTAGAAATTTTGTTAATTAATTCGAAGGAGTTCTTTATAGCAAATTTAGGCTTGAATTTTGTATGTTCCCGTATTAAGGGGATTAGATATTTTGAAAGATTTGAACAAGGAGCTTTTACATAAGAAACGACCGGACGTATAGGTCTATTCTCTTTGTGTAATTTAATTAACCCGTATAGTTTGGGGGGCTGTGGATTCATATTACATAGTTTGAAACTTTGATATATCATGAATAGGACTTCTGACTTATTTATTGTTTGTTTTACTTCTTTTTGAAATTTTGTGGTGGGATCTGATTTTAATTTTATGAAAGAGTTGATATTAAGAAAATCCTCGATTTTGTGTACATATCCTGTCTCTGTGATTGCGATTCTGTGTTGCCTTTATCAGCTTTTGTGAAAATAATTCTGTTATCCTCTTTACCAATATTTTTTGGCAGAATTTGGTGACTTTCTATGAGATCTTTTGCTAGGTATTTATGAATTACGTTGTCTTTGTGTTTACTAATAGCTAGGACTGCTTCTACCGCTAAATTTCCTAGGTCTTTTTTATTAATATCAGGTTGTAAGTTAAAATGAAAACCTTTGGATAAAAGGTTAACTTCTTCAGATGCGAATACTACATTTGTAAGGTTAGTAAAACGCTCATAAAAACTAAATTTATTAGTGATGCTATTATTCAAAGGTTTGTGAACGAAATTTTGTTTACTGGTACGTAGTTTGTCCAGCTTTTTAGTTTAGGTTAAGAATTTTTTATGTACTATGGGATTTATTTTATCATGAATAGTTTCGTACAAAAAATCGAACTCTAAGTTACTTAGCAATGCAGCGTATACTGTCCGTTGATTGTTAAACCCTTTGCATGGTAGTCGACAAGAATTATGCCTCGGCTATCCTAAATAACTGTCGCGATCATTTTCTCTGCAGAGAGAACGATCTTTGTCTTCTTCGGAGTTGTTTCTCCCACCGCAATCCATTGCATTGAATGCTGTTCGAGCTCACAAGCCTTAACTATATCTATAACAGTCCATCGACGATCTTCCATTACAGTTTGATGCACTAAATCGATCATTTCGTCAATTGTATTATTGGGTCCATTTTGTGAAAAAAAATCTTATGAATATATTGCTGTAGCAACATAATTATTTGGTATAAAATAAATGTAGTATTGCCATACGTTAGGTATTGCCAAATAGATTATGCTGTGTGCTGTTCCAGCAACATAATATATAAAAATAATGATAATTTTTATTATCTATATTCACTTATTTTCTTAACAGCACGTACTTTATAAGTATACGTGAGTTCTATCAGTGTATTCAACCCTCTTTTCTCCAAACAAATCTCTTGTTTATTTTATAGGGATAAGGTTATAGTTTGTATTAAAGAAAAATCAGAATCTATATAAAACATAATTGTATATTTTTATTCAACATTTTTAAGAATAGATAGCATCGCTATACTATATTCACCCAAGAATTATAAAAGAAAACATAATTGAAAGAAAACATTTATACCGTATTCTCGGTTGTAATGTTTTTGTAGAATAAATATATTGATAATGCTCAATCAAAAATAAAAATATTATCCTGTTTTAAAACAAAGAAAAATTCAATTGCATATCAGTATTCTATTAATATTGTGCTAATTCTATTCTATCAGAAACATTATATTCGCACGTAATGCTCTGATAATCTTAGAACTTCGCAATGGTCAATGTTCGGAGGAAAAGCTTGAATCTGATCACTGGTAACAATCATTCGCACGCATTGCGAAATTTGAAATCAAAATGAATTGTGAGAATTAATTATGCTTAATAAAGTGTCAGAAAATATACATTCGCACGTTATATTCTCTTAATACCCAACACCATTAATAATCCTATTTGTGTTGTATATAAAAAAAACTAATGAATTAATATTATTACAGGACAATATCTATTATCCCTGCTGCTCAACGTTATATTGAAGAAACATTTGCACATTGTATTCCATATACGCATAGCAGCATTGATAAATCCTTGTATTAAAAACTTACTTTGTATCGTTAAACATCTCTTCAAATTGTGCCATAGGTATCTCCATTTTTTAAATACCAAAGAAATATTAACAAAGAAAAATTATTATAATGAATGAAAATTAGATAAGGTAAAATTAGTATGCTAATACAAAATGAATGAATTCACATTTAATCGTGGTGTATTTGACCCTACGATTGACTCTTTTTTCTTTTAAGTCTTTATCTTTCGAAGTCGCAGTCAGTATCTAATTTTGTTCATTCCTGTCTTTGAATTTATACCCGGGAAAACAATGTGTAATGCTCGTTACGCCATCCCCGGAACTAATATTTAGGTTGTCACCCTGCGTCTTCAGTGAGATCTCTGCCCTCAAATTGCCGTCGTGACACTAACACACGCACATGTATTATTTTTGACAGTTCATTCACTAAAACGTCAACACATTGAAATTGTTCGCTTACTTAAAAGTCTTTCACTTTAACTATTCGGTATCTTCAAAAGTAGGTATATTTTTAATACAATTCTTCCTTGTATTTGTTTATGAACTTGCTTCTTCATTATTCGCCACACACTTCCTTCTTATACGCTAATGCAAACCATCATCTTCATTTAGGTATATGAAGATTGTGTACAACTGGAAATACATTTTACAAATAACAAGAATTCTTCCAACGTTACTGGTACTATCACGATCCATCTGGCCTGCTATTTCGTCGCTAATATCCTACTCAGAACTTTTCCATGTGATATATTTATCTGTAAAAAAACTACAAACAAAGTTTATACCATATTTTCTTTTTGTAGGTCTTCAAACCATACAAATCTCTCTACAGTCTATGAAACATAGTGCTACACACACAAATTCATGGATGTTTATTTTGTTTGTTCATCTGTCTTTTATATAAAAACATTATTGCTGATCATTCCGTGTCAAGATATATTTATATCATTTTCTTGTCTATAATTATAAGTGAAGGTAAATTTTATTCTTTAAGTATAATTTGTATAAATCCCTCTTATAAAGTTTTATTACAGTTATGCTTTAAATGCTTACTTAGACTTATTTTTGTAGCTATATATATATATATATAAAGAAGTAAAGAATTTAATGGGTTAACTCCGCTGAAAATGCAACTGCGGAGTTAACCCATTAAATTCTTTACTTCATTATTCCATTATCCGCAATATTTCTTTTCTTTATATATATATATATATATATATATGTTGTCACTGGATTCCGGGTTTTCTTCCGCGTTTCCACTGCTTGGTCTTTGGAAAGACCGATGCTGGTTTCTTGACGACGTTTCGGCAAAATCACACTTGCCATCTTCAGGTCTGCGATAACTGTCTGCTTCTGCTTCTTGTTATTCGTAAACTGATGTTTTCGGGATTCGGATGGTGGTTATATACTTCGTTAGTGTGTCGGTTGGTTGCCCTTGGACGAGTGTGTGCATGGTTCCGTGTCGTTGGGCTCGTGTTTGGAGTGTGACGGCTGGTTTGCGATGTAGAAGTATTAGTTTGGTGTTCTTTGTTGGTATCTGTTCTTGTTAGTGCTGGTTTCCATGCTGTTGGTAACCTCTGGGTATCATCTCGTGAATTCAGATTGTTCGGATGTTTTTCAATTTCGATGGCTTCCCTGATGATTCTGGTTTTAGTGTGTTCGATGTTCGCTAATAGCTTGGTGTTACTGAAGTCTATCGTGTGGGATGTTTCTTTTACATGTTGAGCCAGAGATGAAGTTTTCTCGTCTTTTCTTACGGAATTTTTGTGTTCGTCTCTTCTTGCGTTTACCCTTCTGTTCGTTTGTCCAATGTAAGTTTTTCCACAGTTGAGGCACGAAATTTCATAAACTCCTTGGTTTTCTAAAGGTATTTTTGTTTTAGGGTTTCGAAGGACCACAGGCATAGCCGCCTAGGTCACCGGACCTGAATAGTTTAGATTTTTTCCTGTGGGGTCATCTGAAAACATTGGTTTACAGCACACCAATTCATACTGAAGAGCAGTTGAGAAATCGCATCATAGTTTCTTGCAAAACAATTAGAAACACTCCCGGCATTTTACGAAGAGTACTGAGTCCATGAGAAAAAAAGCAGAGGCATGCATATTTCTTTGTGCGTTCAGGATAATTTGCTGTTACCATTTCAAAATGTATGTAGATTACGTTGTTCTCTTAAATAAAATCTTTTTCAAACTTACATAAATAGTTTTTCTCATAAGTGGTCTAACGAGATGCACATAATTGATTTTTCTTAAACTTTAGCACCCGACAGTGCAAAAGGTAAGACATTTAGGACATATGAATAGCCCCAATAGACCCAAGAATAACCCCCTTAAATATTAGCATGTTATTAAGAAACACTCTATATATGACGATGTTGTCTATGGGATGGCAAAAGAAAATATGTTCTACAATTACGTTATGAGGGTAAGGCCGGAAACATTTCAAATATTCCTCGTAAATGAAACATATTTGTACAACCACGTTTCAATAATTATTGCTATAAATGTGTAGTTATTACATTCCCTTCAATAAATATTGATTAACCAGCTCGGAAATTTTACGAAAGCTTCTATGCTGAAGAGATACGTATGCACATACGTAGTATGCACTCGCAAAATGATATCCAACCGTTGTTGTGTATACTTTCTCGCGAAATTGCACTTAAAAACAATACGCGAAAAAATTGTAGCCCCATATTAAATTACGTCGTATTTACGATCTCCGTTAATATAAATACAACCCATCCGTTGCCGGTGTAGCTCGTGTGCGAATGCCCGGGATCACGCGAACACGAAATTATACCTTTTTAATTGACACAAATAACAAAAAACGAGGCACCCACACACTAGCGCGCAAAACGTGTTAATAGGTTCATTAATTCTAGTTTTTTACAGGCATCGTTTCCGTAAATTTATTTTTCGGTTTTCTCGCAGGTGACGTGGCTTTAACTCAAGACCTACATTAAATGAAATAACATCTCTGTATTTTGCATTATTTGCGCGGGTGTTATCGTAGATGAAAGATATTAAATTATATTTATTTATTTGCATTTTCGATGTTTCTCTAGGTTTTATTATTTCGCATTTCCAAGAAAATATTAAATAAAATTTAAGTTATTATTACATCCACTGTACGTAGTTAACATATTAACTGACATTTTGACAACGAATATGTTGCCATCCTCAAAATATGTCAAGTAATATCTTCTTTATAGTGTGTGAGTGTGAGGATGAACTTATTAGAATCATGGTATTTTTCCCAGAGAAGAACGTGCTGGACCATCAAAATGTTTTTGTTTCAGAAATGCTGGAGCCATTGCCACATTCCTCCAACACCGACAAGTCTTATCGAATATCTGATAAAGAGCCAAATAATCAACGCGCGATATTATGCTATCATTCCGGATAAAGCAAAAGTTTCCATTACCCAAAAAGCAATGGTTAGAAAGAAGATGATTTTTAATAATAAAAATGCTACGATTAAAACAGCATGGTCATTAGTATCTGCTTATTATAGAACCTTTAGGTGCGATAAGAAAATGTAAACACCAAACTCTTCAATTGAAATGGATGTTTCCCGAAAATTTCTTCCAACCTTCTTACATGTGTCTTTTCTATTACACAACCACTGCTTATTTGGAGATGATTGGGGTTCCACGACGGTTGAAATAAATAGGCATCAAGCTCAAGTGTTCAAGAGATCGTTAGAAGTCAAAGGAGGTATGAAATTAGGGTCAGAAATTCATAAAAAACACAAAATAAAAAAAGTTGAATACCGTTCAAGTTTTAAGATAAAACAAGTTTATAGATACATTCCAAAATGAACAATATTATCAACAGAAAAAGGAACAATGAATGTACAAAAGATTGGGAATCAACATGAATCTCCAATGGTAATAAATTTGAATTTATCAATTGAGAAATTTATTACATGAAACTTAAAAGGAAATCAAAGAATGTTTATGTTTAATTAATAATAATTATAATGCTGTTATTCTGCAAATTACATAAGTATAACAAATATATACAAAGAATATAAAAACTACGAAGTACATAGAGGTTGCACAATCTCAGGCGAGGCTTAGTTGCATAAAAAATATTATGCTGCTCCTTTTGCCTAACCCTGGATGAACATATACAAAGAAAAAAATGCATAAATGCCTACCTATAAAATATTTAAACTAAAAAACTAAATTCTTTGCGAGCACAATTTAAATTGTTATGACCTACAAACTTTTAGCGGTAAGGACCGTAATAATACATAAAATTATTTTAATTACTTATATAACCAATTCAGTATATAACCAAAAAAGAGATGAATGGATAAGTAGTTACTGCAGAATATGTATGAACGCTTCAAATTTTACAAAAGTTTTTCTAAATTGTTTTAAATACTCTTCTTAGAAAAGTAAACTTGTGAGTAATTGTGTCACTTCAAGTCCAGAGTTTAAGAAGTACAAAAATTATTCAAAATCTTATTCTAAGTACTCCTATTCTCTTAAAAAATCTCTTCAGAAGACATACTTTGCGAGAGATTCGAAAATAAGTGCTACTAGCTAAAAGTTTTACTTCCGGTCCGAATTTTGCAAATTCTTTTATACAAAAGGTATTGAGAATACACTCACACACACACAGAGAGAGAGAGAGAGAGAGAGAGAGAGAGAGAGAGAGAGAGAGAGAGAGAGAGAGAGAGAGAGAGAGAGAGAGAGAGAGAGAGAGAGAGAGAGAGAGAGAGAGAGAGAGAGAGAGAGAGAGAGGGAGGGGGAGATTTTTAAAAACCACTTTTTCGATATCGGAGGATTTCAAAACGTGGACATCTGCATTATAATATATTGTAAAGCTATATTTAGAAATCTTAATAAATACCTAATTCAGAAAAAATAACTATTAGAAAAATAAAATTAACACAAAACCTACACTTATGGCACATAGGGTTGACATCACAAATGGGGCCCAAAAGAAGCATAGGTAAAAGCCCTAAGTTTTGTGCCTCTGGACGGCAACCTCCCGTAGCAAGACATCCTGTATACCCTTCAATATGTGTATATGTATTCACAAAATAAAATACCTTGAAGAGTCGAATTAAACTAATGAACCATGAGAAATTACACTTTGAAATTCTAACTCGGAAACCTTGATCATGTTTCTCGATTCACAATAATCATTAACAATAGGTATATAAAATATTATTCGATGAGTTATGTATAATCTAAAATTAGAGTTATGTGTAATATTCAAAAAAGGAAGTAACATCTGAATTAATTAAGCTGAAGTGAAATACTTGAAGTGTCTAATAGATAAATGTTAGGTGAAACTCTGACGCCTATCCCCGTAGTATAAGAAAACAACATTGTACAAGACCTAGCTCATAGGTTTCACAAAAACTACAGCTAAAAAATAGTAAAATTCATCTCTCGAAGTACTGAAAGGCAGTCGCAGTTATTTAACGAAATTTGTGGATGAAAAACAGTCTCCACTTTAAAAGGCCAGAAAATACTGCTTGGTATACCTCCATAAGCTAGTACGTGGTCCTTTAAAATAAATTAAATAAGAAAAATATTTCAAAAGAGAAATATATAACTTCTACAAAAAAAAAGCACATGTTGAAAGCTACAAATAAATGTTATAATTAAAATATTTTACCTGACAATTAGGGAAAAAAATCACATATCCTGCATTATCAATATCCGGACAATTAGCATGTCGGCGCTGGAAACTTTTGGAATGGCGGAATCGGTAGCTATAAAATTCCGAAATTTCATAAATTTTGCACGAAGTCCAAAATTTGGCCGTTTAAAACTCGAAAACGTGAAATTAACACTTAAACCTCTGTGTAAAACTGCAACTTTTGAATCAACCAATTTACATCTTGCCGCAATAAGAAAATCAATTAAAAGTGGACCAAAAGAAATTTAAACAAATGAGATTTAAAACAAGGATAATGGCGAAATACATGTAGAAATTATGTAAAATCCAAATTTGAAATATTAAGATAAGAAAGCAATAAAATTAACTGTAAATGTGTAATTTTAATTAGCTTTTCTAGCAAATAATCTAGAATAACTAAACTTGCTACTCCGAATGTCTCCGAAAAGCTTAAATGTAATGCAAACATTAATTATTCAAAATTAAAGCAAAAAGTTAAATTAAATAATATTCTGACATAACGAATCAAATCCATATTTAGTAAAGAATTTATGTCAAAAGTGTAAAGTAAATTCGGCTATCAAATATATACACACTGTATAAAAGCTGTCTCGGAAGAAGACAACAGAGAATTTTAAACCAACTGAACCAAAAATTACGAAAAAGCGCTTCTGATGCAAATAATACTTATGAAAAATATACATATATACAGACTGAACCTTAGACCGTAACAGTTAGTGTCCTAATTGTGACTAAATCACCGTATTTACTAAATCTAGCTTTTCAAACTTCTAGTTATTCCCAAACTCACGCTGTTTGTCACTGGAACAAAATTAAAAAGAGACGAAGAAGTTGTTGCAGAAGTAGATCAGTATTTTATCGACATTGATGCTGATGATTACAGAACTGATATGATGGTACTTCAGTACCGTTAACCCACGCGTCGCGACGTGTATAAATTTTGTTTTATCCTCCGTCATAACATCTTCATAAAATGGTGAAGTGTATAACTCATTCATTGTTATTGATAGTTTTTTTATTGTTCTGCAAATTTTGATATTTTATATTTAGTTAATACTTATATATTTGTCCCTATTTTTGAATAGAATATTTTACAGTGTAATTATCTAGCTTGTAAAATATAGCTATTAAAGAATAATTAGAAATTTGATCTCCTAACTATGAAACTTAAACTTTTAAAAATGTCCTAATTGTAAACTATGACTAGACCTGCACTATTTACCAAACACAAGACTCAAAACTTCAACTGCGGCCGAATACCTACAGAGTGAAAAATTTACTCACAATTGAGTTATTTTAAATTTACATAACCCGATGCTCAATTACTTGGGCGGAAACTTTCTATGACGGAAAATTACCTTCCTTTAAATCTCACGTAGAATATATTTTTCTTAACGCTCTTAATATTCCACTCCGGATTGAATTATACTTCTTCGACCGTCTGTAGAATGTTCTGTTTAACTTGAAAACTTAATTTAAACGAAGGAGGTCGAAGAATATGAAGGTATGCACATACACCTCCATCCAACTATTCTCATCACTGACCTGTACGCTAGTAATTGTGATTCATACTTACTAACAAGTTATATACTTTCGCAAACTGAAGGCGAGTCAGGTTCTTATAAAGTTTAACTTTTACGTAGATTTATGCTGATCTTTTTAAACGTGTACTTGTTCGTCTAGCTAGATGCATATACAAACATATAGCGGGTGTCCCAGCGTAGCGGTATTGGTATCTAATAATGCAGAGAGCGAATAATTTATAATACAAAAATTGTAGATAATCATAAGCTCTGCAATTTGAAAATATTTTCATTTATACAGAGTGTTCGACAACGATGACCCAACAAAAACTCATGTTTTTTTTTTAATGGAATGCTATGCATTTCTTTACATATTATGATAGACCTTGAATGGCTGATTAAACTGACATGAACTTTTATTTGTCGATTTTCAATTGCTTCTGAGATATGGCGATTTTTTGAAAATAGTAACTTATACTTTCTTCATGATATTGCGAAAGTTATAGAAATTTTCAATAACGTACTTTTAAATACTTGTATTGACGGTTTGCTTTTCAAGTGAAGTTATAAATCCAAGTATGACTTATTTAATTTTAAAGTAATTTAAAAGTTAGTCTAAGTATGACGATAAACAATTTTATGACACAGAGCTACTGCGATATTTTAACTATTGTTAATTCATGAACTTCCAAACTTTCCATCTTGAGATCTAAAATTTTAATAAAAAATTATTTAGTTGTAAAAAGAAAATATTAGATATAGAATATTAGATTAGATGTAACTGTTTCGATTAATTTTAATCGTGCTATGTGTGATTAAGGCATGGCAACTCATATTTTTAGCTTTTGCAATATCGCCCACGGGCGGAAGAAAGTAGATGTTTTTGAGTAGTAAATTTTAAGTACTTTTCAAAGACATATAAATATACAGGATGTTCCATCAATAACATATTGCTGTGGCAACATAACTATTTTGAATATGATAATTGTAGCCATCTGTTAGCGATAGAAGGTACTACCTATTTCCGCTTGTGTCCACCAGATGTCGTGTCACGTTAGTCCTCATGGCTCGTACTCTACGACTAATCTAGAAATTACAGATAATGACAGGAAAATTAATAATATGTAGTGTTGTCGTTTTGCAGCCTTTTTTAAACGTTGCGTACTTTTTCGGACTTTTTTTCATCAGTGGACTATTTCACTTGCCATACATTAGGCCTTGCCAAATAAATTATGTTGTGTGCTGTTCCAGCAACATAAATAATTAAGATGATGATAATTTTTATTATCCTTAATGTGTATTTTATTTATCTTAACAGCACGTACTTTATAAGTATACGTGAATTCTTCAGTGTATCTGAATTTCTTCCCTCTCGTCAAATCTCTTGTTTTTATTTAAGATTGGGATAAGGTTATAGCTTATTTAAAATGAAAAACCAGAAATCATATAAAACATAATTGTCAAATTTATTTAATATTTATTACATAAAAATAAATATAGCATCGCTATACTGTATTCACCATATATAATTTAAAAGAAACATAATTATAAGAAAACGTTTGTACCTTGTTCTAGGTTGTAACGTTTCTTTATGATACGAATATATTTTCTTATACTTATATATATTTCCTGTTTATCAACGAATAAATCCAATTAACTTTTGTATATTGTTTATTTTATGGTCAATGTTTGGAGAAAAGCTTGAATCTATAACCATTCGCACGCGTTATAGCTAGCATTTCAGAGTCCGCTACCCAGAAACACTTTCCTTATTTCAAATCTAATCTTAAATCATTAATTCATAATCAAAATTTATTGTAACTATTAATGATGCCAAATACTGTGCCAGAAAATATACATTTGCACGCTATATCCTCTTAACACTCAACACCATTAATTATTTTATCTCTTTTAAACTTGAAACTAAAGAATGCTTATTACTATCTCAGGCAAATATTTATTATCCCTGTTGCATAACGTTATATTGAATATACGTTCGCACGATGTATTTCAATACTCGTATAGCTACATTGATAAGTCTTTGCCTCTAACTTACTTTGAATCATTGAAAAACTTTTCAAATTCGGTCATTTGCATCTCCATTATTTTTACAAAATTACACAAAAACAATTAAACAAAGAAAATAAAAATGAATGAAACTTGAATGAAAATAAAATTAACACGCCAATACAAAAGAAATCAATATGAATCGTGGTGTATCTAACCCTACGATTTTAAGTTTTATATAACCAGCTAAACTGTGAATCAATTAATGAATGAATCGAATGAATATCAATGAATGAATCTTGTCGATTCTTGTTTTCAATTTATATTCCCGGGAAAGACACGTGACCGTTCTCAACGCCATCTTCAGAAACTACCATTTAAGTTGTCACCCTGCATCTTCAGTGCTCCTGGCTTTCAAGTTGCCGTAATGATTTGAACACCCACACACACGCACTTGTTGTCTTTTTGACAGTTCCTCACCGCAAAAGGTCAACACCCCGAGAATTGTCTGTTTACAACTTAAAAGTTTCTTATAAATTGTACAGCGTTTCTCCAACGTAGGTATACTTGTATTAATATAACTCTTCTTTATATTTGTCTATGAATTTATTACCTTCTTTACTATTTTTCACATATTTCCTCTTTCCATTAGCTAATACAATTCTTATTTTTGTTCTTTTTCCAGCTCTCGGCAATATCGGAAAAACATTGTGCCACGTTATCAAAGATTTGGTGAGGCCAGTGGCAGATAATTATGGCGCTGGACTTGTTAAAACAAAAAAAAAACAGAAAATAGTTACCGAATCACAGTTATAAATCCTACGCAGGAGTTGTAACTTTTAACTCCACCTACCTGTATAACTCATCACCTGGGCTGCCGCTTGCTCAGTGAAGACGGTCGCTGGGTCGAGACGTATCAAGCTAATTTATTTTATAAGGCGCCACCACGAGAGGATTTAGAGCCCATCAGAGTGTACGACTCGTGGATCGTAGATGGTAGAAAATTAGGTAAAAGAAATAGGAGATACAACTCACGTAACACAAAAATCAAACAAGCAGATCTAAACCACAGGTATAAAATTTAATGAAACAGAGGTCGTCGACCTACCCCTTAATATATAAATAAAGAAAATTACAACAACAACAACAAAAGGTTGAATTTGAATTTACATTGAAAATTTATGTATGCTAGATAGTCTTAATAGTAAAATAACAAATTAAAAATATGGACTTTTATGAAATTTAACTTTGAATTTACTAATTTTTTTAAAGAAAAGAAATAACTATGAATTGCATTAATCCTAATAACCAGTAAATATGTTGTTTTATTCATTCGAAGAAATTGCAATTTTTCCGTTAGAGTCTCATTCAACATACTATATATAACAAAATTCGAAATTCAAAACGTTACGTAATCTTATACAACCTACACTAAATATGAGATAAAATCAAAATAAGAATACTATAAAATAAAAATATATAATAATCTGAATTAACTGAATCACCCTGTAGTGGGTTGAATACTATATATAAACAAAAAAATATATAATAATCTGAATTAACTGAAACACCCTGTGGTGGGTTTCACTAAAAATCAATTAACAATTCTCCAAAGTTTAATTGGATTAAAAAAAAACAAATTGTATACAATTGAATTAATCAGACACCCCCTGTAGGGTAAATTTACAAGAATATATAAATAAAGGAATAAACGCAACTATTTGAGGTATTAATCATCTAATAAACAGTTGAATCATTCAACAGACAGAATTAAATTTAAAGGACTAACAAAACTAATAATCAACCAAGTGTCCTATATACTACAAGTAAATAATTTAAATCCAGAAAATAAATCAAATCAATGAAGCTGAGATTTACAAATTTTTAACGATATTAAACTGAATTCTTGTCACTCATCTAGTGATTATTTCCAATGGTGTTGTATATTAAAATAAAATAATTTACATCCTTGTAAAGGACGATCCGGAACCTTCTTCAAGAGTTCACCTTTTCTGGCATCATGGCGAAGGGAAAAAAAAACTAGCAGGCGATTCTCGTGCCTTCTATGTCTTTACGGCTCCATCTTTCGGGTAGTAAGACAAAATTTTACGGGAATCTACACCCTACGGTTTACCCTAGATGGAAAAGTGAATATTAGTTTCAAAAGAAATGAAATTGCCAGCTGAACACACAATAAACTTCCTGCTGGTAAATTAAGAAATGAATTCTTTTTTTTTAAAAAATCAATCACTACATCGATATTTAAGACAAAAGAAAATACCTGACTAATAGACCGAAGATTCTTTCGTGCGATGGCAACGTCGGTAACCAAGCTCAAACAACAACACGTGGCCAACAAATCCGGAATCAAATCCGTCTGCGAATAAATTGCTTATTCCAACACAGCAACTATTCATCCATAGAATATTTCTTTCCATAAAGATCCACCGCTACAGCGATGTCAAGGGATAAATTTTCCCACACACACACAATAACTCGGAAAGAAATTCTTTCAGGCCAACTTTAACTCAAGAACGCACGATCGATAATCAATGCCAGTCAAAGCAGGGACATTACATGCTTCTGCGCGAGATCGACGCACGCATAAATCGATAATAAGCGTAGAAATGAACTCGCGCAACAAATAATACGTTGAAACTATAATATTAACTTACGCGGAAATTTAAGTTTGAATTTAAAAATGTAACAATTGCAAACAACAGGTATCCTTTTAATAAGATTACTTGCACCACCATGGTCCACTTGGTTTGCCTTTTCGTCGCCTCCTTCTATCCACGACTTCTCCAACGGTGATATATCTATCTGTAATAAACTACAAACCAAGTTTACATTATATTTTCTTTTTATTTTGTAGGTTATCAAAAACCGTACAAACCTCTCTACAGCTTATGAAACATAATATTACATATACAAATTCCTGAATGTATTCTATTATTACCAGCTGTCGTTTATAAAAAAACACTACTGCTGATGTCTCAGAATATTTTTATTTATATCCTTTTTTATTTACTTATCTAGTCATAAGTTAAGGCAAATATTTATTCTTTTTGTATGATTTATTTAATAAATTTTATTACCTCATGCACGTTCTCAAGTTTACATAATTATTCAATTATCATTCTCTCGTGCATATTGAATTCTTCATTATACACAAACCATACATCTTGTTTCTCTTTTCTATAAAAGAAATATATATACATCTTAAATTCTATCTCGTCTTTTATTTTAGTACTTATTTAAATTGTAAATATAAATTCAATTTTTATGTCTACATTTTCTCACATAAAAGTGTATGCAACCCAATATACTCATGTTAAAATTTTTTAAATACAATAAACTTATTATTATTGTTTCTTTTATATTTTATACACTTAAATTAAGTCTTAATACTATTACTATTATCTCATTAATATGCAAGATACCACGGCAATATGTCGAAATAAACAATAATTTCACGTACCGAAAAGATATCTCTACGAATTGATCCCATAATAGATATTTCATCGTCAATCCTTATTTCATCTCTTCATGTCAGTTTAATCAGGCCTTGTAAGGGCTATCATAAAATGTAAAAGAATGCATAGCCTATAATTTAAAGAAGAAACATTAGTTTGTGTTGGTTCGTCATTGTCGAACACACTGTATAAATGAAAATATTTTTAAATTGAAGAGCTTATGATTATCTACAACTTTTGTATTAAAAATTATTCGCTATTTACATTATTAGAGACCAATAATGGACTTCACCGCCTCACTGGGACACAGAGTTTCATGAATTAGCAATAAAGTTTCCCTATAACAGAAGCAATCAACTTCGAAGGTAGTTTATATTTTAAGGGAAGAAACGAATTTCATTTAAAAGGTTTTGCAAGCATGTCAAACGAGATTTATAAATTGATAAAAAGGAGTTATGGGATTATGAAAACTTAAAGAAAGATTTAGCATTCTCTGAAGAGCTCAGAAAATATATACTTTTAAATATAAATAATAAATATTTAATAGCAGAATTCATTGTCCCGAAATTCTTGAACAACTGCCTCTCTATATTCCTCAGGTATCTGCGCGGTCGATATTCAGTTTTTACCTTCCCACACCGCGCACTAATATCCTTAGATATTCATTTTTACACTACATGTGTAACATTTGTAACAAATATTCATCTCTTGACATTTTCAAATGTAATATCCGTGATATTAGGGCTGTCATTACTGTTTAATACTATGTCTATAGTTATTGTTACTATTGCTTTGTTTCTTTTTATATTACCTATGTATTTTCTGATTTTAATATCATGTTTGCAGTGGCGCAGCGAAGGGGGGTCTTAGGGGTTAAACCCCCAACCGTTTAGTGGCATTACCACTAAACGATTCCAGGTCACATACTGTATTGTTATAATTAGTGCAATTGTACCGATTGTACGAACCAGGTACATTTTACACCTTTCTACATTCTGTACAAGTATACAAATTTACTTTTCTGTACATTTTAAGGAAAGTTTTCATTCTCGTGAAATACACTAATTTTCTGAATACCCGGTCATTTTTTTTACTGCGACCCATAGAGCGTTTACATTGCCAAACTGTCAAAACAACGATCGATGGAAAAAAAACTACACATTTCTTTGAATTCCACAAAAACGAAAACCCAGCATCCTTCATAACATATGCAATAGGAAGAGATGCGGACATTCGGACATAAATGGATGCTAAACAAATCCATGAATTTGCCTTGCAGTTAAAAGGTGGTCTATATTTTTTTATTTTAGTGATTGCCCAAGGGCGCACTATTGAAACTTTGTATTTTTAAAGAGTTTGTTGCGACCTGATGGTCTTTAACGGTTCTACAATGATTTAGTGGTAGCTCGTTTCTTATATTAGCTGCTGAAGGACCAGTATACTGTGGGTATACACCATGGTTTTCTTGTAGTTGGGAACACTCACATAAACACTTCCTTGTTGCTGAATTAATACTTTTATTTTAATTGTACAGATAAATTTGAACTGATTTGATAACTTGTGATTAACAAAATTATAAAGCACTGACGCGATTGTAGGTACTATTTGTTGCTATCGAGTAATGTAAATAGATACTTCGTGAACTCAATACACACTACATCGTTTCCTTCTTAAAATTCGAATATTCTCCCTCTACCGAGTTTGAGAGACAATAAAATGACGTATTATTTCTATATCACAATACGATTGGTTTTTCCTACAATCTCTTATCACAGGTAAGAGGGTCTAATTGCATATTGATAATAATAGAGTAGTTCTTTCAATATCTATTCAGATATGAAGGTAAAATTTGTTTTATTGTGGGAAAGTCCAGCTGTAGAACTATTAAATACATACCTATTTGCAAGCATGACTATGAATAAATTATAAAATAAACGGATTTAATGATGCTTTAGAATTACCTTCAAATAATATCTATGCAATGCAATATAATTTGCATTTTACTAAATTAATAAACCTTATGAAAGTAATTATTATTAAATTTGGCTTGGCCTGAACAGAGTTTTTAATTTTATTTACATCGCAACTGGTTCTAGGTGCATACTCGAAATATTCTTTTATTTTAGCGTATTTAGCAGTTAGATTTTGTGTCATTGTCCCCAAACACAATTGCCGCAATGTTATTAAATCTGGATTTCTATTAAAAACTGCGTCTAACTTTTGCCGAAGGCCACATCCAAAGTCGCTTGGAATACTTTTTGAAATTATTACTAGTCACATCAAATGTGGTTAATCCACCTTTTAATTTGAGTTTTCGATTTTCAAAATATGTGATTCCTGAAGGAAGTACAACTGAGTTTTTCAATTTGGGATTTGTGTTAGTTCCTTGCCCTCAGAAATACTTCGAGTATCGTCGTTTAAACATGTGTCGAAATTCTCTGCATAAAAACTAGTAGCTTCCAACCATGTTCCCCATCTAGTAGTTACTGGCGAGGGAGGCAGTGACAAAGATCGAAGTTTTTCGCTCTGAAGAGCTACTGCATGATTTTAACATATTTGGGGCACTATCCCTAACAAATAAAAGTATTTTTTCTTTGTACCTGTCGTCCGAATGAAGCATTTTCTGCAAATTCTCGTCAATGGTTTTAGCAACTGTTTCCACATCAACTGTATTATAACTTTAGATGTTATTACATATGCGTTATATGGAATAGTGGAATGTAGTACACCAGCTACAACATTTACCACACAGCGTCCTAAGTCGAGGAGCGCACCAAAGTGGTGTGGCGATGGCGTGGAAGTGGCGTGATGACAACGTGGCATGTGGCAATTTTTAAACGAGTAAAATCAGATGCGACAGCGCGCATCGATATGGCGCTGTGGCAACTGATTTCACTAGTTAAAAATTTGCCACATGCCACGTTGTCACCACGCCACTTCCACGCCACGTACGTACCATTTCGGTGCGCGCCTCGACTAATATATCGACAGCTTCGACGGCGCTTATACATAGGTACTGATTTGAAAGATGTCTTCTAATGCATTCTACTGTTTTCGTGAAGCACTTAGGAACATGATATTTGCGTAAGGTGGATTCATCAGGAACATTTCGGCCATTATATTTTTGGAGAAATGTTTTCAAAGTGGGATTGTCAAGTTTATTTAATGGGATATTAGCCGCCATTAAAGTTTCACAGAGTTGTCCGTTAAAATTGTCATTGTAAAGTTTTCCTGCAGCTGTTTACTATACACGCTTTCAAAAATGAAATCTATGTTCCTGTTGCATTTTGCTTATTGAAAGATAAAAATAAAGCTACATACACAAAGCTGTTCCGAATGTTAACCGAAAAAAGCATGGAAATGGGATTTATCTTTAATCCAAAAAATATAGTGATGGACTTCGAGCTAGCTATTCATAGAAGTTCGTTAGAATGCTTTCCAAATGTGAGAATAATTGGTTGCAGATTTCATCTGAGTCAATGTTGGTGAGTAACGAAAATTAATTTATAATTAAAAAATAAGTGGAGCTATTTAAAAAGTCGGAAAAGTTTAAAATAATTATACTTATCAAACATGTAATTGTGGCGAAAAATTCAGCAGTTGGGGCTTACTAACGAGTATAAAGACACTACTTCAAGTATCGGAGATTGGTTACACAATCTATTTGGTTTAATATTTTTGCCTCCAGTGGAAGTGGAAAATTCCTTTGTTGAAGACTTTATGGCGGACAAACCTGAAGACAGAAGAACAGATGAACTTTGTGACTATCTTGTAGAGAATTATATAGACAATTCATCGATTTTCCCTCCCAAACTTTGGGCAGACAATTCAAGTTCACTGGTTAGGAACAACAAACTCATGCTAATCCTTCCATTCGAAATTTAGTGCTTACTGTCCGTCTCCGCGCCCAAACATAGCAACATTTTTAGAAACATTACAAAAAATGCAGACCGACACATATATTAAAATAAATTCAATAATGAAAAATGAAAAACAGTACATACGACGTGATATTATAAATAAACAAAAGTTTCTGGAATCAAAAATCATGCAATATCATACAAAAGAAATTAGCAGGTACAATTTTATAAAATGTGTAGCATATAAATTCAGCAACATTGTATAAGGTATTTTTATAAAATAAAATTGTAGGGATATATATTTATATAATTTTATTTTGTATAATTTCATTTGTAGTGACATTAATTTTTAAACTCAAATTTGAATAAATATTCTTTAAAAATATTTTCCCATTTTCATTTTACCTAATGTATCATAATAAGAAGTCATTTTCGTAAGTAAGTTTTTATATTTTCTTTGACCGCAATTCGTGCGATAAATTAATAAGTTTCATTTATTAAATATTCTTGGACCGCAATTCATGCATCGGATTAGAGATAGGGATTATCTTGACCGCAATTCAGGTTGCCCCTCTCTAACGATATTTTACAGATTTTGCAATCAATTTCGGAATCACTGACAATGGACATACAATCTATTCTGGAAGACAAAGTTCTTGATGTCTTATCTTAGCTCTCCAATCTCGCCATCTAGGTGTTTACTATAATTTATAAGTCAATTTTAACAGCATTTATTATGTTGCTGTATTTATTGCCTCTTGTTTTTAGTTGATGAGTATACTCACTGTTTTAAAGTTTTTTATTGTCATTTATAATTTTTAAATATATATTATATGTACGTTTTGAGTTCTATAATAAAATTTCGTTCTTTAATATGCTCCCTATTTTTTTTTTGAACCCCCCCCCTAATTCAAAATTCTGCCTGCGCCACTGCATGTATGCATAACTTTTGTGTACCTAATCTGTAATTAGACCTCTGTCTGTTGATTAGTGTATTAAATAAATAAATAAATAAATATGTTCTGCATTATTTTGAAATAATTAAAGGTTATTATTACCATTAGTGTTTTTCAGTGTCGTAAAGTTTTCTTCCAAATAAGAATTTAATTGAAAACATAGTGAAACGAATATAATTTTTTTAATATCCAATTTATAACATCCCATATACCCTTGTAATGTATAAAACCCACGCTGAAATTAGCAATATATTAAACATTGCGTTTCAAACGAACGTGTGGCCTGCACTAATGGTTGCGGTCAACTGACCCCTGTTCCTAATGACATTCCGTAGTCTTTTGCAATCGATTTGTGCTATTGTGATTCTATTACGGACCGCAGCTGACACAACACTCAGCATTTTGTATGTAATTATTGCTTGAGTATAAATGTAGAGACATATATGTAGCTATGTGTGGGTATGAACATATGTGGAATAGTCGCAAGCAAAAATAAAAGTTGGATAAAACATGTTATCCTATAAGCAATACAAGATTTTTCTACAGCAAGTTGCATAGGTACTATAAAAATCCTTAAATTTATCAGTATTTCAAATAGAGCATTTATATATAATGTCACGTGATACCTAGGGATTGCGTCAGTATTTTAAAAGAGAAGAATAACTAACATTGCCAGTAAATAATAGACCCATTTCAGTATTAATGAGTTTTACAAAAATATTTTGTAGATCTTATGATTTCTCACTTAATTCAACAATGACCAAAAAATTTGTTGTGACGAAAATTAAATATTAAAATATTAAAAGGACGGCTGGATAATATACAACAACCTTTTTTTGCGTAATTATATTTATTTTATTTTCTATGGTATATATATAAAAAAGTGTCTTTTTTGGAAAAAATACGCGAGGCTATTTTATTTGATAAACCTGTAGTGGGGCATGCGACGAATCGAAAACCAAAAAGTTGGTTCTCCCTTGAGGGTTTTTGGTAATCCCAAAAAATTTTTCGAGTAGATTATCCGTGGAAATGGTTGGTCGGTCGAAAAATTTTCTTTTACATAAATTGTAGAGGACAATATTCTCTACAAATTATCTTATGTACTCGCTGACACTAAGAACAGACCACTCATACGACGTCTCATCTTATTTTACTATTCTTGTCTCTTTAAATTTATTCTTACAACTTGTTTTGATGAAATTAAACGTAGCATAAATGGTGCCTAAGGAAATTGTAATTAACCTTTTTATTCTCAACTTAAATGGTTTAAAAATTGTGGGATAAAAGGTTTTTTATTTTAATACTGGCACCTAGTGACTTTACAGTTTGCAAACTCTTAACACAATAAATAAACCTTGCTTATAAATTTTGTTAACTAGACCTTTGCTAGCATAAAGTATGGTAAAAGCCGTCAATGCATTTATTTGAAAACCACCAATGAAGGTGCTAATGACTAAATCGACATATATACCTACTAGTATGTCACTTTTGGTTAAATATCACAGATACGCTGTTGAAATAGATTTTATTCGCGTCATGTATCAACAACGTTTTGTACTCCAAGTTCACGGATTGATATCTTCGAAAGCCCCGCTCTTAGAACGGCCAAATTACGCCTGTTGATTAGAAGAAAGTCCGTTCTTGAGGTGTTCGGTTTTTACGAACGCAGAAAATGCACCACCTCGGGCGAGATACGTTGCGGGATTTGCATTTTTTGACTTATGCTGATACATCGTTAAGCTACGTCATCTGGTGCTTTAAAAAGAGAGAGCTGCTCGCTTTTAGCATGTATAACTAGCTCTAACGTCCGCTTACAGCGGGTCCTCCGCTTACAACGGGTCCTCCGCTTACAGCGGGTCCTCCGCTTACAGAGGGTCCGTCAATCTCTTTTAGTTGGAATCGCTTTTTTCGCGTCCGCTTACAGCTTTTTCATAGTTTCCTGTAAAAAGCAATCACTGTCACGACGCCGTTTAGAATGTCCGATTTTATTAATTTTTGACGCACCCCTGTATATACATATATTTCGTGAAGCCAATAGTATATTTTCTTTAAAATTCTTCTCGAACACACTCAAGAGCGAGAAAATTAAATTTATGTTAAACATAAGTCATGTTAATCTGGTGCTTTAAAAAGAGAGAGCTGCTCGCTTTTAGCATGTATAATATCTTCATAAGGGAAATTTGAAAAACAACACATCCTGACGGGCAGTTAATTTGTTCTTGAAAATTAAGAATTTGGAAGAGGGACGAGTGGATAGTCTGGGAGTGAGAAATTTCAGAGAGAAAAGGAGATATGTACAGACCATCTATCCGTTAGATAGAATTCTTATAAACTGCGCTCCATGACTATCGCGTCGGTATTTCAAAAACTGAAGGCAATAGGTTTCCAACAGCAATGAGTAGTCACCACCTTGTGGAGGATAGGTCTCAGAAGCCTTGAAAGAGAGATACTTCAGATATTTCCTTTTTTCTATGAAGAGCTGCAAGTTAATATACTGCGGAGACTAAACCTGTGAAGCATACTTCATCTTTCTGATCACAAAAGTAAAATACAAATTCATCAAAACTAGTGGGTAACACGTAATAAAACCCAAAGATCTTAAGGCCGATGCGTAAATATGATTTTTATTGTTGGAAAAAATTAATCTGCTCTAAAAAAGAACCACGAGTTCCCGAAAATTGTTTAGAGTGCTGAAAGGTTTCAAAATTATATGAATACATGGTTTTAATATAGCTATTTAGCATATTTGTTGTAGAATTTCTTTTCTCTGTTTCGGTATTAGAACAACGTTATTCTTGTACCCATTTTCGTATAAGAATGGACTCCATTCTTAAACGATTTTCGATAACTTTTTATTTTAGTAGAAGTAGGTTGGCGCCATACAGTTTTCATATTCTTTTTCATAATTGCTTTTCGATTTACCTTTTAGTAAATTATTTAAGGCGTTGAAGGCAACGTTCGACAATTCTGGTTGCGTAGATTGAAGCTCTTTGTCTGACATTCCGCCCACAGATAATATGAGTCTTTTTCTAACTTAAGCAAACTCTTCAATTGATATAGTTCTTACAAAAGTCAACTGTCAAATATAAATCAGTGCTACCAAGCGACTACGTCACTTTATCAAAATTTCCCTTAATGGATATTTTTAACAATTTTTTTATAAATAAATATTGTAAATACAATCCGAAACAGAGAAAAGAGTGTAAAACACTCGTAACAGAAGGCCATTCCAGTATTCGTTCCTTCGGAATTTGAAAATCATGCTGGAATGAAAGATTTTCTGTTACTTGTATTTTAATATACTATTATTGCTCCTCGATGGAATTCCAGCAAAATAATATATTGTGGGAGATTTATGTTTTCTAGTTTTGGAGTATTTCTTTAATTATAGTTCGCGACGTTTCGCAAGTGAAAATGTTAATAATAGTAATAATGCTTTATTGCCGTAAATTTTATTACAAAAACAAATAGCAAACAAAACAAAAGGTAAAAAACAATATACTGCAAGAGCAGAATAATAAATAATAACAATACATATACCTACACTAAGAAAAGAGACATACAGTTACACAATTACGCAATATCTACATCCGGTATTTACAACTTATTATTAAATAATTCGTTAAAGCTATAGAAGTTCCTATCCAAAAGATATGTCTTCAAATTGCCTTTAAAAGCGGTTCTGTTTACAGCGGCAGCTATTTTTAACTACTCAGGTAGTGCATTAAAAGCTGCGATAGCTTTATAATAAAACCCCCTCTCGTAGCAACCAGACCTATGCGATGGCAAATTGAACCTATTGCGTGTGGTCATAAAGAAATAAACCTGGTTACTCCTATAACAAACCGTGACGAATTTTTCTGCACTAGCATAACCAGTTTGTAATTATATAAACAAGCAAGCGTTAAAACTTTGGAGTTACGGAAAGGATCCCTGCAGTGGGTCAAAAAATACACACCATACTTTGAGCGAATTAATCTTTTTTGCATTTAAAATATGGATCTGAAACTGGTGGATGATTCCAAAAACACCATCGCTTATCGTAGACGAGATTCTATACTACTGTAACGAAACAAGCCCACAGAAAAGTAAACATCGGCGCGACGCACCGTAGTAAATAAGTCATAAATCATCTACACATATTTATTTGCGAAGCGACAGAAAGTCTAGAATATAAGCAAGTAATAACAAAAAACACACTTGGTATTGTTTCACAAATAAATATAATTAAATACTCGATGTACATTTCGTCTTGCATCGTCAGGAGTTCTCGAGAAACTAAAGTAAAATTTAATATACTGTAACTACCTACTTCTAACAAAAATGTAAATAAAAATGTACAAAAATAGAAAATTATGAAAAGGTCATGGCTTATCTGGAAAGACCGTTTTTACAAGGCTAGGGTTTATTAGGGGTGAATTTATGAGTTCTGTTTGTTCATTAAGAACATTGCCTGGTTGTAAAAGTAAACTTTCTTTTATAAAATAACCTTCTAGAACATTCATTTTTTTACTTTTATTTAAACTATACAGTACTTCTAAATTGTCTAATGAAAATTGATGTCCCGTGTCTAAAACATGGTTAGCTACACTTGAATTTTCATAATTTGATTTAACGGCTCGCATATGTTCTGAGAATCTTAATTTGAAATTTCGCCCTGTTTGACCAATATAAAATTTACTACAATCACTACAATTAATTCTGTAAATTCCTGATTTGTTTAGTTTAGGATTCACAGTTTTATTATTCGTTAATTGACTTTTTAAAGTGTTATTATTATAGAAGGCTATTTTAAAATCCAGTTTCTTTAAAACATTACTAATTTTCATACTTATACTACCTAAATATGGAATTTTAACCCATTGTTTTAATGTCAAGTCCTGGGACGGGGGAAATGCTGATTTTAATGTAATTGATTTGTTCATTCTATTGACTAATTTATCTATTAGAGATGAGTTATAACCATTATTTTGTGCAATTATTTTAATAGTTTTTAATTCTTTATTAAAGTTAAATGTGTTCATCGGTACTTTCAATAGTCTATAAATCATTGAATTAAACGCAGCATGTTTGACGTTAGTGGGATGATTGGAGGTATTTGGTATCAACGTATCGCAAAAGGTAGGTTTTCTAAAAATACTGTAATCTAACTTGTTGTTACTAATCTGGATTTTTAAATCAAGGAAATTTAAAGATCGATCAGGTGCTTCTTTCTCTATAGTGAATTGAATGTTATTATTAATTTTATTAAGTTGTACTAAAAAGTTATCTAGCTGTCTATCTGAACCTGACCACAAACAGAGAATATCATCCACATATCTAAACCATGCTGATACCGGTGACGTATTTATCCTGTATTTATCAAACAAGTTAACCTCGAAATGGTCCATGAAAATGTTTGCTAGTAATGGTGACAAGGGGGAGCCCATCGGAAGGCCATTGTTCTGTTTATAAAAGTTGTCACCAAACTGGAAATAATTTTGTTCCAAACATAAATTCAGCATTTCCTCTATTTCTAAAGATGTATCCGGGCAATGTTTCTTAATTCTAGAATATACAATATTTTTTACTTCCGGGATGGGAATGGAAGTAATAAACTTTTTACATCAAATGAAACAAGTTTAGTGACGTGACTTACATTAGTATTTTGAAGTTTATCTATTAAGTCTAGGCTATTTTTAACGGTATATTTAGGTTTAAATTCAATTAGTTCGGGTAAAATTTCATTAACCAATTTACAAATATTGTAAGACAGAGCTTGGACATAACTAACCACCGGGCGTAAAGGTATTTCTTCTTTGTGAATTTTAGGTAGCCCATATAGCTTTGGGGCTACTGGGTTCATGATACTAAATTTGAATTTTTGTTCTTCTTCTATAAAGTTCGTTTTCTTAATCAAAGATCGAATATCTTTTTGATAACTCTGGGATGGATCTTTTTCTAACTTTACAAACATCTGGTCACATAAAATTTCATTCATTTTTGTTTTATAATCAAATTCATTAAGAATAACTAAAGTATTACCTTTATCCGCCTTAGAAAAAATCAATTTGTGAGTCTTAATTTTACGTTTAACTGATTTTAATAACAAATTAAACTTATTACATTTAACACTATTACAATCTCTTAAGTTACTTGTTTCATTTGATATAATATTCATGCATAAGGCTTTAGTGACTAACGGTTGCCGAGTAGTGGCTACCTCTATATCTGCTAAAAAATTAATCAATGTTTTTTCATCTAAGGTTCCATCAGAAAAACTCATGCCTTGGTTAAGTAGATCCAGTTTTAAAGAAACTGGATTTTAAAATAGCCCTCTATATAATAACACTTTAAAAAGTCAATTAACGAATAATAAAGCAGTGAATCCTAAACTAAACAGATCAGGAATTTACAGAATTAATTGTAGTGATTGTAGTAAATTTTATATAGGTCAAACAGGGCGAAATTTCAAATTAAGATTCTCAGAACATATGCGAGCCGTTAAATCAAATTATGAAAATTCAAGTGTAGCTAACCATGTTTTAGACACGGGACATCAATTTTCATTAGACAATTTAGAAGTACTGTATAGTTTAAATAAAAGTAAAAAAATGAATGTTCTAGAAGGTTATTTTATAAAAGAAAGTTTACTTTTACAACCAGGCAATGTTTTTAATGAACAAACAGAACTCATAAATTCACCCCTAATAAACCCTAGCCTTGTAAAAACGGTCTTTCCAGATAAGCCATGACCTTTTCATAATTTTCTATTTTTGTACATTTTTATTTACATTTTTGTTAGAAGTAGGTAGTTACAGTATATTAAATTTTACTTTAGTTTCTCGAGAACTCCTGACGATGCCGCAAGGCGAAATGTACATCGAGTATTTAATTATATTTATTTGTGAAACAATACCAAGTGTGTTTTTTGTTATTACTTGCTTATATTTCGACATGTTTCACCAAGAGATTTCCATCACTTCATTTAATTATTTGAGAGTTTAGAATATGGTAGAAGAGAGCCAGAATTTGCTAGACCTTCTGTCTGCACATATATATAAATACAAACATAAATAGTAGTGTAGAAATAAATACGTGTGTTAATTTATTCGTAGTAGTTTTAAGTGTGTAAATATACAGACAGTTTTAAAACATTTGCACGAGTTGATCATTTCGACCCCGAAAACGCAACACTACCATAATAAAATAGCTGAATATTTAATTAATAATAATTTAATGTTGATTGTTGATTGTGTTGCTGCACGAACAATATTTCATCTCGACATGATGAATATAGAATCGATCTACCTTATGAGACTTAAGAATTATAGCAGAAAATGGTTTTTTACTACAACAGTAGCCTTGCACGGATGTCACGTGATACCTGCGCAGGACTGGGATAGGCCCTCTGCGTAAACGAATGCGCCCAATATAAACAAAAACCGTTTGTAAAAGCACAGATTCGTCCGTTATTGCAAAAAGTGTCATATATGATAGTAAATGCGAAAGTAGATTGGTGTGTCTAGACGCTAGTAAATGTTAGAGTCAGAAATACCGTTCTACTTCCACCTTCAGCCGGGCCTGCGTTCCATATGGAAATGCATCCAAACCAGGAGAATTATGGCCTAACATTTTCGACTAAACCAACTAGCCTTGTCCACATACGCAAGCAACAAAAAGAGAGCCGACATGTTTTGGGCTCGGGCATCGTCAGATTTTAACATGTCATATTTAACGTGTCACCCGTTTAATCGCCTGGGGGGAAGACATTGTTTAATTATGTTAAGTGGTATCAGCGATCGTGTTTCTGACAACCGAAGTGTACTCTGCACACATTACGTATAATATACATACATACATCTCGGCACATGCAATAAACCGTCTAGGGAACGCCATTATAATTAGAGAGTAATCAGATGCTAATTGGTGTAAGCATTGTGTCGTGATGTTTTAACTGAAAAATCAGCAAGTTTAGTTAATGTTAATGCGTCAACGTTCATTGTATCAGAAAACACTAGAATTTTTAATTGACATTACTTCTGTGTCAATATTAGGAATAACTATTATTTCTTCATAAATTTACAGAAAATGTGAAAGAAATGTACCTATGCGTACATACAGTCATGACCAGTAAAGAGTAAACGTTAGGGACGTCAAAAATACGGACTGACATTTTCTTTCACTATTTTATCTTCCTCAATAGTTTCCTGTACTACCCCGTTGAATTAATCAACAGGGAGATTCATCTGAATATATTCAGGTTTGATAATATGACGCTCTGAATAAAAGATATGTAAACAGCCCCGACTATACTTTTTATAATGCGCTAAAAGCTGCTCTGTTCTGGAGAACGACGAAGTTTATCTAAAAGTAACGGTTTAAGCTATAATAGATACAAAAATTATACCTAGTACTAGTGAAAGAAGAGCAACATCTACGTGCAAAAAGGTAGCATCGTCCGGTTTTCATCATTTTCTTCAGTTTTGTATGTGCTTCAATAATATGACATTAACGATACATCGTCTTATATAATTCTTTTAAGAGAAAACAAATAATATGTGTAAATTAAGTACAGCACCACCTGTTATTTTTTTTTTGAACAATTACATAATTTTCTAAATTCTTGCTACATATACTGCAATTCCATGTAGAACTAGAAACATTAAAATCCGTTAAGGTAAACCGAAGTTACAACTAGTTTTCTACGCAGACATACCCCCCACTCACACCTTAGTAAGGAAGCTAGATTAGAAAGTTCCAAATAAAAATTTTATAAAAACGTCTGAAAATATTGCCAGTAAAAAATCTTAAACTTGAATTTAATTAAAATTTGTTGAATTTTTAATTTATAACACAGTTTTATATGCAAGCTACATTGATTTTTTTTTAATTCATAAACTTCAGTTAATTTGAAATGTTACACAACTATATTGTACTACTTATTGTTAGTAAATTGAAAGCAATAGACACAAATAAAATCCTTCTTATTTCATTTTATTCATTGACACATAACATATGTAACATATTATTAAAATAATTAAGCTGCAATGTTTGAAACAAAATATTAGCAAAATTTTCATCAAACTTCACATTTATATGCAAATGTATTATCCGCTGATGAATATATGATGAAATCGCATTCCTCAAATTCAGTTAAGTATGGCAATACTTAATTGAATTTGACCATAATATGCATGTTTCTTCTTTATGGTAAATTAATTGTTTTCCGTTACAATAAAGTTACATCGGCTAATCAATTGTTTTGCTGTTATTGTAGTTCCTAAAAAAGAAATAGATTTGAATTGTTTCCATTATTGTTTAGATAATATTTATGTAACCTTCAAATGGGCATTTTATTTCTAGTAATTTTATTGGTGCATTACCGTCAAACACAATTCCATCAGGTGAACATGCTAGCCATTTATGCTGACTACCTACTATGAGACCTGTTTGAATGACTTGACCATTAGAATATGCTACGTAGCATTCGCGTGCTGCAGATTCAAACTGAACACCATGATCAACATATTTGTTGTAAAATTTCTTAGGCCAAAAATATTTGCATGCTTCCCCCCCGCCCCCAATTCATTTAAACTATATGTATATATTTCGTAACATCTAGAAGCTGTAATCTAAAATTGTCTTTCCTTAAACCATTTCTCTTTGCAAATCTTTATATCTCGTTCCACTGATAAAATATCGTATGTTACAAACCTCTTCGTACATGTTTCTACAGCAGTTATTGTCAGGAATTATTTGGGGCATATTGTTTAAAAGAACACTATTTAATGAATTCTTGAACAATATGCTGGCTTCACTTTCCCCAGTTAATGTTTCTGTTGTAAACATTCTATGCCCTATTCTGTAATATAAAAACACTTCTAAGTTGTTGTATTTAATAAATATGAAGTCTCTTACGTTTGTTTAGCTAATGTTGAGTTGGGGCAAGCTAATATTAATTTTGATAGAACTCTTCAATAAAACAGCTGTGTTCCTTAATTGGAATAGCTTTATACTTCTCAACAACGGTGAACTTCTTCCAATAACATTTCATGTCAGTTGATGAGATCACTACCAGATTCTTCATATCATCCCTAACATATATTAAGATTGTGGTTATAAGTTGAATTTATTGCAATAATAAAAAAAAAACTTTGTACACAAAATCAAAACAGCTGCGATATGTTTGCATCGTCCAGACATACCACCTTTACAAGAACAAACTGCCTTTGATACCTGGATTTCATTGCTCAATATAATAAAAATTATTCTTATTTCATGTGTTTTTCTAGTTAATGCACTAGTTTGCGAACAAAGGGCAAATATTTCTATTGTACAAGCAGTTTTCTCCAAAACATCACAAGTTATTATATGTTTCGCATTAACAATTGATTCTCGCTCGCCAATACACCTAGAAGCCGGGGTAGCTTCTAAATAACCGAAGAGGTTTTTGAAAGATAGAACATATTCTTTCCTTTCCATGATTCCTAAAAAATGTCAGTACTTTATGCCATGCCCCTTAATTTCAAACATCTATTATTATGGAAATAATTCTTAAAATACTCACAAATTGTTAAACCCACAGTGTGTAAACAGTTTTCAATAAAACTGGTTTGATTAAAAACTACTTTAACGCGAAAAATAATAAACAACAAACACTAACAACAAGAAATACAAACGCAACACATACATACTATCTGTCCGTTGGATCTTTTGGCTTACGTCATTGATTTTCATCCATATGAATTAAATCAACACTTCTGGCTTAAATTCATTACTTACAAAATAGAATTACATATTTAAAAATAAAGAGCTTATGATGCTTATATCTAATATTTTCTATATTTTATAACGTGTTTATTCATTGCTTAAAATTAGCTATATCTATTATAATGAAATTTAATAAAACAATAATAACCGCTGGTTATGAACAAAATTTACCGGTTTGTCATTCTTTCATCTTGCAACATATAGGTTATGTACAGTTCCTTAATATGTATTTATTAAAAAAAAAACATAATAGTGGAATAATATCTCAAAACATTTGATAACAAATCCTATCAGTCTGAATATAGAACATATAAAATGTTTAAATACACCTCTAGCTATTTTCTAGTGAGAATTTTTTAATAGAAAGCAACAATTATTTTGGGGAAAATCAGTGCTTAGTTCAGTTTAAAATAATTTTTGTTTTATGGTTATTTTTACATTTTGTGAGTAATTAGATTCGAAGGTTTGTGTTTTGATTAAAAAACGCAAAAAAAAGCAAACAAACAATGCAATACATAACTTCCAAGAGTAAAATTTTTACTCTATACAAAACACTTCATCAAATTATTCTTGCAATAGAAAAATTGAATTTATACATAAAGTTTTAAAAAGTAATAATTATGACTTTAATGATATAATAAAGCTCAGAAATAACACTAAAAGAATAATTGTTTTATATTATAAAAACTTCACTCAGTTTCTAAATCTGAATCTGAACTGGATGTTGTGATAGGATTTATAATAATTGGCTGAATATCCACATCCAATATCTCTCTCGGTATTACCATTTAGTGATTAAGTTATTTCTATGCGGAATACAATTTTGCCAGGTATTTACTGCGCAGTCCTCCAATGCTTCGTTCCATATATTTAATATTTTATCATCCCCATAGCTATCCCTACCAATTTTTTTTTATCACAATAGCCCTTTGCCGCAGCCCCAATTGATTCAATTGCATTAAATTCACAGTGGTAGGGAGGTAATCTTAATACTTCATGTCCATTACCTTTTAAAATTTCATCAGTTAAATACAGTTTCTCAGGTTTGTTTCTCCTAACTAAATCCAACAATTCATATTTTGTGAATGCACCGGAAAAACTTATATTATTGTTGGATAACCAGTCTATTATTTCCTGTTTTCTCTATGCAGAATTTGGAACTTTATTTAATACTACACTATGATATGGTCCATTGTCCATTACCACAAGTGAATTGTTTGGTAAATGTGGCATGAATTGTAGTATTTTAATCGATTCCTCAAACTTTTTACTGTTCATTTCACCATGATAATCTTTTGCTTTGGTTTTCGATCCAAATATCAAACTTGCACCTTCAATAAAACCTGATTCACCTCCGGCATGTAAAACTATAAACCATTTGCAATTATAACCTTCTGGCTTTCGAACACTTTTTGTAGATGCATCCTGCCAAGATCTTCCTCTATTACCCTTTGAATATATCCATGTTTCATCAAGGAAAGTCACCGGTCTTGGATAATTTGACTTTAAATTATCTGTATACTTCCTCAAAAAAGTGCTTCGGCAAAGGGCTATATCATGCTTTTCCATCAATGCTCGTCTGTTGTCTTCCTTTTTGAATTTAAATATCTTTTAATAAAAGAGACAAAGAAGATTTGCCAATATCGATTATTGCTTTGGTGGTAATTCGTTTTTCAATATAAGCATAGTATCATGTTTCTCTGAAATAATTTCAAATATATTAAAGTTGTGAAACATAAATAAAATAATAACATACTCTCTTTATACATGTTATAAATAGTGTTTCGTACTTCCATCTTTGAAGATTCTCGCAAATCTTCTGTTTTGGGTTTGACATGAGGTCTTTTCTTATCGGGTGAAGAAAGTACCGGGTTTTGTCCTTTACGTTGTTTTATATTTCTGATAGTTTGTGTGGAGATTTTAAGGGCAGCGGCTACTCTCTGCAATATTCAAATATTTATTATGATTTCAAAAAGTATATATACAGGGTGTACCACTTAAAATTCCCAGGTCAAATATCTCGGAAACGGATAAAGATATTTGAATTTTGTAAAAAGTAGTTACTAAAGAATGTGATCGACTCTAGTTTGCTCTCACAATTGTGTTTTATTATGTGAAGATATAGATGGCGCTGCGATGAAAAGAATTTTTTTGATCGCCACAATCTTCATTTGTTTTTTATTTGAAAGAGTATTAAAATTAATGTAAATTTTATTATTTGTGTTAGTTTCCAAAATTTAACGGTTTCATAGATATTCGTGTTTAAAGAAAGTAAAGAGTAATTTTAAAGTTTTGTCTTTATTTTGTTTAAATAATTAATTTGTAGGGAAAAATAGCAGTAAACATATTCACAATTCTTCCTATTATAATAAAAAATACAGTTTTTTTTGTTCTGAAAAAAACAATTATTTGCAAGATAGAACAAAAACTAATTAGAAAAGCAATATAACGAAAATAAACCAAAACGCAGAGAACAATGTTAAATGTAAAAATTTAATAAATTGACTAACGCAGTAACAGAGTGTCATGGCGGTATATTTTCTCTGTCTGTCTTATTACTCTTATGAGGAAGATAATCCCACGTTAAAGTTTAAAATTTCTATCCTTATTTAGTCATTGAGATTGGAAAGAAATGAGTGTATATAGATTGCAGGTGCCGATGACCGTGATAACGCCACGCAATTGATAACGTGACCCAAAAGATTCGATGGGCAGATAGTATGTATAATAAAACTGTCTGACTGTCTCTCTATCAATAGTTATATCTTCCTGAAGATGGCGTTTGGTTAATTTAAATTCCCTATAGAAAATATAATGTTTGGATAATATAGATATTATCTTTATCAATTAAATAAAAGCATTAACAAATTAAAATGTTAACGAATTATTGGTAAACGGATAATATCATCATATCGCCTATGGTTGGAAGTGCGAAAATAGATTGGTACACGTAGACGCTAGTCGGTGTTTCTGACCGTAACATTTGTCTACTTCAGAGGGCGGTCGACACCACAGAACACGGGCGCGGTGTCTGGTCGCATGGCCCAAACGAACCGGAGCACGGTTAGGCCGTGATTTTTAGCACTGTTCAATTGTCCGCAACACGCAATATATATACACACAATCCAGACGCCGATTCTCGTGTTCGGCGATCTGTAAATGTCACTCACTCTGCTGACTTTCCAGATGGGGTCGCATTAAATATGTGCGCGCTGTTGTGAATGCTCGAGTTGATGCCGCTATCTGTTTAACCATTAGCATGTGGGTAATCTGTTTTAAATGGAAGTAGAGGTGTAATACTCTGACTACTCTGGTATTCGAGCTAATGGTTCTGATAGGGAAGAGACACAATTTTAACGTTGCTCTCGTTTGTTGTGTCTTACGTGATAGTGTACGTCGTGTTAATATAATTTCTTATTTTGTGTGATGTTATTGTCGAACGCTCGTGAATTTGATTGGCATTGTCTGCACCATATTAGTAATAAAAACTACACATATTTAAAATTTCGCTCAAATAGGAAAAAACTTGCTCACAACAATGCAAAAAGCCACAATCAAAACTGAAGACTGAAAAAACGGAATATTACTGAAATAGTTTTTCTTGATACATATACAGTGCGTAAGTGATGTGCTTTCCTATAGGCAATAGTTATTTACGAACCAAGCGCTGAGTAGTGTCATGGCACAATTTTCAACAATTACAAAGAACACATGTATGATCACGATGTCGACAATAATCATATTGTAAATTTAATCAAAAATTATTTGTTTTAATTATTGTAAAATTAGGCTGTATCATCTAATGAATTAAATAAAACAATTTTGTTTTCATGACAATAATTGAAAATACAAAATAATTTTTATAATTATTAAATAAATCAATTTCTTTTACTTATACGTAGTACGAGTATAAGGATGTATTGTGATGACGAAAATTTTCGACCTCCAGATTTTTGCAGATGTCCATGGTTTGAGGTCCCCTGATTCCAAAAAAGTGGGTTTTAAAAAATGTCTCTGTGTGTGTCTGTCTCTCTCGCTGTGTGTGACCACGATAACGGTCAACCCGTAGTAGTTTACTTCAATGAAAAAATTGTATTTTGCCAATATTTCGTCAACTACTAAGTTTAAACAAATTTATAAAGAATTCATACGTATACTCAAAATTCAATATGAGAAAAATTTTATTACAAGTTTTTTGAAATTTCTACAGATGTAGGTCTTTTACTCTTATCGAAAATCAGTTTTTGCAAATATTTCGCAAAGCATGCTTTTTAGACAGGTACGTTACGAGTATAAAAGTATTTAGAACTGAATCTCCAATACTGTTTGTATAAAAAAATTTCAAAATTCGAACCGGAAGTAACACTTTTATGGCATAGCGATTTTTTGCAAATATGCATTCCATATATATTTATCAAGAGTATAAAAGTATTTAGAGCTGGATTTGGAATATCTTTTGTATAAACAAAATTTCAAAATTCGGACCGGAAGTAATACCTTTAGTCTTAGCGAGTAGCATTTTCTTGCAAATATCTCACAAAGTATGCATTCTGTGAGATTAAGAAACTAGAATTATTTAGAATAGGATTTTAAATAATTTTTGTATAAAAGAATTTTCAAATTTCGGACACATTTACTCACAGGCGTATTTTTTTAAGAGGATAAATGTATTTAAAACTTAATTTAGAACAACTTTGCATAATTTGAAATTCATATATGTATGAGAAAGTCTTGTGGTGCCCACACCTCATTTTTTCTTAATAATAAATGTATACCACAAATTGCTTTGAGTTTTATTTTTGAATAACCCAAAGTAAATGGAATTGACTGGTCCTTACAAAAATTTATTTTGAGGTAAGTACGATAGGGTACGATAAATGAAATGTCTGGGTTATATATTCAGATTTCTTTTTACAAATATGCTTAAAATATCAAGATTATAATGTTTTTAAATAAATATCCTTCAAATAAGAAGATTGGGCTTTTTAATAACTTATGAAGGATTTTCTTTACTTTTGTAGTACAAAGTCTAGGTATGTAGTTGCAGGGTGCCCACCCGTGACGTCAACGGCGTAGAATTATGTTTGCTTCACTGCTTGATAGTTAAGGCGTGTCTATATGTTTAAATGGTCTAAGATTATGACAAGACGTATTAAATAATTTGCATACGTATGTATTTTAACATATTTCTGCAAAATATTTCCACATAATACTTTTGAAAAAACGAAACTTTATAAATACTAGGTTTCGTAGGTACTATTTTCTCGGCGGAGTAATCAGCAATTAATAATACAGGTATATAATAGATGGCGCCATTGATTTTCTTTAGTTTTTAATTAATTTTAATAAATTTACATGTTGCAATACACCAAATTTAGTTGAAATGGACATTTTTACAATTATACTTTATTACTGTAAGAATGATTTATTTCTTTAATGCAATTTTTACTTCCCGTACTCAAATGCATGCGCGAAATGACATGTTTTGATAAGCGAGTACAAAAAAATATTTTAATATGAGTGTTTGGAGAAAAACTTATTCTTTGTAAAAAATTTTGATTGTATATATGACTAAGTCCAAATGTTATATTACATTATTAATGATTACGATTGCAGTAATCCTTATATTAAAAAAAATACTATTACAATTAATGTAATCGGTCATCGAACAATCTTAGATAACGATTGAAGCAATCGCAGTTTTGAAAAAGTTTAAATCATGATTACTGTAATCGTAATATAAATTCATTCGATGAAAGATCACATTAATTGTAATCCCGCTTCTTTTTATATAAGGATTACTGTAATCGTTGGCAAGGATTACTATTTATTAAATATTAGAAAAATCAATGTTATTTACTTTAGAAAGTGTATTTCATTATTTTCTATTACAGATGTACATACATTGATAGCATACATTACTAACAATACTCAATATCAGCTTTTAATAATACTAATTTCTCCAAGGAAAAATCAGAAAGAGCATGACTGCTTGAACTATTTATAATACCGGCGAAAGAAAATTATCCTTCTACCAGTGGCGGCGAAGTTTGAGGCGTGTTGAATTTCAAAAAGCTTTTTTCAGAAACGAATGTTTTGTAAAAATCTCCAAACTAGATCAGCATTGTTCAAATATTTATAAAGTTACTGACTTAATTTGTACGATAACTTCCTCCAGTTTCTCCGCTATCGTTCCGATTAGATGCGTCATAGGTATTATCTAAAAAAAGTAATTGGTATTGAAATTATTTTATTTAAAGCGGTATTTATGTTAAATCAGTATCATTAAAATAATAAAAATCTTCACTGTATCACCGATAGTTTTACGAGAATTTTCAAAGAATACAAATGTGTTTGTAACAGTTCTTGGAAAGCGCTTTCATAGATATTTCTTGAAAATGGTGACCGGAAGTGTTACTTTTACTCTTAGCGACGAAACTTCCGGTTTGGATTTTTAAAACGTTTTTGCGCGAATCCTGTTCCAAATAATTTTCTAATAACTTTTGTATTCTTTAAAAATTTTGGTAGAACTAACAGTTTACGAGATATTTCGTATGCTATGATATCTATTTAAAATTTTATTTGTCAGAAAATTGAAATGAATAGGTATAAAATCTCGATACACAAATCAATTTAATAAATTTTCAAAATTGCAAATATCTGGTCAATCGATAGTTTTGCGAGCATTTACAAAGAATACAAATGTGTTTGTAACAGTTCTTGGAAAGCGCTTTCATAGATATTTCTTGAAAATGATGACCGGAAGTGTTACTTTTACTCTTAGCGACGAAACTTCCGGTTTGGATTTTGAAAACTTTTTTGCGCGGGTCCTGTTCCAAATAAACTTCTAATAACTTTTGTATTCTTTGAAAATTTTGGTAGAACTAACCGTTGACGAGATATAGGAGATACTTCGTATGTTATGATATCTATTTAAAATTGTATTTGTCAGAAAATTGAAATGAATATAAAATCTCGATACACAAATCAATTTAATAAATTTTCATAATTGCAAATATCCGGTCAACCGATAGTTTTACGAGAATTTACAAAGAATACAAATGTGTTTGTAACTATTTTTGGAAAGCGCTTTCATATATATTTCTTGAAAATGGTGACCGGAAATGTTACTTTTACTCTTAGCGACGAAACTTCCGGTTTGGATTTCGAAAAATTTTTCGCACTAATCCTGTTCGAAATAATTTTCTAATAACTTTTGTATTCTTTGAAAATTTTGGTAGAACTAACGGTTTACGAGATATAAGAGATATTTCGTATGTTTTGATATCTATTTAAAATTTTATTTGTCAGAAAATTGAAATGAATATAAAATCTCGATACACAAATGAATTTAATAAATTTTCATAATTGCAAATATTCGGTCAACCGATAGTTTTACGAGAATTTACAAAGAATACAAATGTGTTTGTAACTTTTCTTGGAAGGCGCTTTCGTAGATATTTATTAAAAATGGTCACCGGAAGTGTTACTTTTACACTTAGCGACAAAACTTCCGGTTTGGATTTTGAAAACTTTTTTGCGCGAATCCTGTTCCAAATAATTTTCTAATAACTTTTGTATTCTTTGAAAATTTTGGTAGAACTATCGCTTTGCGAGATATAAGAGATATTTCGTATGTTATGACATCTATTTAAAATTTTATTTATCAGAAAATTGAAATGAATCTAAAATCTCGATTCAAAAGCAATTTAATAAATTTTCATAATTGCAAATATCCGGTCAACCGATAGTTTTACGAGAATTTACAAAGAATACAAATGTGTTTGTAACTTTTTTTGGAAAGCGCTTTCGTAGATATTTATTAAAAATGGTCACCGGAAGTGTTACTTTTACACTTAGCGACGAAACTTCCGGTTTGGATTTTGAAAACTTTTTTGCGCGAATCCTGTTCCAAATAATTTTCTAATAACTTTTGTATTCTTTGAAAATTTTGATAGAACTATCGCTTTACGAGATATAAGAGATATTTCGTATGTTATTGACATCTGTTTAAAATTTTATTTATCAGAAAATTGAAATGAATCTAAAATCTCGATTCACAAAGCAATTTAATAAATTTTCATAATTGCAACTACCCGGTCAACCGAGAGTTTTACGAGAATTTACAAAGAATACAAATGTGTTTGTAACTTTTCTTGGAAAGCGCTTTCGTAGATATTTATTAAAAATGGTCACAGGAAGTGTTACCTTTACTCTTAGCGACGAAACTTCCGGTTGGGATTTTGAAAAATTTTTTGCGCAAATCCTGTTCCAAATAATTTTCTAATAACTTATTGCTGTGGTTCGCAACATTATAAAATTTATGTTCTGAGATGAAAAAAAAAAATTAAAAAAAAAAAACTCCTTTAATGTATACAAGGTTTATCTTTCATTATCTTATTTTTTTTAAAAAAAAAAATACTTTAACATAAAAAGAAAAACGTGTAATTTGTTAATACTTGACAAAGAGATACTAGAGAGTATATTAGTTTATTTTATGCAAAGGTAATTAGGTAACAATAATTATATTCTTTTGATTTTTAACGTGATAGATTCATTTTTCTTTTTGGATTTGGCATTCTAATTGTGAATATTCATGTTAAAAGATTATTTATTATTATTATTTGTTCTAAGATGTATTGTCTGTTTTAAAATTAATCCTTGCCATACCATATCAAAATTAGAATATTATAATTGATTTAAATAAATATATATAAAAATAAAATAAGAAAAAACTACACCCTGAGAGAAAAAGAGCTGGTTTTTGGGAAGTGTTCTTGGAAAGGTAAGAGTGACAAAATATGTGTGTAAATCGCTGTGAACCCATTTACATGTAGTTTCACAATATATCTGTGATCATTTATCTTTAAAAATAATTAATTAAATTCACTAATTTAAAAGAATTAAAGGGCGCAGCATACATTTATTTGGCTCAACTTGTAGGGCATTTATATTGTACCCTAACTTAAAGGTCACAGCATTGAAAATTATTCAGAAAATCGGTATTTACAAAATATGTATCTTTAGATTACAGTTATCGTTCATCGAAGACATTTCGATTACGATTACTGAAATTGTACTTTGAACTTTGTCTAAATTACGATTACTGCAATTGTAATCTAAGTTCAATCGATGAACGATTACAGCAATCCTAATATCAACAATTTTTGAATTGCAATTAAAACAATGGTAATCCAAACCGCAATCAATTATACCTGTAATCCTAACACAACACATTCGTCGTAAAAATACCGCTTCCACATTTAGGGAAACAACAATAAATACAATCCAAGACACTATATTATTCATAACAGCAGATACTTGGAAAAATTGTCTATGGTAGAAAGCACGAAACAATCGACTTTCGTCATCAAAATCCATGATGTAACAGTTGTAGTATGTCAATGTTAGTATTGTGATCGACGAATAAAATTTACGATTTCTGAAGTTTACTTTGAGGTTATATTGACATCAAAATTTACCGAATTATCTGAATGTAAATTAAGGACTTTTTGTTAAAAATAAAGTATTCTGTGAGTATAATGAAATAAAACTACATCTTGAATACACCATTTCATTTAATAAAATAGTAAAAATAAAAAACAAAACTCTTCGTACTTTTATTCTGTGTAATTATTTCTTAATACTTAAACAATGGTTATATAATGTGTATATTTGAGGAAGCAAGCTCTTTTAATAATTCTTCATTATTTAAAATATCTTCTTAAACCTGACTTTAATTTATATTAATGTCGTACTTTACAATTAACTTGTATCAAAGTATGTTACAGCAACACAAATTAACTCGTCACTTATTCAAATTTGTAATAAATTATTACTAATAACACTCTTCAACTTAGAACATAACAAATCCAACAAAAAGAAAGTTACAAATGCTGCAGGCAAGTAATATAAGGTAGATATTTATTTTTATATTTAGTGTTTTTTCTTAGAATCGATAACATTGAGTACAAAATTTAAATTAGTACACATTTTTAAAATCAGTATATCTAGCCAATTTATTGTCATATATTGTACATTTTCTGTTTATGTATTTATCTTACAAATTTAATTGGTAGTAACAATTATATAAATTAATACATCTTTGACTTGAAACTAAAATTCTAGTGAAAATATGCTCAAAATATTAACATATTCTTATACATTTACGTGACATATTATGAAATATGCCATTCTCTGTCATAAGTAAAGACGAGCACATAAAATAATAAAACTAATGGTAATATGTAACTTTTTTAGTATACCGGATAAAAATAAATAGTAATTTTATATGTTACACAAACAATATATCACATTATACTACATCATTAATAATTACATGTTATGGATAAATACTAAACTAACTCTAAACGTCAATAATTAGATTATTAACGTCTAAAATACACACACTCACTATTGTACAATAACTACATATGGCTAAAATATTTTACTTTTGTAAAAAAAAGACACCTTATGTCTTCACTGTTTCTACTGTCTTTAGATTTTGAACATTTATAATAAATGGTATTACTTCTTCTCTGCCAAGCAACAATTCTCGGTCCCATCATTTTTTGATTTCACTGCTAGTGTATCTAAGAGTATTTGTCTAAATTTCAGGTATCCTCATT
This sequence comes from Amphimallon solstitiale, assembly GCA_963170755.1. Taxonomy (NCBI): domain Eukaryota; kingdom Metazoa; phylum Arthropoda; class Insecta; order Coleoptera; family Scarabaeidae; genus Amphimallon; species Amphimallon solstitiale. The sequence goes on from OY720675.1 coordinate 5,016,656, forward strand.
TCTGGGTCTGATTCCACATCTTAACTGCATTTTTCCTCAAAATCCTGCTCTCCCATGTCCTTATTATAATATATTTTGGATATTCCCCAAATATGCTCTATCGGGTTGAATATGTAGTAATATGATGATAGTATATTATGGCTCTTAACCATTCTCTTATTTGACCTTTGTTTCAAGAATTATTAGGAGATTTATCATATAAATGCTATGATAACTTCTAGCGTACACAGCAGTTCATTTTCATACTAATTTAAGAAATTGTTTCTATCTATTTCGTGATGGTAATCAGGATTACAAGTATTTGAAAAAATACTAAAGAGGCACTGTTAATAAAACCATTACATGTACCTGCATAAATGACTATAAACCTAAAACCAAAGCAAAATTTGTAGTACTCGACACGTGTCAATTTTAATGTAGAGTATTATCTTAGCCGTCAACTTTCATACACTCTTATAACTATCATCCTGCCATGATCTGGTTACAGTACCATTTTCAAAAATCCAAGTCTCATTCAAATAGACACATTCCAGTGGACTTTTAGATTGTAAATTATTCATATATTTTTATAGAAAATTAGTTCGAGGAAGAACAACATGTGTTTTTTCCTTAATCTTCTCTATGGACAGTCTTTCTTATATTTGAAACCAATATCTACTAGTACTCTACCAAAAGAATCAACAGAGCCATCAAAGATATGATGGTCCACTGGCAGTGATAATAACGAAGCCCATGTAAAGTGTTGTTCTAAAAAACACCATTAACATTATAATATTCTTTTTATTTTCAATGAGTTGTATAAGCAACATAGCGTTTTTACACATATCGTATTGCGTATTGTTGCTTTTATTGCAGGAGTAATCACATACAGTTTCCTGAAACGTTTTTTTAGGACTTCGGTGAGCATCATTTTGTTTACGTGTCTAAAAATACTACTCACAGATTCAATGGAAATATTTAAAGCTTGTGCAATCCTCTAAAATGATAATATTAATATTTATTTGATATCATTACAACAAATATGTATACATACCCCTCGCACACTTGTCAACGGTAATAGTTATTCAATTTACGTTTGTATGTAAGTAATCAAAGAGCTAATGAGCGCCTTTGACTGACTATTGAATGGCTTAAGCATCGTTAGTTTTAAAATGGACTTTGAAAATAATACTACAATACAATAACAAACATAAAGAACAGCAACCAAAACCTATAATACTGTCAAACAATACTGTCAAATGACAGCAAGGAATTCAAAATTCAAAATCACTAGCGACGTGTAAACGATGTTTCATGTAAGCCAACATCCGATGTTAATATTTTTTTAAAACTGGCTAAAATAACGTCAACATTATCATTTTTAATTAATATTAATAATTAAAATAATCCTGTAATTATTATTATATACATATAATGTATTCTATACCATTGAAATTCTAAATTTAGTAATATATAAAGTAATTATGTTCGTTGTTATGAAATTGGCAATGCAGACGTCATTATTTTTCCTTTATGACGGAAGTCGATTGATTGCTGCTTTCTAGTATAGTACGCAAACTCCATACCGAAATACTTAATATATGCTGCATGACATGGAAAGTGCAACACCAAGAATGGGTGCGAATTTTTTGGCCAAACTTGGTAGAAACGTATAACTAGTCAAAAGCAATAATTGATTAAAATTTTGTTGCGATAGATCAAGTGGTCATGACACATCTGACACTTCATTCAGTTTTCGCTGACATTAATGTGTGGTGTATTAATTGTTTGTTTGAAATTAATTTCAACGGTTTTCTCTTATTATACTTTTGTTTAACGTGTTTAAAGAGTTTTATTATGCCTAGAGTGCGGCAACGTGGAAATTATCGCCAATTAAGCGAATTCGACAGAGGTCGAATTGTTGGTTTGCGAGAAGGTGGTTTTTCATACAGGGATATTGCAAATCGCCTTAACCGGAACCAATCCACCATTATGCGCTGTTATCAATCATGGACTAGGGAAGGTCAGGAAAGACGCCAAAGAGGAACCGGAGGCCGAAGAAGAACTAATGAGATACAGGACCGCCGCCTTCGCTTAATGGCACTAAGAGACAGGTTTTCCAGTACCAGATCAATTGCTGACGTGTGGTTAGGTAATATTGGTCGTCCTGTAACCCTTCGAACCGTTTATCGTCGAATTAGGGGTTTCGGCTTACAATCTTATCGTCCACATCTTGTGTTACCACTTACGGCTCAACACCGACAGCAACGTTTGGAGTGGTGTAGATTGCGACTGCACTGGAACGTGGAGTGGCACAGGGTGGTATTCAGTGATGAATCTCGATTTTGTCTAGGGATGCATGATGGCCGTATGAGGGTCAGACGAAGACGTGGGGAACGTCGTGATATTCAGTTTTCCGTTGAAAGGCATGTGCATTGAGCAGTGGGTGTTATGGTATGGGGTGCTATAGCATATGGGAGTAGGTCTCAATTGGTGTTCATCCAAACCACCATGAATGCCCAGCGTTACATTGATGAGGTGGTAGAACCCCATATTCTACCATATCTTCAAACGCTCGAAGACCCACTTTTCCAGCAGGATAATGCCCCTCCCCACGTAGCGAGAATTTCTATAAATCGCTTGGAAGAGGCTCATGTCAATATCTTGCCATGGCCACCCAAATCCCCCGACCTCTCGCCAATAGAACATGTGTGGGACATTATGGGACGAAAACTTATGAATTTAGCCAATCCCCCGCAGACACTAATAGCTCTCCGGCATGAATTACAGGTTGCTTGGGACACCATACCCCAAGAGGATATCGACCACCTAGTCGAATCAATGCCACGAAGAGTGAGGGAGTGTGACACTAATAGGGGCGGTTCAACACATTATTAATAAAAATTATGTTAAATTGTGTTAGTCTTTTGTTTTTTTTTGTTTGAAATTTTAATCAATTATTGCCTTTGACTAGTTATACGTTTCTACCAAGTTTGGTAAAAAAATACGCACCCCTTCTTGGTGTTGCAGTTTCCATGTCATACAGTATATGCAAAAGACGACAACATTAGTGATTCTGATCACTGAAACAGTATTTAAGTTATAAATTAACGATAATGCATGTAAGATGAGTACTTAGAGCTGATAAGGTACAATTCCTTCCAAGTATGTAGTAATTATAGTATTTTATTTGTTTTTTGTGTTAAGCATATATTTACCTTAAAAATAAAATAAAAAAATAAATGTATTATACAATCGAATCATCATCAATGTTCTTATAGTAAGCAGAGGAAACTCTTCATAGATTGATGGTAACTGAAGTTAACATAGAAAGTTTACGCAGCAGCAACTAACTACCTATCATAAAACTGTAGTTTAATCACACTGACTTTGTATATTACATATATCTATATGGGAAAGTTTTTAATACAATATTTCTGTTTACTAGCAACCGGAAACATCAAATCCTTTATTAACCGCATAAAGTACAAAGTAAGTACTTCCGCATCGAAATCTCGAAAGATAAATTAAATAAGATACGCTCTATTTTAAGTTCTGCCATAAAATTACAGTGTTGACGGTTAGTCAGAAAATCGACGAACTGCAAAAATTACGTCTAGTATAGGTACGCAATGAAATTCCACCAAATTACCGTCACAAATTACTTTAGTACTACAGTAAAGGCGCATGGGCCATAAAAAGACTTTTTAAGTGTGCATAAACAATGCCTGCTTGCAGCGAAAAAGTAAAACAACACCAACCAAAACGGCAATAAAGTGGGTCCGAAGAGGATGTGATGAAAGTCAGTATAAACTGACATTTATAAATCTATTATGTGGTGAATCAAGAGCGTATATTTATTGACGTGATAAAGCGCAATAATTCATATTAGTTTCAAATATATAAAGTATCTAAATTCTACGCCAATATAGATTTATAATACCTATTGTCAAAGAATTGAAGAGTGCAGGGAAAAATCTAGAAATATAACATTCTCATAGTTTTGTGTCAAAAAAATTTTTTTTATTGATATTGTAACGTTTTCGGGTTCCAATAAACAACTCGTGCAATTATTTATTTAAAACACTCTCTATATTTATGTACTTAAAATTATATAACAATATAAAAATATAAAAACTAACGTAACACACTTAAACTACTATTAATACATTAAAATTAACACTTGTATTTTTTTTTACTACTACTAATATGTCCGTATTTATTTATATCACACTATTTATATAAGACGGCACTACTTAAAGAACTATTTATTTGGCTACCACTATTTATTTCTTCGCACTCGATCCCGCAATGAATGGATCCCGTAGTTACCCCGCGATTTACTTCCGTAATGAATGAATCCCGGTGACCCCGTCGCCTTATATACATATGTGAAGATTACTAGAGCATTCCTCTAAATTCCATACTTCTCTCGTAAACTCTGTCTCCCTCTAGAATATTTGTAGAATATTCCCAGACATTTGTCTCCGCTTCTGATACAGTACTATGCGTAAGTGTATGACTCACCGCTTTACGATATTTACCAGCCGAGAGAGATTTATAGTCTTTTTTGTGCGTGTGACAATTTCGTTTTTATCGCGCCGAGAGATCTGATTCTTTTATTTAATGTAAACACATTTCGTTACAATATGATAGTTCCGAATTAGGGTTTATACAAAAACCGACTTTTTGAAAAACCGCTTTTCGAATTCCAGATTTCCAAACAACAGGTTTTAGCCGGTTTTCGAATTTTTGTCAAAAAAATGGAATAGGGAAAAATATTTTATTTAATTTATATAAAATAACAAAAAACAAAATCAATATCAAAGTCAAAATATAAAAATATATTAAGAATTACACAGTACTTACACAAAATAACGAAAACTCGAACAAAAATTTCAAATAATATTTATATTTATTTCACTAATAAATATTTTCAAATATCACTAATAAAATAGTTTCTCCTAAGAAAATAGGATTTTTAAAAACATAAAATATCCACTGAACTGTTCTTATTTTGGACACAATATTGCCTGAAATTGAGAATACTCGTTCACTAGCAACTGAGCTTGCTTTTATAGTTTTCAGGGCATCAAATAACAAATCTAAGTTTTTGGTTCTTTTATTCGTTGCCTCAAATAATGAAAATTCAGCTTTCAGTGTCTTTGGATTTGTAAGTTTTCCTTCAGGGTCTTCAAGAAACTTATGAATTGACTTTTCCGTGGCTTCCTTAAAAAAAGCATTACTCTGATGAGTAGTTTCTTCGATTTTCTCTTCATCAGAATCGGTTTCAACATAAACATTTGGAAATATTCTAGACAATATCTTTCCAGATAACTTAATAATTTCGGTTTTTGAAGCTAAAGAAAGTAAACTGGATTTCTTTGCTGAACTGGTAATGTTTAGTGCAGTGGTTCCCAAACTTATTTTGCCTACTGCCCACTTTGAGAATAAATTATTTTTTAGCGCCCCCATTTTTTCACCTACTCAAAAACCACTATAACTTCAAATTAAATTAATTATTGTGAGCTATATTAGCGGAGATTAAACATTCATTCTAAACGAGACTTTTACTATGGGTTATAGTAAAAGTCTCGTTTAGAATGAATGAGTTAACTTGAGACCTGAGCGTAGTAGGTAGTACACAACGGCGCTCAGGTCTCAAGTTAACTTTTACGGGCTACACCTGCCAATGAGAATGATTATTGAAACGCAACTTTATAGTATTCAGACAAAGTATCTTTTATTCAAAATTCAAAATAAAACAAACATAATCGATTCTAATATAAAAACTAATGTGAAGGATGAATCTGATGCTGTTTAATAAGTCTGTTGATATCAGGTTCCAATTTACTCAAGAACAGCCGCAAGTCACCACGTTCGGTAACATGCAAACGATTTCTCTTTTTAGTAAGCAGCGTTGCTACAGCACTAAATCCACGTTCACACAAATATGACGATGGGAATGCTATCAAGAATCGTTGAATGATTGACCACAATCCAGGGTACAATTGCGGGATCGGTTTTTGTAGCCAAAATTCTTGGTAGCCATTTTTGAACTTGATTTTTATTTCCTCGTTCGTTGTCAATTCTATAAGTTCTTCTTCCAGATGTGGTGATATTGCTGTGTTGACATTTGAAAACGGATCCAACACCCAGTCTGGTATTTCCAAGTTCAAAATATCCTGGTATCGTTCGGTGAAGTCAATGTGGAGCTTTTCCAAATGTTGGCAGTAGGCAAACAAGTCGTCGTTACTGCAGGATACTGATAAATTCGGAAAATTATGAAACTCACGTCTGCCCATATTCTTTTTGTGTAGAAGCAGTTTGGCTGCGAAAGCAGCAACGACATTTTTTGTTTTAATTAAATTTAGTTCATCGCCTTGCAGTTGGAGATTCATGTTGTTGAACAATTTATACAGGTGTGTCATGTAAGCTATATCATTTTTTGATGTAATGAGCTTGTTGCGCAATTCTGTATCTTTAGTTTCCAAAAACTCTATCACAGAGTCAAACAGGTTGTAAAATCGAGTCAGACAATTGCCTCTTGATAGCCAACGAACTTCGGTATGAAACAACAAACGGTTGAAATCTTCGTCATTAGTAACACAAAGCTGATGAAATAATCTATCATACAAAGAGCAGTTACGGATTTTATTGACTGCTTTGATGACATATTGCAATGATTGAAATAGTCGTTCACTTAAATTTCTAGCAACCAAATGTTGTCTATGAATAACGCAATGTACAGCAAGGACATCTGGAATTTTATTTTTTACGTACGCTATGAAGCCTTTATGGCACCCTGTCATAGCCGGAGCGCCATCCGTAGCAACTGATATAATATTTTTCAAGGGAATCTCTTTCTCATCACAAAACTTTTCCAATGTATTGAATATGGTTTCGCCTTTTGTATCGGTCTCTAAATTTCTAGCAAACAATAGTTCTTCACATATTTTCTCATCTTTAATAAACCTCACGTAAGACAGCAACAATGCTTCATTAGTTGGTAAAGTGGACTCATCGAGCTGAATTGAGAATTGACTAGTCCTCAGATGATTGCACAATGATTCTTCTATGTTTCCGGCCATTTCATCAATTCGTCTTTGCACAGAATTATTACTCAAAGGAATTTTTCCGATAATATCTGCGGCCGGTTTATGAAGCACAGTAGTTATTACTTCCTTTATTGCTGGCAAAATTAACACTTCTCCGATGTTGTGTGGTTTGCCTTTTTGAGCAATTAACAAAGAGATGTTGTACGAAGCTCGAAGTCCGTCGTCATCTTGCTTAGCAGCCGCCGAAAAGAGTTTTGCTACACTTGGCCGAGTATTATGCTTCTTCTCTAGGTCTTGAAAATATGCTACATTCTTGTCTTTCTTATCTGGATGCATTTTATTCAAATGATCTTGAAGTCTTGAAGGCTTCATTGCTTCATTCGAAAATGTTTTTAGGCATAGAAGGCACAAAGGCGACGATGGGTTTGTAGGATTTTCAATGAATCCGAATTTAATATATTCCGCACAGTATTGCCGTCTCTTCTTTTTTACTTCCGACATTGTTTTGTTTTGAGAAATACGTAAGTATAAGTGTTGAACTTAAGTACTGCTTATCTATTACGCGCGAAACCGCAAATGAAAATAAAATAAATATTACGTTGTTTATATAGGATTGCATAAGCAGCACGCACCGACAGGAATAAGACAAACATGCATAAACTCGTTTATCTCATTCGACGCTCAATCGTACTCAACAAGTAAGAACAAGTATTCTATGAACCAGCCGATTGATACAGTTGCCTTTTTATTTGTTTGTTTGTGTCTCTTTTCGTTTCGAAACGGAGCGACCGATTGATATGTTTTTTATTTTATTTATTCAATAAAACAGGACAGATATATGAACTACTCGGAGAGAAATATCGAACCGAGTTGGTTTGAGCAATCTCTTAATTAATATTAGTTGATGTTCACAAGCTGTAGTCGAGTCGAGAGTCGAGAGCTCAGTCGGTGTCTAAGAGTCCTCCTAGATTCTAGATGAAATTACAAATCGCCCCCTAAGCCTTTACACAACGCCCCCATTTTTTTTCTGGGTCTCTTACCGCCCCCCTTTAGACCTGCAGCGCCCACAAGGGGGCGTTATCGCCCACTTTGGGAACCTATGGTTTAGTGGATTTTGCAAATACAGCAAAAGAGTTGCTAATTCTATTTGTCTTCATGCTTGAATTCCTTCTTCTAAAGCATATAATAATTTCAAACTTATTTCAGTGTTTAAATTTTTTATTTCATTTAACAGAAATTCAAATATATGTACCTTCACTTGTTAATAAATTGGCATCTCGTCGCCCTAAACCTTCAGCTGCTAGACGAATCGGTCCCAAGACTTTATGAAGTTCCAAAAGTTTAGGATATTGAGCTTCATTCCACATATAAGAAGAACCAATATCATTCAATGCTAAAACAACACATTCTTTTAGTACCAGAAATCTTCCAATTATGTCCGCTATACTATTCCACCTTGTTTTGCAGTCAGGAATTAAGTTTATTTCCTTCCCTTTTTCTTGTTTGATATAATTTTGAAGAATGGTGTTTCTTACTGGAGATTTTCTAAAGAACTTACAAATTTTTCTAATTTGTGAATATGATTGTTTGTAATTGTCAGACAAAAAAGGAATAGGATGATCTCGGTTACAAGCATAATAAAGAGAATCTTCATAATCGTTATATTCGTCTTCATCTTCATCTTCATCTTCCGATTCCGCACTTGAAATATTTATTTCGGCTTCAGCTTCTGTCATTTCTCTGTGTTTATATAACACATCAGTAACTGCTAAGTGGATGGCGTGTGAATAGCATAGTTGATTAATTATAGATGATAATTTGCCAAATTTTTTCATAACAGCAGCACCATCATTTTGTGCTGCAACTATGTTAGTTCTAGATTCGAGTTGAAAGTTTGTAGCCTTTCAGATACCAATTCTAATGTTCTCTGAGCATCACAAGAACCAGCTATTGGCACTAATCTCAAATTGAAATCTTCTGCCAAGTGGTGTACATTAATGTTTAAATATCTATGATTTCTTTGCTAGTCCACTCGTCTAAAGTTATAGAGCATTTTTTCCTATTCTTTTTTATTGAATCTAATTCAATAATAGTTTCACGTTTGGCATTGTCATAAAACGCATGAATGAGATCCATTACTCTAGAGTTGTTCTTGATAATGAATATCCTTGTTGTTGAAGAGACTCTCGTATGAATGAGCTATTTGTAATGCTATTAATAGAAAATCCATCCATTGTTGCAAGTTTTGAAATGATTTATTCTAAACTACTCCTTTTCACTTTCATAAAATTCAAAATATTCGTTTGTTTTTTTGAAGAAGAGGAAGATTCAGGCGTTTCTTCTTCGCCGATCGTTTCTGATTTCTTTCCGATAATTATTTTATGAACTGCTTTCAAATGATTATGTAGATTGCTCGTAGATGATCCTTTGCAGCTCAACATTTTATAACAATGATTGCAGATTGCCTTGTCTATCCCTAACTTTTTGAAACTATCCCAAACTTCCTTTTATCTAAAAATGAAATTAAAGTTAACATTATTTTATCTTTTAATATTTTTGTTATTTATTTTACAATTTTATTATTTTAACTATTAATATTAATGTAATTTAAAGAAATCTGCGCATTTTTAGGAATTTTGAAAAAACACGCATTTTCTTAATCTAATTCCAAAGCTTGATAAAGACATAGTTTATGTTGAAACGTTGAGAAAGAAAATATGAACTTAACTTAACACCCTGTGTTTTATTTAAAATCCCAATAGACGGAAGCCAGAACTTTTTATTTTACATTAATTTTTGAGAGAAGAAATTTATATAATACAATTAAAATTTTAAAGTGTAAAATAGAAAACACAAACTTAGAAATTAGAAGCATACTTAAGGGTGTTATATAGGTACATTTTCAAATATTTACAGATTACAGGCTACCATTAAACTTTATTCCAAAATGATTTATATGAAATATTCTTATAATGTTTATCTACACGTCCCTAAGCATTTTGTTTTTTCAATTTTTTATTAATTGTTATAAAAAATTAAATATAAATAGATAATCGAAAAATAAAATGCGTACCGACGTATAGCATATTATTGTGAACATTAATTTCTAGCAAAATTTTTTCGTATTTATTAAGATAAATGTGTAATTTGATAAGAACGAAATGCATTTTTGGCACTGCTTTAGTACGCCACCTGCAGTCAAATATTTGATATATCTTTGCAATCCAAGACAGGGCGGAGTTACTTTGTTTAGGTGGGTATTCACTTTACGAGCGATATTCGGAATACAGAAATCGTTGTTACGGTTTTGAGTAGGTATTTGATTAAACATTTTTCATATTATTTTACATTTCATAAAATTGAAAACATTATCTAGTAACCTTGATTTAACTTTATAAAATTAATGTATATTTTCTTTTTGTAAAATTTACTTATATTATTTTGTATTACATTTCATAAAATTGTACACATTCTTTGATAACTTTTACATAAATACAAACTTAAACAAAAACATTACATATGATTCATAAATAATACTAGCTTTTTTAGTTCTTCCACTATTTTACATTTATAAGATAAAATACTACTGACATTTATAAGTGAATTAAAAATAATGTAAAACTAATATAGAAAATGAGATGGATATAGATGGTACTTCCTCTGTACAGATCGTCAGATATTGTACCAAGACTGATAGACGTTCAAAAGAGTAATTTACGACCTAGCAAAAAATTACTCTCAAACGATTCAGTGTTCGGACAGTTATAAAAAGATTTGAAGTAAACCAGAAATTGCTCAGAAAGGATATCTTTTATTTTAAAAATTTAACTAGATTACTTTGCGTGTTATGGTAAATAAAGAACAGACAAATAGGACTTATTATTTTACAGATGTAGTTACATATTAATAATGAATAAACATTAAACTTTAAATAATTTATATATAATAATGAAACAATGAAATTCCATTCAATACATGATATTATAGTAGTCATTCTGTATTTTTTTTGGAAAAAAATATGCGAGACTATTTTATTTGATAAATCGTTAGTGGGGCATGCGACGACTCTAAAACCAAAAAGTTGTGGGTTTTTGGTGATCTCAAAAAGTTTTTGAATGGAGTTTCCGAGTAAATGGTTTGTCGAACAACAAATTTTTTTAACAAAAAAAACAATATTATCTACAAATTATCTAATGTACTCGCTGCGATAATGAAGCTGGCAGTAAAGTTAAAGAGATACCACGTGACTTGGATCCGGCGCATTCAACAATTTCAACAATCTTGAAGGACAGGACTAAAGTAAAAGATGCATTAAAATCATCGACAGGTTTTAAAGCCGTAATAACTAGGCAGCGGAAAGGTCTGCTTCATGAGATGGAAAAGCTCCTCACGATTTGGCTGATGACCAGATACAAAATAGAATGCCGATGAGCCTACTAATTATTCAGGCAAAGGCGCGAATGATCTCTGAAGTTTAATAGAAGTATTAGCGGTGAAGCAGCAAGCGTTGACGTCGAAGCAGCGGAAAAATTTATTGAGCAATTTGATAAAATTATGGATGAAAAAATGTGAAATGTCAGAAAGTGTTCACGAATAGTTTAGATTTTGACGAAGACGAGTACACTAATGCCATACATAAAGTAGTGGAACTTACTAACATACTTAATTTAGAAGCTGAAGTGGAGGATATTGAAGCATTAGTTGAGTATATTGAGGGAGAATTAACAAACGAAGATTTAATAGAGTTGGAAGTACAACGGCTGCCGGAAGAGGAACCAGTAGAGGAAAGTGAATGAAACTACTAAAACTAGAAGATATGGATTCAAATATTGAACGGTTCACGAAAGTTGAACGGCCAATAAATGAAGTTTTACAAGTTACAAAGCATACTACATCAACGACATTCTTTTCAAAAGCTATAACCAGGACTCCTGCCCTTGTAAATACTTCTATTTCTTCGCCTCCATCTCCCTTACCAGGCCCCTCTACAGCTTTTGATAGCTCTGGTGATAAATACAATGACGACGTTGATGAACCACATTTTGCACTACATATCATGAATAGTTATTCTTCGTTTTTCACAGAATGAATTTACATTTTTTAATATGTCACTTTTTAATTTTTGTATGTATTCTTATGTTCTGTAACATATAAGAGATGCAATTAAAAAGTTTCCTTTGAACTTTTGGAGAAATGTAAATAGAGAAACATATTCGTGTATGTATTGCGCATATAATAATATAGATAGAAATAAATGTCGTGTACCACGAGTATTTGAATAAAGTGAAACATAATTTAAATATAAATGCATATACAGTATATATAGGTACAATTCATTATTATTTACTTTAGCATTAAGTAAAATTATGAAAAGTAAATTATAATATAGGGTACATCATAACATAATAAATTGTTTTATAGAACAATTTTTAATACGCCCAATGGAAAAGGAAATTAACACGACATTAGCGCCGTCAATAAAATTAATACTTCAAGCTTACATAACATAGAAATCTGTAGACTGCATTCCTCTCACATCTAGTCGACTAATTGAGAATATTACCGCATTTCGCTTCTTTCCCCCAATTACTTACTAATAAAACTAAATACCAAATTAAATTGAATTAATATTATTTTCCTTAGAAAAATTTTATGAGGTGAAAAACAATATGGAGAACTACAACTGGGAACGAGGACTCTGACGGAAAATTTAGTTATGCATTGTACAATGCGGTGGCCACCTTGAGCAGCTTTAATAATGATCCTCAGGGTTTCCATAAAATAAATCACATTTTTTTCTAAACCCTCTAGTAATTTATTACAGCTTCGAACTCCGATATTTAAAGAACCGTTAAGAATTCGGGAAAGTGAATAGAAACATTTTTGCTTAAAATTAGTCATTGAATTCATGTACGAGGCTTCTCGGATACCTTGACGGCCACCCTGTATAATAATAGTACCTATAGATATAAATAATTATCCTGTGATTTTCAATACGCCCAATGGAAAAGATAATCAAGACGATGACATTAGTACCGTGCAACAAAATATTATTATTATTATATAGTATTTATAGGCACTAAATAATATTTCTTTTAATCAGAATTCCATCTTACATATTAACTTTTGACTTATTGAACACATGTCTGACTAAAAAAAACTTACAATCCACATTCCTGTAGCGCTTAAACTTGGCTAGACACCAGACGAAATAAATCATACAAAATATTATTAGCACCTACGTTACGTAGAGTATATGTAGCCTGAACAGAGACAATTAGCACTTGTTTTTGTCATTTTGAATGCATTGCTCCATAAGGGCGGTACTTATAAACTGGGAACTGTACAATTTAGATTTTTACTATAGCATTTAGCAAAACAGTACGTGGTAGTGGGGTATTGGGAAGCTCCACCCCTGAGTAGAACCCCCCTATACCCGCAGCGAAGACGTCGAAATTTTTAGTTTGCTATACAACACCCTTAATACTTACGTTATTTTTACCAACTATAACAACTTCATATTTTTGTTTCCAGTTTTCACTTTACAAGATTAAGCGAACCTGTTATGACTCGTGACTGAATGCAAATATGTACTAACATAAAATAAATGCGCAGTGTTTGTGCACGTGCGCAGTGCACAAGCGCTAGCCAGCGCAACTCCCAACATTGAAAAATGTGTCTGCTGCCCTTTGCATAGAATGAATAGCAAATTAAATTAATAAGTAAAAAATTAATTTTTACATAATAATTTGAATTCTTTGAAACCGGTTTTTTTTAAAATTTAAAACCCGGTTTTCAAATGTGACAAATTTATTTCAAAAACCGGTTTTTTAAAAACGGGTTTGAAAAACCGTCAAACCGTATTCCGAATAGATCTTATGATCGAAAAACTCGTAGAATATCTAAATTAAATCGTTAAATTTTGCTGTTTTAATGAGTGTTAGACCTAAAAAAATAACTAAAAAATAAGTCATACTGTAATTAATAACACTATGGTCAGCAGTGATTTTATTGTTTCTGTTCTTAGAGCAGTTTCAGGTTAACTTGGTGTTGTTGATTCCATATTGGCTAACCGTTTCATCATATTAGCTCTAGCTTTATGGTGCTTTTTTTAAAAAATGTATGAAGAACAAGATAAAATTAAAATTAAAAATTTATTGAGACTAAGGCGAAAAATACCTGAAATTATACAAAATAAAAAGAACATAAAAATAAAATGAAAACATTCATTGTACATTTCAAAACTTCCCACCCTAAATTTTTTGAAATCTGGAAATCTATGAAAAATTCCCTTAAGCACATAAGAAGTATCATCCTGGAGGCCATTTCTTAATGTAAAAATTGACTCACCTACTTTAACTCCCTGCCCCCGGGAGGTACCCCATTAAAAATCTTAAATGGAACGGGGTATCGAGTAATATGTCATTTTAAAGGTGTTTCGAAACAGTACATTTTGGCGTTTACTTTTTTTTTAAATTGATCGATTCGTTTTGAAGATTTTTTAAAAAATCTTTTTGTTTGTTTTGTATTTCTAGCTAGTTAACCTATTTTAGGAGTATCGGAAAAAAAGCCAATATTAAAAACTCTAATAAATTCAAAAACATGGAAAATAAATAATTTTATGGTTCTTTAATTTTTTAGTTATATTTAATGTAGAATTATTTTTCTGTTTTTTGTAGTTACTCATTAAACAAAAATGCATGTTTTAGGAACGTTGTTATACCGAAAATCAGGCGATCAATTTTTGCATAAAAAAAACGGCCCCCACGATAACGTGTTTCAGAGAATTTCTTATGGATTTCCTGATTTCCAGAAATTTAGAGTGGGAAGTTTTGAAATGAACACTCTGTATATCATGACAAATGCTAGGTAAAATGCTGGCTGTATGATTTTCTAACCTTGGTATCAGTTACTTCGGGATAATGGATGCTTTACTATATTACTGGAAACATGTTTACTGTCCTCATATGTCGTAAGTAGGGCGCGGACAAGACCGGTTTAAACTACGACGAAGTTACAACGGAGCAAAGAAACAACACACGTTTACTGAATAGCACTAATTCATATGGTGAACTGCAACATCTGTTTACGTCCGAGAAATGCCCGAGAATGAGAGCAAAAAATGCCCATAAAATAAGGAATTTATGAGTAAAATCCTTTTTTCATCGGCGTAGATAGGAGCGTGAGGGGTTTTTAAAATTTATTATATTTACCTTATATTTCGCAAGAGAAATAAAATTTTCATTCATACTTACGTTAGTTTCGTTTTTTCCTTTTATTGAATCGACTTCTCCCAATTATCTAGACGTAAGTGTGCACTGGATTTCGTTTAGCTTCAATAACATACGCGTACATTTTTAGTTATCATTTATTTAGATCTAGAACGTTGTTTATGTTACTTTTTCTGATATGAAAATGAATTGTCAGTGATTCCGAAATTTATTACAAAGTCTGCAAAATATCGTTACAGAATGCCAAAATATCGAACGTTCGTCACTTAGCTTTGCTAAAACATACACAGAAATAGTTTTTATGCAGAGAATTTCGATAGTTTACAAAATTTCGTTACATGTTTAAATGACGATGCTCGAAGTATTTCTGAGTGCAAGGAACTAACACAAATCCCAAATTTCAAAAATCAGTTGTTATTCCTACAGGAACACTTTGGAAATTTGCCTAAACTAATCACATATTTTGAAAATCGAAATCTCAAATTAAAAGATAGATTAACCACATTAAACGTGGGCTATTAATAATTTCAAAAGTATTCTAAGTGACTTCGGATGTGGCCTTCGGCAAAAGTTAGACGCAGTTTTTAATAGAAATCCAGATTTAAGAAAAATTTACCAAAATAAAATTGTGACAAAAGTTAACGATTGCAAAATGTAATTTTGATCGCTTAGTAACAGTTGGACAATTTATGTAATTGTTTAACTTACTATCTTAATTAGGTTCATTGTAAAAGATTTCTTACAAAGTTAATTTTCTTGAGTCTCAATCCTCAGGAGTTGTTTCAATTAAACTACATAGTTCGTCGAATTTAAATTAATTCCAAGAATATTAATATAGACGAAGAAAAAAAGACGATATACCCAGAACTTTGGATAACATCGACCTATCTAACGTTCTCAGACTGGAAAGTACAAATACCTATCTGGCGCAGATCTTTGTTGTAATAAACTTAACTGAAACCAATTAAGCTTACCTCTCGTCTAATTTGAACACGCTCTCAATAAAGACGTTTTCTTGCGCAACCCCGTGTAACGGACAAGCGAATTTGTTGATCGCAAAAAGCGTACTTAATTTAATATTCATAGTTTGAGTTTCAAAATATAATCGCCGTCCAAAATACAAGATCACCGCGGCATGGACGGAGCAAAAACCGCCTCCCAAAATCCAACTAAAGACATTAAGGGAGGACTTTACTTGAACACGCTTCTCTCATTATTCCACCGTTGTTGTGTGTTTTGTACCGGCTAGCTATGATCTCGCAGCCATAGTCCGTATGATGGCATTAACATCGGCGGCATCAACCTGGGACCAATTTTGACCGTACACGTTTGTATTTTACATCATACATGCCGGACTGGATATGTTTATTTACATATCTCATTTGGATAGTGTAATTTTGTTGTATTGTTAACAATTATATAGTGTTGTAGTGTAAACGAGGATTTTAAAATATATAAAAACAATTAAAAATAAGGGGTAATTGACAAATAGAAAGAGTTTTGATTAAGTATTTTAAATTGATTATTATAGAAGTATAGAAATTTCATTAATATAGTGGTATATACGAAGGGTTGTTTTTATATTATTTCCGGACTAGGCATGAAAAAGAAAGTTTTCAACAGCAATAAAAAATATTTTTAAATATAGCCTCTATATTTTTTGAATGCAAGTATTACATCGTTTTAATAACATTTCCAATCCATTATAAAAAAAATTCTTTGCTTTGCTGCAAAATACCTTTCAACAGCCGCTATAAGTTCGTCATAGTCCATAAATTTTGTTCGCCTTAGAATTCTTTTGAGATTAGGATACAAAAAATCTCTTAGGCGATGTATTAATCTTGCGTAATACCACAGCCGTCTCTACTTACAAGTCATGAAGTTAAATTTGGCAACACCGCCTAGTTGCCCTCAAGTGGGTCTACTCGTGGACTTTGGCAGGTGCTGAAAATGAGATAGATTAACCGCGTACCTAATCTAAAATAAGTTTTTTGGTAGGTAATTCTTTCTTTAAATTTAGGTAGGTAGATATAATGTGACGATGAAAGGATGTATAAAAGGGAAACGTATAAAAAACATTATTAATATTTCAACATTTTTAATAATATTCGCAAAGTGATAATTTTCTCGTTTGACCACTTTTTTTGGTGACATACACTATTTTTATTTCTGCTATAATTATTTAACACTATATTGCTCATTGGTGTTCCACATTCACATACAACATTAAAATCAATATAAAAGTTATCAGACTTTATACATTTTTAATTGCTAATGAGGTTAATATCTTTTGATGATTATTTTTGCTCAAGAATTGTTTTTCAATTTTTATATTTTTTGTTATAAAAGCAAATATTGCACATAAGTGAAAATACAAATAACCTACTTCATCAGTTGCCGCACAAACTCCGCCTATCTGCAGATAACCACAATAAGCATCACCAAACAAAGCACCATTACTTTTCACTGCCAAATTTGTACTATTCACACACTTAATTTTAATTTTAATTGAATAAACAGCATAACCACTATGTATGCTTGTAATATTCAGCGTTTATACATAAATCACTGCATAAACTACCTAGATATATCTTGCTAACAAATGTTGCAATTAAGACCAACGAGTCAACTTACGGGTTTCAGGCAACACCCACATAAGATTATTTGATGCTAATTCGGTATTATTAACGTAAACTGTACCTATACACTATTTATTAATAACGATACTTGAAACCATTTTTACATTTACACCTTCCTTGTCTTTATATGACTCAAACCGTTGAATTCACCTTCATCAAAATGTTTACAGCAAACCACTGAAATCCCTGTGGTGACGAAATTTTCTCTATTAATTGCTCGTAACCACTTTTTACGTAAGTAATTTTCCTTTGAAAATGAAAAGGTTGTTTGTAAATCTTCCTGTTCAAGTGTATGTTGTAGTTCGATTTACACAATGAGAAACAGCACAATCATGGCATCTAAAACATCACACAGTTGTAAAAAAATGAACAAAACTAGTAAATGTATATTGTTCTTACCTTCTCCAAATGTATTTGTTAATAAAACTTATAAACAGCAAACAAATGATTGCAAAGAACGTGTTGACACTTTGAGGTTATCTTTAATACTGTTATCGGCCACATTTACGAAAATATGAATTGTTTACCAATAGGTAGTTCCCGAGATTGATTTTAACTTTGTAAATACTTCTTCTCAAATGTTTTTGATTCAAACTCACGTAAACTTTAGCTAATAAACGTGACATGCATATCATATGCACATGGTCTCATGAAAATTATATAGAATGAGACCCACACGGGCAGTTGCCAAATCTCCAACTTGATGGCTTGTAAGTAGAGACGGCTGTGGTAATATTCTTCTGATACCGTACTAACTTTAGGAAGATAATCAATCATTAGTATTCTTTGACGATCCCAAAAAATCGTTGCCATTATTTCTTCTGCAAAAGAGGTGGATGCCGCATGCCACTGCATAGATTCTTGTTTTGACTCAGGATCAAAATGATGGACCCATGTCTCATCTGTGACAAGGCGATTGATAATTAAACCTGGTTTGTCTCCACAAAGCGCCAAAAATTGTTCACACGTGTCCATCCGCACACGCATTTCGAATAGCGAAAGCATTTGTGGAACCCATTTGACACTAACTTTTGTCATTTCAAGGTATTCGTGTAGAATTCTGAAAACCGTCCTTTCTGAAACTCCTAATGAAGCTGCTAATTGTCGATTCTTTAATCATGCTCTTCCAATACCAAACACTAGTTTTTTTCAATAACATCGGCTGTGATCACGTCAACAGACCGACCTGGACGGGGATCATCATCCAGTGATTCTCGGCCATGTTTAAGCAATTTTGACCATTGGAAAATAGTCGACTTTGAATGAAGGGAATATGAAAACGCCCCCTTGTATGTCAATAATATTGTAGTAAATATTTCAGTAGTAGTACTGTGTCTGTAATATTGTAGGGAATATTTCGGTAAACATTTTGGTAATATAAAAACATATGGATTGCCCTGAATTGGACTGAAATTATTTATAAACGATACGATCTTACACTCGCCTCGGTACATTTGCATATAATATATCAGTTGTGTCAAAATAGCATTAGCCATAGGAATCAATGTATACGTATATACAATACGTCGCCGGCATTGGGGTGGCAGTCGGTATCGGGTTCGCATACATATATATATATATATATATATATATACGTATGCAAACCCTATGGCTAATGCTTTTGACACAACCGGTATAATTGATTTTGTCGGTACGAACAAGTGCAGGACAAACGTCTTTGACAACATACATCCAACATATTGAGAGTTAAAGTTATATCAATGTAATGCATATAAATACGTTTAATATCCAAGCTAACTACTTCTCATAGAAAAGAAATTATTTTTTTTATTTTTCAAGTCTGATATTAAACAGACACGTAATGTTTGTCGTGCTTTGCTTTAATATCATAAATATAAATTTGTAAAAACATCTATACACTATCGCAGTCTTTATCATATTCGGTAATATTAATACCTGAAAACATTTGAAGCAAGTTATCCACTGCTTTCAAAGGTGTTTCAACTTTATAAAGTATACCATTGATATTAACATAATTACATGATTGTTGCGACTCTACGGTATTAGGAATAGACTAGCTAATACGGCAGGCCTTGAAGGCCCGCTATCGCCTCTTATTCCGCTTACAGTTGAGGTACCGCTCCCCCTTATTCTTCTGAATTTATTGCGGATTTTGTCTTTATTGCGTTTCAGTTTTTGAAACACCATATAATTCCGATATATAGCGAATAACTAAATATAATTGTGTTTTAGATGTTCAATATCGCTTAGTTGTTTTTATACACCCCTGTATATAGTTTACAACTATGCAATATTTTATTCAGAATGCTTATCGGATGAAATGATTAATAATAGATTTAGTGATAATAGCAGTTTTTAAATTGAAAATGTTTAACGGCTGTCCATGAAATAAGATGTACTTTATCGTTTAAAGTTATATTGACATTTTTCACATACATTTCCTGTGCCTCACAGACGGTAGTTTTCACTCTATTTATAATTTTTCTACTATTATTGGTTTTTGTGCCTTGACTTGCCGATGATTTATTTCACGTTTGCCTAATTTATCTATAGTTTGAATTTTGTTTGTGGGTATAAAATTAGAATAATCTCGAAATCTGTGTTTTTTGCATCAGTTGGAAAATGTGGTTTGATAGTTTTTGTTAATAGTGTTTCAGTCTATATACATATGTCGATACCATTGGTCTTTTTGGTTTAAATGAAAATTCATTAGAATTTAAAAAAAAACATTTTATTTTATACAAACTTGTAGATAGCTTTATTAGAATTATGTTTTGTTGACGCGAATGTATACTTTTAAATAATTCATTTAATTATTGTTCTATAACAAATAATATTTACTTCATTGGCATTTTTTATAATGATTTCCATTCCTATACTTTTATAATTTGCAGTGTTTCTTTGTGGTAAATTGTATTACAACTGCCAGTTATATATGATGCTTAATAATGTTGGTAAAGCCTTGTTCACACTGTACATAATTATTTTCTTTTGCATTGTACACCAACAATTTAAGGAATATATAGATATAATATATGTATTATGGTAATATTGATTACTTCTTGTTATATTCGAAAATACTGTAAAACATCCTTATAGAATTTCTATTTTGAATTATTGTAATTGACGATGTCGCGGGACGTTCATTTTCATCAATGATAATTAAACAATCTTTTTTGAATACGTATGATATTACTTCTCAATTTGCCTGGCACAGTAACAGCATGATTAATTGCTTGTTTAATCTGGTAGGAATATATTTTAGTTTCTTTTTTCTATTTACAATATCTTATAATATTTTGAAGTATTTTTACAACTTAATTCATGGACGAAAAAAATGAGTAGAAAGTATTTATAAACAAATAAGGAATCGAATTTATAAATTTCTTACCTATACACTATTATCATTGGGCCAATTATTATATATTGCAATATTTATTGTGTTGAATGTTTGTGAGCTAATGCTTCAATCTTTTCGAGCTTGAATTCGCCTTTTTCGCGCCCGCTTACAGCTTTTTACAGTTTCCTGTAAAACGCAATCACTCTCGTGGTGGTTTTTAGAATGTAAGATTTTATAGACTTGTGGCACACTCTGTATATACATATATTTTGTAAAGCCAATTGTATATTTCATTCAGAATTCTTCTAGAATTTTTTTTTACACAAACTGTTACACAATGAAGAGCGAGAAAGATAATTTAATGTTAAACATTAAGCCGTTAACTTAAACCTTTACAGTTTTTGTTCTAATTATTTTCTTTTATCCGAAGGATCATTTACCATTAAAATGAACCCATTTTGGGATTCAACCTTGGAAGGCTTCCAATGCAAACCAGCTTTCTTTACTCTTTATATTCGTACCATATAAAAGTAAAGGCAGTATTTTAAAAGCAAATAATTCTTTGGTACCTGAAATTAAGGATAAAGTTAAATTTTTTCTTTAATAAATCCCAATTTTACATACCATCATTTTCAACCAACCGGTCGAGATTATGCTTCAAGAACATCACAAATACAAGGGGTTTTAGATATTCAAAACCGATATTCTGCAATCGAATATTGTCTACACCTCAACAGAGTAAATGAAAAATCCCTTTAAATCTGAGACACTTAAAACGAAAATTAAAACTCTGAACCGAATACAAAATATTTCTTTTAATTCTGCAAGAAGATACTAAAATTATTCTCATTAATTGCTGACCGAAAATCGTTATTTTTATGTAGAAAGGGAAAATGTTGAATTTTTGTCTTTCAATTAAGTCCAGAGCAAATTTAATGTTCCATTAAAAAGAGAACATTATACCATTGTATTGTAGAGGATTCATTAATGCTCTTTTGAAACGTAATTTCAACATTCCTTTATGAAAAAAATAATAATAATACAAAAAGATGTATTTATATTTTTCGTATAAAAAATTAATTGCCAAGTAGGAACTTTAAATATAATTTTTTTATACTAACGCTCCAAGCAAAGCTTTGAGCTCTTTTCACGTTATGATTCTAAAACATTCCGCGAAGAAAATAAATGTTTCCATTTATGCGCGATTCTCTTAAACATGGTTATTTTGATAAAGTAAGAGAAAAAATATTACCTTAATGTAATAACTAAACATTCAACGAAAACAAACAAAACAGAAGCCATACATTATACCGAATAAATGCGAAAACTATTACCGATTAAAAGCGAATGGCAAGAGAATTTAATTAGAATTTCTCACGAACTAGATAACATACAAGCACACAAAATAAAACCTCCTCCTAATTATAAAACATTGATAAAAACTACTTTGACAGATGCGAATATGCGTCAATAGCGAAAATATATATGTATAGATAACATAAATTTCGAATCTTAGTTAAAAATTGCAGATTCTAATGGTCTACCACTAGAAAACTGAATTAAATAACTAAATGTGCCATTTGCTCAACAATGTTAAAAGCTAATATGATAAATCTCTTAACTTGTCTATATTGCGTAGTCGCAATTTAGTTTGACATCTTGTCAGTGTCACTTTTAAGTTTCTATTTTCCTAGTTATTTTTATGTTTTTAATCTATATTTCTTTAATTTTGTTTGATTTTGATTGACGGTAACCATCTTTATACGATGGTCCAAAATGGAGAATATAATATTGTCCATAATAACCATCACTTGGAAGACCGTACAAGATCCCCAAGATCCTCACGGTCATATGACAGGTATAATTTTTCAAGTTTGAATTCATATGGTGTTTCTTTTATTAATATTGGTCAAGTTGTTAAGATTTGTCAACTTTATATCGAAGGTATATCCAAAGACAAATGTAACTACTTAGAGAGATTGGCGAAGGAAATGGAATTTATTCAAGTGGATGTGATTAGGCCGTAGTTTTTTGTTACTTTATTTTTGGAGATCGGTGTAAGTATATTGCACTTATTGCATTATTTCTTTGGTTTATTATGTGTTGAATCTTCCGGTGAGACCTTATAGATGATTTTCACTTAGTTATGGGCTTATGATTACTGTGTTATATTTATACTTCCATAATTAGTTGTCTTATTGCTCGGTTTTTGTATCTAAATTTGTGTCAATAATTTTTAAATATTGTACGTTCTGCAATCTTCAATTCTTTTGATTTCCGCTTAATTTCATTATGTTGGTTTTACCTGTATTTACGGTTATGTACTAGACTATTGCCCTTGTGCCTCTAGTGTCGGAGAGTGTATTAAGTTTTACTTTGTCTTCTTCTACATGCCATTAACCCTTCGATTACTCACATATTTGAAGTTGGACTGTTACCCACACTTGATTAAATAAGATAAGTAGCCACAGTTTAATATTTATTGTGATTGATTGACCTTGTTGCTATAAAAGTGCTAGATGCGTATATCCGATCATTAATTAGTTAGGGTTTGGCCAGTGTCGAATCTGGTAAGTTATTGTTTTGATTAACCTTTGCGGGTACGTTTATCATAATTTAATTTCTAATTGTCGTTTATCTCTTAGCATTTCTTTATTCTGTCTGCTGCCCGATTAAATAAGAGTTGTTTATTGGTTTTGATGATTTATTTTATTAAAATAATTTTGAGATGAAGTTTGATGTGAATACATTCAAGAAGAATATCGATATACATGATATACATGAAATTAGTAGATTTAAAAAAAATTGTTTTTGACTTTTTAGCTTTAAGATGAAATTAAGTATTTAGAAATTTAAATATTTCTTTTATTATATTATTCAACGTTCAATTCAATTTCTTAAAATTATATAATTACTATTTACTAATTACCAATTATATTATATAATTTTAAGAAATTGAATTGAACGTTGAATAATAGGTATAATAAAAGAAATATTTTAATTTCTAAATAGGTTACTTAATTTCATCTTAAAGCTAAAAAGTCAAGAACAATTTTTTTTAAATCTACTAATTTCATGTATATTGTTGTAGTTGATTAAAATAATCTTCAGAGGATATTAAACTTTATTTATTCTTATACAATCTCCATGCATTATTTGATATTGTATTGGCACTTAATAATTAAATTAAAGTTAATTATATAATTGAAACTAAAAATTTATTGTGTTATTTGTTAGTTTCCTGAATTTCAATTTTAGTAGTTATTGCAATTTTGATAAACACAATACATCCTTATAGTAACATATTGCAATTATTTTATATTAAAATCAAATGTTATATTACAATAAATACGAATTCCATTCAAGGTAGGTACATACACGCTAACAAAATTTTAATTAATATAGTTTGCTATAATAATTAATATTAAAGTTATATAACATTGTTTCAAACAAGTAGGCTAATATACGTTCGGGTATATTACTTTTTTTCTACATCATATTAGGATAACCTACATCAAAGGCAAGAAAAAGTTTGAATTCGTAAAATTTCACTTTAAACGTCCGAAACAACGTAATTTTCCTGTTTCTAAGGGCGAATATATCCAGGAGAAAGAGTTCCAAGTTGAAATACCACAAGGTCCGCAAATATTTCGAATATTTTGAATATGTAGCGGGATCATGTCAATTGAGTTCTCTCTTGCAACGGCACTTGTTTATTTGTTTTTCCCTCTGTTCTGCGAGAGTTTTCGGAATTCGCAGAAACGATCGTTTTCATAACGGCAGAGAGAGCATAAAGACAAATAATCATTTTGATACCCGTGCTGCAATTCTAATTACGTAGACTAATTGTCAGAGAATGGAATATTGCGAAACGTAAAGTGGCGTTATATTATATTATTTCTTTTCTTCCTTTACTTCCGGCCTTGTTTATTAATATTATAGTTGTGCAACGTAGAGAAATCTGTATATTTTCGGTAATACATATTTCTATGTATGGAATACCAAATAAATTCTGCCTCGAATAGGAATTTCCGATGAGTTTGAATTTAATACAGAAAAGAGGCAAAGTCTGGTTTATCAGTAATTTTATTAGTATCGTACTAGGAGGCATTATGAGAGAATGTAGCGTTAATGGAAGTATAATAAAAAAAGGTAGTGTAGGCGATTGCGTACGCTGATGATCTTGCAATTATAGCAAAGACGGATAGGAGGAAGCCGTAGTAAAGATAAAGAAGAAAGAAGCTGCCACGAGAGGATTAGTGATTAAGGAGAAAAGACAATAAGTATATGAGAATCTAATTATATAAAATAAATAAGGATGACAGCAGTTTATCTATCAAAAAAATAATAGCTTAATACATTTCCGGTGAAACCGGACGTGCGTCAGAGCTGAAAGTATGTTTAGAATATGTGCTACAAGCTTGCTTCCGGTTTTACCAGAAATGCACGGAACTAATTTTTTTTAAATCACTTACCCTATATATTTTTGGGTTTTCTTGTACTGCTTTAAATTGTCTGTTCAACTGTTTATTCTTTTTCAAAATTGAGCTAATAGTTTTTGAGTTATTAAGTTTTTTTGAAAATATTTGACCAAAACACGTGTTCAGAAAAAAATCATTTTCGCATTGTTTTTAAAAGTAAAAACATTAACTTTGGTGGTACTTGTAGCCAAGAAAATTCTGCATCATTTGGTAAAGTTGCACTTGACAATACCTCAAAAAACTTTGTTTTTTCAAAGCCTACTTCCTGAAATTTTCACATACCAAAACTTTTTTTTTTTAAAATGGAACACCCAGTATTTTATTGCGACATTTTGTTCCTCTTTTTATTCTCTTTCATTTTTGTTAACAATGTCCTATACCTATCCTTTGTAATTTCTGAGATAATCACTATAGGAGCAATTAGCTGTCAATTAAAGAACTACGATCGCTGTTGTTCTATGCACTAAAATATTCGTTCAACCAATGGAAGGCAGGAATAGCGCTCAAAAGTAATAATTTTACTGAATGTAGAGCATCGCATTTTAATTTTTTTTAATTCCGGCAATGTCCAGTTGCAGTATTTCATTTTTGACACTATTGGCTAACATCGAAATAAAATAAAGGTTATATTTACTGACATATTTGAAGATGTCTTCAAGAAGCTTTGAAAATCCGTCCGTAGATAGCGAAGATACTCTCCTCCATTAACATTCTCATCATAGAAATAAGGTACCTATTATGTAACTACCCACTATTCCTCCTCGCAGTTTTAATGACCAACGATTTTAAAAGTTTACAGGTGTGATAATGTGGGGGGATTTATGTGTTATAATAACGGAAATTGTGACCATGAACGTATTCACTTTAATAGAAGAAGGTGGCTTCTTGGTAAACAACAAAAAATTGAGAAAACCAGGATAATTTATCTGCTGCCAATTGACAAAAATGTAAGCGATTCTGAAAATTTCTTTTATCTAACCCTGTGGATTCTCAAATTTGACTTACATCCAACTGACGACTAATTTTCGTAGTACTAGTTTGGGGGTGTTCGACTACACTCGCAAGTACCATAAATGTCTTATCTTCACCAGTTATTGCCTTTTCCGCTGTTTCTTTCATATTCAATACTTTCTGTTCACTCAAACCGCCTCTTTATACTTTCGAAGGTTTCTGGCTTCGGTTGACTTCTACCAAGAATCTCTGTGCATAAAGTCTGGATGCTAGCAAAGAGCTTCTTTCAGATTCACCCAAAACGTCCATCATATCTATTATTTCTACATAAGAAGAATTCATTTTGATGATAACTAATAGCGATGCTTTTATAAGTTTGACATAAATGTATACCGACTTTCTTTAACAGATGACTCAGGCAGTCAGCCGCATTCCAGCCTTTACTGGACGAATATTTAGGTGCATAGAACAGCGCCCGTAGTTCTTTAATTGACCCCTAATTGCTCCTATAGTGATTATCTCAGAAATTACAAAAGATAGGTATAGGACATTGTTAACAAAAATGAAAGAGAATAAAAAAAGGAACAAAATGCCTCAATAAAATACTGGGTGTTCCATTTAAAAAAACTAATTTTTGCTATGTGAATATTTCAGGAAGTAGGCTTTGAAAAAACAAAGTTTTTTGAGGCATTGTCGAGTGCAACTTTACCAAATGATGCAGAATTTTCTTTGCTTCAAACACCACCAAAGTTAATGTTTTTACTTTTAAAAGCAATGTGAAAATGATTTTTTTCTGGGCATGTGTTTTGGTAAAATATTTTCAAAAAAACTTAATAACTCAAAAACTATTGGCTCAATTTTGAAAAAGAAAAACACTTGAACATACAATTTAAAGCAGTACAGGAAAATCCAGAAATATATAGGGCGAGTTAATTAAAAAAAATTAGTTCCGTGCATTTCCGGTGAAACCGGAAGTGTGTCACAGTTTAAAGTATTTTTACAATATGCGCCGCGAGCAACCGTGGATCTTCCACTAATTGTTGTTTCTTTTATTTAAAACACAAAAGAGCAATCGAAGAAGCGGCTACTAATGACTCACCCTGTATATTCGTTTCCTAAACAACATTACGCTTTGCTGCCTCTACGTCTAATATATATAATATGTCGTATGAATATATACATACATACACGTATTATATGTCCCAATCGTGGCCTGTATTCTAAAACGACATACGACACTGCAAAACCGGACGTTTTCCACAAAGCCCTGATTAAATTCATCCACCATAATAGATGGAGTTAATTCCCTCCTTTTTTTCTCCTTGTTTATCCCGCGCGCGTGCGGACGGTTCACGTGTTGTCCTTCTCGCTACACGTTTTTTTTTTTTTGGTTGGTTTTGTTTTTGACGAATATCATGCTGTAATTTAAATTTCGGAAAAGAGATAAACCGAAATATACAGAAAAGAGACATGTATGCATGTTGTACGTCGTACGAATTCTTTGTTATCTATGATGTATTGTCGCGGTAAATGGTTCTTCCTGGTTATCGTCGTGTTACGAGCGACGTAACAAAATGCAAGTAATTTTCCGAAGTATGTATATAGGTATGTACCTAAGTATGTGTGCCGAAATAGGGTACCTATAGAAATAATAGAGATAGAGAATGGGATATCCTATATGATGGGTATGGTATAGCGACTATAATGGTGTTACGTCGAGCGGCTTTTATTAAATGCATGTAATAAAGTGAATATGAACATTCAGTTTAATAACGCCAAACCGTTAGTCATTTATCCTGATTAGTATTTTGATTGGATATAGAAAACGGATTTAAGATGTAAGTAATGCAATCAACTACATACTGATATGTAGCGCTTAATTAAGAACTAAAATAGAGCAGACTTTGTTACACCATTACAGTGCATAATAATAATTTGCAATAAAATTTAAATTTAGAAAAGGAAATAAATGCAAATTAAAATTACTCCGGATGCGTGATGATTTATGTTTATTATATTAATTATAATTGTAAAAATAATTACAATCTTTAAAGTAGTAAATAAGTAAAGATCCTTTAGACAACGGGTTGAGGTAGCGATAAAAAATATTAAAAAAATTCCGCATTGTTCATTCCAGAAGATATTGGCGTTTTTGTAAAGGTAACTTTAATATATATAATACTAGTACATCACGTGTAGACAAGGAAAACTTCGCTCCAACATTGTGAAATAAAACATATGGTGTTATGCCGTTTTATTGGAGCATTGTCCAAACTGCGCATGCGTTACAAATAATTTTTCAAATTTAGGTCTGTTTGTTTATCACATAGATTCATTACTATAAATATTTGATTATTGTTTGTACATCGTCAAACAAGTATAAATAGTTTAAAAATCGACAAAACTCTTTACAATTAATAATTGTGCCTTTTCAAAAGTGGAAAAATAATTTAATTTCCCTTAATGACTAAAGAAATATAATCCTGTGCAAATCACAGACAAACAAACGATCATACTGAAGAAGTATATTTGTCAAAAGTTGTACGAATTGTGGTTATGTTATCGTAAATATTGTAGATTAATTAAGTAAAACCCGCAATCAGTTCAATTGCATTGCAACTGTGTTTCTTTGAATATATTATGATGTGATATCGTGAACAGAAAGAAAAACACCTCTATAGGTCATGTACAAAAATTTGTGATATAATAACAACACCTAAATTATTTAACTCAACATACAAGAATAATAATGAATTAGATATTGTGGTATTCTCGTATTCTAGAATTACTCTTATCTATATCGGACCAATGTACAGAAAGAACACAGTAAATTTTACATGAATTAGGTAATTATATTATTATGTTACATATTAAAATATTTGAATTGCTCATAATAAAAAGGTTTCTACTAAACCTCTTAGAAGAGACGCATACCAATCTATTTGTCACAACCTTCTAATTTTTTTTGATATATATCTAATAGAACATACATGTGTTCATAGAAAGTTGAAGATCCCATATGATATGAGATAATAATATGCCGAAATTGTGTATTTTCAGAAGAGATTGGGCCGGTTATTGGAATTTATGCTACGATGCATCACTGATTGTGAAGATAACTTGAAGGATGAACACATTATTTATAAGATAATGAAGTGTTTTTTTTCTAATTTGTACTTGGCTAAATATGTATCGTAATATCTGTCACTAAATTGTAATCAAGCACATTGTCATATAGAATGTATTTTATGTTTAAATTTCCAATAAAATATGTTTTAGTTTAAAACAACTTGTAGATGGTACAGTATAAAGATAATATTAATTTTGGATTATGCCAAAACAATGTGTGATGAGTTCTTCTGAACTTTTCCCAACATTGTGGAAGTAAACAGTGCAGTGTTATGAACGGCAAGATAGGCACGGCATCAAACAGTATTCCTGTTTTTATGATATTGTTACTTTCTCTAAATCTTTTTAATCATTTTATAAATTTGTATGTATCTATTAATTTATACAAATATTTATATTTCATAATAATTTTTGTTTTGTTTTAATTCCAAGAAAGTATATACAAAATAGATTTCCGAACATAAATAAAATAAAATTTAATTTTTTACTTCGTAAGTAAAACTTTGCTCATTGATGTAATTATTGAATCAAATACAACATCAACATACTTGTTTTACAAGCAATAATATAAATTATTTGCAAGTCTCATTTCTACTCATCTCAGTTTATGAGGCATAGACATAAAGAAAAATGTATTGATTAGGAATATGCTATTACAGACACTAAAGAAATTCAAGTGTATCAGAGTTGGTAATTGTTTGTTTATATTCTTTGCTACCGTATGGGCGTAAATAACACTATCACGTTTTTATTTTCATTAATGGCTTAATCATTCTAGATTTAAAAAAAAAAGTTAACAATAATAAAAATTATATTATAAATATATTCCCCTGCACTCCATCTACGAGTAGCATTTCTCCATCTATTGAACGAGCAGCTTCAAATATACGGTTAGTTAAATCAGCACCATTTAAAACTGGTGTTCTGTATACACGGAAAACCGATTTGTTTACCGTAACCAAACTGATTTTGTTGTACAATATATTGTCAACTCAAATATAAGCACTCTTATTTCAACAAAATACAAAATAAAATGTTGCTTGATTTAAGCAAATAATTTTGTTAAAATACCTGTTTGTTTTTGGGGAAGTAAATTATTTCCTGAATTATATTTTAAATCAAGCGTCTAGTTGCTTCAAATAAAGAAATAGTTGGCTTTCAATCAATCTATTTTCAACCAAAACAGAGATGTTAAAGGAAATAAAGAATTATTTTAATATTACCCAAGCCATTTTGCGCCTAAAAGAGACACATGGGAAATAAACGTCTGTCTGGCTACGTTTTTTGCTGATATTTGTCCAAACATTGCAAGTATATTCGTGCTGCGTACTTATATCAATTTCGTTTTATATTGCATTCGTGTCATTTATACTAATTGTACTGCTTTTGTATAATGTATATATAACTTACAAGGGCCCGAAATTTTACGCCATTGTGTTGTGAAATTCCGTAATATGGGTAATGTGAAAAATTGGACGAATGGGGATTTAGTGAGTTGAAAGTCGTTTTTGAAGGTTAGTATCTTTTTAACATATACCTTTAGATGTAATTTCGTATATGTATTAGATAATAGTGGTGGTTTATATATAAATATGTATGTACGCTGTACCTATTTTCAATAATAGTAAAAATAATTGGTAAAGGGGTATATATTTTGATTTCTAAGTAAAATTATCATTTGTATAAAACCTGTTTCTTAAATATAACTTTTTTCATTTAAAACGTCTGCCAGTAATCAAGCAAATAAAATTAACGTTAAAATATTAAAGATAGTTTGGTATAAACAGATTAATTACTTCTAAAATACTCCATCAAGAGAATGATTTTAATTAAAACGTTGTATCAATTTAATTTTTAACCCCGACTATTGTTACAATTTTATTTCAATACTGAAAACCTTGATTTATAAAATGTTAACGTACATACCTATTTGTTTATGTACTTCAGGCTACCAGTCAGTATAAAACGCCAACAAAAACGCCTCAAACTCTCATATTAGAAAAGAAAATGTTCTTGGATTGAGTTGGTCTTTACTTGATGTAAATCCATTTTCAATGTGAAAATAAAACAAACAAATGTTTAAGATTTACACTGTATTTAATAACAACGACAACTGTTTCGCTACACTGTAGCTTCGTCAGGTTGACACATACAATAATAATCAAAAATGACGTTTTTCGCGGTTATGTGATGACAAATTGATATTTTGGGTTATTTGCCGCGTTAATTCAAATCAAGTATGCATACACGAAATAATTCGTATATGCATAAGTGATATGAAATGTAAATGGCAAATAACCCAAAATATCAATTTGTCATACAATAATAACTATCTACATACACTTGACTCTTATATATAGTGTGTGGAATAAGAGTCAAGTGTATGTAGATAGTTATTATTGTATGTGTCAATCTGACGAAGCTACAGTGTAGCGAAACAGCTGTCGTTGTTATTAAATACAGTGTAAATCTTAAACATTTGTTTGTTTTATTTTCACAAAGAAAATGTTCGTCGGCAACAAAAGCGTTATTGGCCTGGAAAACTTTGAAAATCTCTCCAATCGTGTTGCCACGTTAAATTTAAGAGCGCTTCTTTTACTTAATTGCATGGGCAAATCTATTTTAACCGCATATGAAAGAAAGCAAACTAAACTCTAAGTACAGATTCATATTAGTGACTTTACGGACTTTAGCAGGTTCGCATTTGATTTTTTAAATAATTAAGCCAGTGTTTAGGGAATTTAATTTTGTAGACGTCTGAGGAACGGTGATTCTGAAATTTTGGCGTAAAAAATTGTGGAAGTTTTCCCAAACGAATGCCAGGAAGCGTATTATATTTCAGCCCTTCAAAAAAGTAAATCCTCTTGCGGCAAATCTGGGATTTCTAGAGGAAAGTTACCTGATAAATAACGCAATAATTTTAGACCCAACTGATGAGGCTAGTGAAAAAGAATCGACCTGTATTGCAAATGACCCCGGTAAGAAAAAAAAAACTATTTTAAGCGTCTTAAGGGTAATATTCTAATTACAAATTACGAATATAGCCAGAGACTTGACTAAATACCCGAAAGAAGCCCTGGGAGGAGGTCACTACCCACTGAAAGAAAACTTTTCACCTCAGACAAGGAAACACGTAAAACTTTAAAAGATTATCTTGCAGACTGGCCCTGTTTATTATTACCTCACGGACATACTTTGGTAAGATAAGGTTACAGAAACTTTGTTCCTGTCAATTTTTCACAGGTCATCCCTTTATTATCGTGGTATCGAATAAATAGCTGTATATATAAAGCTGGAAACATTGTTATATTATCCATCAACAATAACATGTATACATATGGAAGCCTTATATATTTTGCCAGAAAATTGTGAAATTTATTTGATTAGACTCAAAATAAAAACTGTAGAATTAAATAGGTTCAAGGATTTGAAATAAAAATATTAGATGATGAATATTTTTTAATAAAATAGGATTCTTTATATTGTAACTGTAACTGTATAATGTTTTAGTTCACAAGAGTGTAATAACTAGACTTTAAATTTATATAGTAAAGTAACATTACCAATTTAGTAAAGTATTATTTGTTAATCTTTTCTTAAATAAAAAGTTATTCAGATATCGTGTTTTCATCGTATACCCGATGCTTGTGTTTGTTAGTAAACATTTTGGAATATGTAATGTGATCCAAAATAATGTAAATTACATAAATTTAAAAATTTCTTTATAGACTACAATAATCATTGCTTTTATGATTTCTTACATTCTTTTGGATAATATTATACATTCTAAAATTTTCGAAATACTCACTCATAAATGTTTGTATATGTATTTTTAATTATGTTTTTATTTATAGGGATCAAATCATTTATTACTGATAAAATAAGAGGTTTGTTCAAATAGATCTAATTATTTACTTTTGTATACAGTGTGATAAGGAAAGTACAGACATGTAACAGTACATCGTAACGTATCTCATACGGGTATCATGTTTGGATGACATCGCGTAACAATTATCTCTTGTTATGCCTGACAACAAACGATTGTGTGTTGTTACGCGATAGTGTTATGTTACGATATTCTGTTACATGTATGTACATACCTTACGAGACTGTATATCAAACTAAATAATTTGTTTCCTATTAATAAAAACATTGTTATTATTACCAAATGTTTATTAAATTTAACTATGTAAATACACTAAAAGAAACAAATGTTATAGCCAACTTAAACAGCGTCTTTAGTTACGTCTATCAAATATAAGCTTCATTTAACAAAAATAATGTGTTTAAATGAATTAAATAACTTAGTAGATCAAGCAATCATATTTGTTGTATGCTTTCCTAATTTCAAACAAACATATTAATTAAAATAACAAGTTATTACGTTGAAATGAATGTGTATTATAATTAAGTTAATGAATTTATATGTTTATAGCTAAACTTTTTTTAGTTAGCTTGAGCTTAATGTTTGTTGGCGCAACTAAATATCTAGTAGGCAAAAAATTGTTATTTTGTTACAAACAAAATAACGGAATAGTTATTTCAAATAAATTATTTTAATTCAACTATATGCAATATACTTACCGCAAGTAATAATACATTTGACTTAAAACAATATTTAGTAGAAACAACAAAATGAACGTAACAAAATTATTTGTTTATAACAACCAAAAATTTGTTTGCCTATATACAAAGAAATAATTTGGTTGGGTCATACAAAATTTGCTTGGCTCAAACAAATCGGGTGAAACCCTTCATCCTTAATAATTCGGCCAACTGAACTGTGTGATATGTCTAGTATATTACCGAGTCCACGTGTTCATATTGTTGGATTGTGTGCTAATAAATTTAAAACGACATCCTCTACTTTAGGGGTGCTTGCAGATTTTGGACGATCTCTATTCCGATAAAAGGCACCTGTTTGTGATATGCTTCCTGTTCTTTTATTCTTCGGTCTAAACGTCTAAAGACATTATTACTATGGTGTCTTCTCAGAGGATAGCTTTCGTGCTAGACTCTAGCAGCAGGAAGAGTATTGTTTCCGCATTACCCCAGCACCAAATGCATGTCTGCATATTCGTTTGAAAACATTTTAACATGAATTAAAAAAAAACACCAACACAAGACAGCAAAACTCGAAAATTAGAACTAATCACCGGAAAATACAGCTACGAATTTAGATATCCAAAATGCAACGAAAATTAATTATGATTGAAATAAGCAAGACAGTTTGACAATATCAAAATAACATTAATAAACAATTTTGATTTCAATATTTTTTTACTTTAAAGTGGTTTAAGTGTAAATTCAGGACAACGTTGCCATAATGTTTTTTTCAGGTAAAATTAGCGTAAAGTGATTTTCTGGAAATGGTATAATTAGAAGGGTGATTAATTACAAACCTGGTTATAGTTGTTCAAAATTGTTGTGCCATTGACCATATCAAAACCAATATTTGAAATATTTTTCAGTAATTTAGACAAACGACATCTAAAGTGTTTTTTCTTGTACAGGGACTTTAACCAAATCAAACTCATCGCTTCATCTACCGAAAAGGACAGAACAACGTCTACCGGGTCAGATAGTTATCTAATGCAAAAATTCGTACTGTTTTGTTACATGCGTTTATCCCTATTTATTTACGGTATTTGTATGTCTATTTAGTGATATTATGGACAATTTCGGAGCCCACCTTCAAGCAACCTTCAAACAGTTATTGCTGATTTATTTATTTTGTAAAGCTGTAGGTCTGTCGCCTTGATCAATCTATAACAGGTCGGTTTTGAAACAATTATAGTAAATTTATTTATGAGCAAAATTGACAAAGAGTTTGAATAAGTTTGTTTAATTCATTAAGATCTGTAGGATTGAAAGACATTATGGTCTTATGGTGCTGTGGATCAATGTAACAATCAATCCGCTGATTTAATCAATTTTGGTTTCTGTATTGACCAAATTCAAAGTGTGAATAAAGAAGATATGTTAAAGTTAAAAGTCCACAACAACCTAACATAAACACTAATCTTAGAACTAGAGTTAGTTGTCAGATAACATGCTTGCATGCTCAACGTGTGTCATGAGTTGGTAGTTGATGCGATGCGCACGCGTCTGCCAAAATACAGAAGCCGGCCCACTGCCCTAAATATTACTGGAACTGTTTCTGCACCTTAGGCATCTGAATGGTATTGTTATTTTTTGCAGTAGGCGTTCTCTGTTCTAGTTTTGGTCTTAATCGGTCTGTTTTCAAATTATCTTCTTCGATAGATAATGCCCATGTTGTAAGTGGTCCTAGTTTTGACGAAGTTGGCGATCAAGTGATTTTGTGATCGCAGTTGCAGATATTTTCGATACAAGCCTGTTCAGGATTCGGAATTTTTCTGGATGTCCGAAGGCGTGAGCGACATCCATATTCTCCAGCGTATGTCTATCTTCATCCACCACTCTCCGAAATTCCAGGCATCCGAAAAGAACATGTTTTGGCGTTCCCATCGCACCATATTCACATTGCTGGGTGCCAGTTCCATATGATGAAGATAAGTGAGAGTTATGGGTCGTGACCGGTGACTAGATGCCTGACTCCTCTTGAAGGCATTTGTAATATTTCTCTTAATCATTAGTGATTTTATTAATTATTGATATGATATTGAAAACAGAGTATAATTCCTCATTTAAGTATGGGAACAAGTAAATTTTTGTTGTCATCGACAGATTTTGTTGTTGTTATTGTTTCCTTTTCCGACTTGTTTTTCCAAAATCATTTTTGTCAGGAGCTATTGAATTGACTGCGCCTTCAAAAGGGCGTGTGTGTCACTACATTTCACGAAAAATTTCTCCTAGGAAAGTATCGGGTAAGATCTAGTGGATTTATCTTATCAAAGGAGACCCTATTGGAGATTTAGTGCAGCAAAAAAATGATATCTAGTCACTTTTTTCGGAAGTTCAATCACATCCTGAGAAGTACACCACAAGTTGGGGCCATAATTTCCTCGAATGCTACCGCATCTTTAGGTCAGCCGATTCGGTCAAGGTGAAAAATACGGAGGTTCTAGAATCGGCTTGCTTACACTACTGTAGTTATTAACTTATTTCGTTAGCATACATTCCGTTACTAAATTTTCTTGCTAATTGGTCTATGTTCCCATTTCTATCCATCTTTCATAGTTAAGTCCAAGTTCAAATTTTGAGTTAAATAGTAGTTATTACATGTTGTTGTAATTAGTTTTACTGTTTTAGCAACACATCATACTTTTGTTTCTGCCAGGACTTCCTTAGATCGTATAATTAGTTCTCCTTAATCATCTTCATCTTGATAAAAACTTAGATATTACCAGCATAGAGGATAAGTTCTTCTTCTAGCCAGTTATAGATAATAATGGTCCGAAGATGGAACATTAGGTCGTTAAATTCTAAGAGATTTCGAATCATTTAAATAACTTCTCCACTTTTCCGCATGGTTTTATTATTTATTGTTGTATTAGTATTGTTTTATCTTTCAGATTTGAATGTGTAAGAACTATTGAGATCGTAATATAAGAAAAAAATACACCTTCACCGAAATTAAATTAATTAAAACAGCGCCTACTGATGACCGATTTTAAGCAGAAGACAAGTGGAAGAAGATAATTTTCCTACAATTTCCTATTACACAGTGCGTAAAAAAATCAATCATCATCCATTCATTCAGTCTCTTTCATAAGAACACATTTTTCTGAGTGATATTTACATGTATTTGAGTTAAAATCTCCTATCTCTAATGATGAACTTAAGACGACATCCTATGCCACAGCTCAGAAATTATAGATATTCCATGTTTATTATGCAATGTTCAACAAACCATTGACCATAAATTTATAAATACCCCCTTTTATTTCGACAACAAAGCCCGTACATTCACTAATCCCTCTGCTTTTGAATTTCAAACTAAGAACCCGTCCCCCCATGTAAACACGAACGCCGAGGCTACAAAAATCAAATTTATATTGAACTCCGACAACAAAGAGTAACAGCACGTCCATACGAAAAAAGAGTTCCGCTTTAAAAAAAAAGTCTCTTGTCCGGACAATAACAAAAAAAACTTAATTACTATCAATGTTTGCAGCTGGACATGTAAATTTTCTCCCAAAAAGCCGAGAGCTTTTTCAAACAAAGCTTGACAACGGCAAAAAAGACCAAAGGGAATTTTCGTATTTATTGAATTCTATTTATAAAATCAGCTTGTGCTTACAGACGTATGTGGGCCTCGGGAAAAGTTCTTTCCTACTGAGTAGTTTTTACATTTAAAAGTATAACTTAAAATTAGACCCACTACATTGTTCGATTCTGTCAATTATATGGTACAATTAGCAAATAATTTTAATTTGTGGTATTTTAAAGAGCGATTGTTTGTCAAATGTTAAGCAAAGTAATATTTTTTTTGTAATTTATACCTAAAATTTCATAATAGAACAATTGATATTCAAATATGAAGTTCTTCTATTAAGTGATTATTATAGCATGCAGATATAATTAGGGTTAAAGTAAAATACAATTTACAACTAATATCCGGTATAATCACACTTTATTTAAAAAAAACTACATGTTTCGCTAAGATGTAGCTTCTTCAGGTATTGCGTTACTACTAAATACATTCTACAAATTTGTTCATTGCCTAATTACTATAAATCTCGTAATGACTATACAGCTTGAGCGCGCGGGGTATGATCACCCGATGCTAGTCGATATTCTTCGGACGTATATTCGGCAAATGATCTTCGCTAGCTGTGTTCGCCAGATATAGATATATAGATTTATTTTTCCAGAGTTGTTATTTCGTTATATTTACTGGACAGAATCTCTAATTTTAATTTCTATTTCAAGGGTCGTTTTTATGTTATTTTATGGTATTCCTGTTATACTTATTTATAGTTTTTTTTTTACCATGAAATTTCTATTTATTTATATTTCTCTAGACATCTTAGTTTATTCTGCAGATGTTTCAGGCGGGTTGTTTTTATTTCATTCTAAAACCTAGTTGTACTGCTATAACTTTGTACACAACTACATTATTATTTAATTTCATTAGGATAATCATAATTACGTTATAAGTATTACAATCTTCGCGTTATTATCGACTTAGTTATCTAAGCAATCATCACTTAAAGAGAAAATTTAATTTGTTCTTTTTGTCAATCTGCAAAAAAATAATCAGATCACTATGAGTTCGAATATGAGCAGGCAATGCTAGTATGTTGTACCGTTACTCTAATATGTATTATCGGACCACGTTTAGATGCGAGTTTACGTATAGCATCGGGTGATCATACCTCGCGCGCTCTTGCTGTATGTATAATACATATATTCTTAACAACTACCTCCGTCTTTAACAGTACCAGTTTAAAAGCGGGGAATTATTTAGATCTATCTGGTCATTTAACAGTACATCTGAGTATTTAAACTTATTTATTTCTAAGGCTTCAAGTAAATTTAATTTTAAACCTTTTTCTTGTGAATGTAGTATCTCAAATTCATTGTTAAAATTATGATTATTTTCTAGTAAGTGAATTGCATAATTTGAATCTGTCTTTTTATTACTAACACTCTTAAAATGTTCGTTTATTCTTTTGTCAAAGCACCTCCCTGTTTGGCCTATATATGTTTTAGGGCAATCCATACATGTTAATTTATAGACTCCTCATTTTTTACCCTCGTTTATCTTTGATTTATTGTTTTTTATGTATTTCCCCAAAGAATTATTTGTTTTATATGCTACATTTATATCTACTTTATGTAAATTTTTTTTCGCTTGTTGATCCTATGTAAGTTAATACTTTATAATTACTTAATTTCTCTTTTGTTATTGGGTAAACCATTTCTATTGCCTTTTTATATTTCTTTTTTCTCAAGATTTGATCTTCTATATTTGGGTTGTATCCATTGTTTGTCGCTATTTGTTTTATTATGTTTAGTTTTTTAAGAAATTTTTATTTATTTAACGGAATTGATATCAATCTATTATCATAAAGTGGAACGCCGCTAATTTTTGACCAAAAGAGCTATTGTCAATGATAACATCTGTATGTGATGATTTGTGAAAAATTGAAAAAACATGTCTGTTGTATTCTCTTGAGATTGTAAGATCTAAGAAGTTTAAACTGTTATTTAATTCATGCAGATATATTTATGGATCACTAGAAGTAACATTATTTGAAAAATATTTATCCAGTACAGCCCCAGTAGTGCAGGGCAGCATGGTTTAGGTATGTGGATGAAATTTTTTGTGTGTGTCCAAGTTCTGATACACAGTTGAATTGTTTCTTAGATCCACTTAATAAAACTAATAAAAACATTCAATTTACCTCGGAAAAGGAAAAACCTGATCCTTCATTAAACATTCTAGACATTAAAATTCAGATTACTAATAATACGTAGGACTATAGCATTTACAGAAAACCTACTTTTTCTGATACGTTAATTCCATGTACTTCTAACTACCCTACTAACATAAAAATGTTGCTTTTAATTCAATGATTTACAGATTACTAAAAGTCCGATAACAACTGCCAATTGTTCTCAAGAATTGAAAACTATCAAATTAATTGCACATGATGACTTGATAAACTAGTTAGAAAAAATAATAATTCAGTATTTCCCCTCAATCTAGAACTGGAAGGTAAACAATGAGTTAAAATCCCATAATTAGAAAGAATCAGTCAGAAAATCAGTAATATTTTTAAAAAAATGTAATTTTAAGATAACCTTCTAGCACAGACTAAACAAATCAGACCGGCAACTACCTATTTGATAGAAAAATATCCAAGATCTTCTATCCTTGTCACACGTGACTGAACGGATACGAAGATGGGCGCTAGCACCATATTGGCGCGAAATTTTAAATGAGCTTGTTTCTAGAATAAGTGTATTTAATACGTTATTAATGTAATAGAAAAATACACAAAACTATTGGACAAATCACATACCTGTTCAATTTTGACATTTAAAAAATAGGAATACTTAGATTTTATTGTCGCTCTAAAATACAAGTAAGCATTCGGTGTTGGTATTAATAATTTTAAATTTGAACTAAAATTTTTGAGAAATAATTTTTATTTTGAACTTATAATAATAATAATAATAATAATATAGTTTATTGTTTGTAAATTCAAATCTGAACATAAACAGAGTCAAAATCACAATATTACAATAGTAATACAATATAAATACAAAATAAACAACAGGTACTGTATGTCTGTAATGAAACAAATGCAAGAAACAAATAAAATAAATAAAATAAAACAGTACAAATCAGTACAATCACGTCAAAAGAAAATAGAATAAAACATATCCCCCAAATGTCACGCAATACCACTATAAAACTTCTAACTTCATAATCATAACAATCTAAGTCGTTACAATTATAGATTAATTATGAGAAATTTTCTTTTGTTTTTTTTGATTGCAGTAAAAATTTAAACTGAGCACGTACCAGTGTGTTATATATTATTTTAAGTTACACTTTAATGTATATACATTATTAGATGCTAATGTCCTATATTGTGGCATATAAATAAATTATTTAGAATAGTTTGTTTCTTTTGTGAATATTTTTTTATTCTTATTTTTATGCAGTATGCTTAATAAATTATATTGTAAGATATTTCTGTATTTTTATTTAATGTATTTCATTTGTTAAAAACTTAAGAAGACAATCCCTTGGAGAAAGAATATTTCTGCTTCTGAGATAAAAGATAATTAGAGATACCATTAACTGAGCTAGTGAAGTACGACATTGTCTAACCCACGTGTTTGCAGAAGTAGTAAGATCTCAGGTTAGCCATATATGTGTGAAGCTCCGTATTTTTAGGAATATAGAATTTTAATAATTTAATTCTATTATTAAATTGCGAGCGTCACAGCAATATGTTTCGGTATGATCACTTACCATTATCAAAGAGACAAGAATTAAAATTAAAAGTGAATGTTCATTGAGCATTGTATAGAAAATAACCATTTCTTTGATATAAATGACTAAACTTTTACATAATGTAAACAAGAGTAAAACATTAACATTGTTTTATAATTTAGAAATTAAGAGGACCATACACAACAAAGAAATTTGTAACTAACACTTACACATATATTATAAATTCGCCCATAATAGACACATACATTAAGCTAACTACAGTCTGACTTCTTGCACCTGTATTGGTCTATATATGAACATCTACTTTTAATTTTAATTAGTATCTCTTTGATAATGGTAAGTGATTTTACCGAAACATATTGCAGTGATCTTGATTCTCCAGATCACTTTTAGATTTAATATAATTAAATTTAATTTTATTTAATTTATAAAAGTCCTAAACAGAATTATACATAGATAATTACATATATTTACTAAGTTAAGATTTCAGAAAATCTCAATTAAATAAATTAAAACAGTGTAAGGGTGTCCTTATAGTTTTTATTCAAGAAATTAATATCAGAATAAGACGTATATATCATGTAAATATTCATAATAAAGTGTTTTCAGTAACTTCAGCAGAAAAAAGATTTGCTGTCGGAGACCGTTCAATGGATTGGCCCGACGTATACACGATATATGCTATCAACAATTACGAATGTGTAACACATCAATGATAGTAAATACTTAGATTTTATATTGTACATAACGTAATAATTATTTGTATCATTTACATATTGAAGTCTTTAAAAATTTTTGTACATTATAATTGACGTAAACACGTCCACATTTAAATCAATATTTGTTTACATGTTAAGCGAGAGATGTATCGTTTAGTCGCAAGAGGCAGTTAAGTTGATATGCATTTTAAGAAGTGTAGTCCGTACAGAGCATGTCTAAGTTTTTTATTAAGATAAATATTAATATAAGGGTAAAACACGAGAAATTGATAGATTGATGCAGGTGCGAACCGCTTTTAAAAATAAACACTGGTGCCTATACTTATAAATTATTAAGAATTAAATAAAAATCAGAACTTAGAATAATTTTTAATAAATTTGGATTTGCAATATTTTCTGAAATATTTGATGATAACTTAGAATAATTTCCGATAAATTGGAACTAAATATTTAATAAAAATTAGCATAATTTTTAATAACTTTGGACTTGTAATATTTTCCAAAAATATTTAATAATAATTTAGAATAGTTTTTAGTAAATTTAAACTTATAAATTTTTATGAATATAAACCTAGAATAATTTTGCATAAATAAAATTTATAGACATTTTCAGTGAGACAAACATTTTTTGGGGAGCTAGAATGTTTTATTTTAACACGCGATGGTATAACACTATGCGTTACGGTGAGACATTTTAGTAATTGTAATAGTTTTGTTTTACATTTAATGAGAGAATTTATTTTAAATTTGAATATAAGAATAGACACTTTACGTTTGCAAATCTGTAGAAGGTCAAAAGTATTAAGTTTGTTGAAAGTTTTCTTTTTCTTTTGTAGAATATATTTATTGTATAAAGTTTATTTATATAAATGCTTAACATGGATGAGGTTAACCAATTGTAGGAAGAATTAACGTAGTTTAATTGTGTTTATTTTTGTTTGTTTTGTATATAGTGTTGAACAGAAATTTATGTGGTGGTTTATGCTGGAGTTTAAATGAGGTTGGAAATTTTAGTTTTTTTTTATGAATATACTTTCACAATTCTTTTTTTTTATTGGCTTGTGTATTAAGATTTGACGTGTTGGGTAATCGGTCGGGATGTGTACAATGAATTAAGTAAGTGATTAATTCATAGTATAGAGCCTTGATTAATCCTAAAAACACGAATTGGTTTTGGTGGTATTGTTTGGGAGCGAGAAAAGGCGCTGAGCATTACTAATCAGAACAGAGTCAATATCTTTAAACACAATATAAGCACGTAATAGTAATTAAATAGATATATTGCATTAAGGCTGGACACGTAGTTGTGTACGTTAGGGATGTGTGTAACGAGTCGAAAGATGTACTTGTAGAACGGAGCCCTGGCTTACCAATTTTGCGTGCCTTTGTTTTGGAGATACTGTTTAGGAGCGACAAAAGGCGCTGAGCAGTATTAACGTCAAAACAGAGTCCATGTGTTAATGTGTATATTATTTGGACAGTGGGAATTCATGATATTTTATTTATTTATTATCCAGAATATGTCACGATATTTAGCAAAAACTTTAATTTGTTGATTGTTTTCGTTTAAATATTCATGTATAAGTATGTAACAAATGTGTTTAGCAGAGTTTTTTCTGATTTAATTGATATCGTTTTGATTATAATTACTGTATTAGTTTGTTTTTTTTATTATCATATTATCATAACATGCAAGTGTTTGATTTTTGTACATAAAAATTTCTTTTGTTTGTAAATAGATCTGTTTTGTTTTAATTTAATATCTTAATAAATTATTATTATATATTAAGATATTTCTGTATTTTCATTTATTTTATCTGGCTTGGAGATAACTTAAGAGCATTCACTTTTGGAGAAGGAATATTGTTATTAATTTTCTGCCCCTGAGAGAAAGTATCATTAGTG
The DNA here is from genome assembly GCA_963170755.1 of Amphimallon solstitiale. Lineage (NCBI taxonomy): Eukaryota > Metazoa > Arthropoda > Insecta > Coleoptera > Scarabaeidae > Amphimallon > Amphimallon solstitiale. Next base: position 5,060,969 of record OY720675.1, read on the forward strand.
TAACCATATACTGAGCTAGTAATGTATGAAATTGCTTAACCTATTTTTCTGCAGAAACTATAAAATTCTAGTCTAGCATAAGGCCTAGCACTAGGATATATGCTTGATTCTGCCCTAATTTAATTATTTAAAATATTTAAATAAATTTACATAACTGTTGATTTGCAAGAGTCACAGCAATGTGTCGGAAAAGTCTAATAAAAACTTGTGAAATAATTAAAGTCGAGTTTGATTTGACGGTGTGACAGATTGTATAGTCAAGCAAACATTTTAAATAGTTAATATTTATTTTTAGAACTTTACTTTTAGGATTAGTTGAACTTCTGACGATGCCGCAAGGTATCATCAGGACGTTTGATAAAGAATTTGTATAATAATACCAAGTGCTTTATTTATGCTATTTAAAATTTATTCTCATTGAATAAAATTTCTCCCATGTAATTTTATTATTTTCATGGAAAATAGAAAATGTATTTGCTTCTGCATTATTTCCCGTTTTTTTTTACTTATACTGATTTGTTTGTAATATTATTATCTGTTAACTGTGTAACTCTTTAATATTTATAAATACAATTACCACTATTTTAGATAGAATTAACGTATGACATTTCTAGCGCTCTTCATATAGTGACAAATGTTTACCGTACAAGTCGCATTTCCTTAATTCCACAACGAAAGTATGTTGCAGCAGTCTGCTGTCAAATCGATTACACATTAATGGTGTTCTGATTGACGCAATATCTAGATAGATCCGTTGCAGCAGGTTATATATGACACAGCGGTCGTATTATATTTCACAACTATTTATAGACCATGAAAGTTCGTTGAAACGTGAAGCGCATACAATAACCCCTTTCTCTTCTTTGTGCAGTGTGCATAATAGAACGTATAGTCCAATCTAATAACAGATATTTCCCATGTTTGGGTGTGTACTTAGTGAAAATCCCCGTTAATTAAAACTTTATGAATACATACACCATTTCGCGCACGCAGGAAAGAATGCCAGTGATTTTAAAAGGCAACGTTGTATGTAGTAGTGCACATATATAAACTAAATATTTATGCATCACAGCGTCTGTTGGGTAATCTTTTTTATTTTATTTTCGGATAATCGAAAATGTATTTAACCAATGAAAGTCTGCAATTATTTTTAATCCTTTTGCAAGCACTAAACCGATAGGCATTGTTGTTTGATTCTCTAATCCGACTGCCAAAAATGCAATTTATAATGATAAAACTGTAGAAGCTTATAGTTTGTAATAATATAATTATTAATAATATTTTTACTGAAAATTCAAATTATAATATGGGCTTCACGTAATTTAATTTTGTATTAATTTATTTATTTCAATATAAAATTTTATATTTTTGTTTATAGTTCAATAATAATTACTTACAGATATTTTTTTAAATTATTCCAGTCAATATTTCAAAAACCCCATCTCAAACGAATTTATTAAGAAGATAAAAGTATTTAAAACCTAATTTAAAACAAATTTTGTATTGTGTGGTGGCCACACCATATTTTTTCATAATTGTCACTTAGGATTTATTCTTGTTAGTTTTCTTGTTACATATCTAAATCACTTCCACTAACTTTTCTTGATAGTCCTTTCTTTTATATCTTTTTTGAATGTATTCTTTATAACTTTCTATTACTCGTCCTTTTTCTTGGACCATTCTATATTGTTTTTAATCAAAATATGTCCTTTTATGAATATTTATAGAAAGATGGGTATTGTTCTAGGGGAAGATGAACAGTTGCCTAGGATTTCACCAACAAGGCGCCCCAAGTATCTCTGTACCTCTGACTGCAGTATGAATATTAAAGTTTACATTTAGTAGAGAGAATACTGCATTAAAAAGTATGAAAGCGGTTAAACGAACGTGCACTTCTTATATGAATATATTGTGCTGTTTCAAATGGATAACATTTAAAGACTATAAACTAAAATTTAATTAAATAGTATTGACTTAAAGATATTCTTCATTAATATAAGTAGAATTATTATTTAATGGTATAGTGATGTAAAAGATAGAACGTAATTGTAATATCAACTTAATGAAAGAGTGGTAAATTTAACAAAAAAATGTCATATGTATTAAAGTCAAGTCAAGTATTAGATGTAATAAAGATATGCAACTTAATATACTGCACGGAATGCAAAAAATAAAACACACACGTCGATTATATAAGGAAAAGTCTTTAGATACGGAAAAAAACAGAAGATTTTTGATTTTTGGAATAAAAAGTGAAATTGATGATATAAAAGAAGAGGTTTTTTAAAAAGAGTTAATGGTGGAAATTATCTATTAAAAGTTGAAAATAACTTACATAGCAATTTAATTAAACATTTCCCAAGTATTTGTGAATAAATAAATAAAAGTGAATTTATAATTTTTTTGGACTATTACGAGATGTTGATGAACTGGTAATTTACCTGAGAATACCTACAAATAAAAGAAGTCGATTTTATACATGAATAAATAATATTAAGAAAACTTACCGGAAAAGTAAAAGCAAGAACGTATTCCTGACCGGACCTGACGAAGGAGTATGAAGTTAAAAGTAAACTATCCTGTTAGAGATATTAAGAGTTACATTCTATTTATACAATTTAAGAGTATTATTTTTAATTATACTCAATTATCAAGATAGTAATTTGACTAGTTACAACAAAATAATTTGGAGAATAGTTTTCCTTTCATTGAGTCAGAGAATTGAATTTGTATGGAATTGTATAGTTTATGTGATATATAATAATTAAATTCTACTTACCTTATTTATTATTTAGCCATGTGTATTTTGAACGATTCGATAATATAAATTTGTATACATAAAGCTTGTTTTATTATACTGAATTTGACATAACCTTTTTCGACATAATGACACCACTTAGTTTCAAGTACGATTTAAATTGTTAAAAACAATAAAAATGAGTGTGCTTAAAACCACACGGCAGAAGTGAAAGCTTCATCAAGGCTCTCCTATGTAACGGTCGCCGAAAGAATCGCCAAATTGAACACGTAATAAGCGACCACAAACACCCCCGTCTCCAAAATTTCACAAACATTCATCAATTTTCAAAAAACTCTTCCGCCATTTTGTTTTTTTTGTCATTTTAACTTTGGATTCGTGATCGGCGACCTCAACCATCCCGTATTTAAAATTTCACATTCATACGTCAATTTTCAAAAAAATTCTTCCGCCGTTTTTTTTTTGACATGTTGACTTTAGATTCGTGATCGGCGACCTAAGACACCCCCGTATCTAAAATTTCACATTCATACGTCAATTTTCAAAAAATCTTCCGCCATTTTTTTTTTGACATTTTGACTTTGGAATCGTGATCGGCGACCCCCAAAACCCCCGTAACTAAAATTTCACATCCATACGTCAATTTTCAAAAAATCCTTCGGCCATTTTGTTCTATTTCGACATTTAAATTAGTGATGGGCGACCGTAAAAACTCCCAAGTGCCTAATTTTAATCAGAAGAAAGAGAAATTGATTTCAGCCGGCCCCGCCCACTGTGTTTGCGTAATCGTTTAAATAAAATTATTTCGTAGTAGAGGCACATAAATGTCGAAAGCAATCCTCCTTTTCCCTTTTAAGGAAATACACACGTTCTGGAATTATCGTATTTTAATTCAAATCATTATTAAAATATTAATCGACCCCTGATTAGATAAAAATATCATGTCATGTGTGAGACCGTTATGTATTGTGTGGAGATGCAATTCGCCGGACCGTAATACATTGATCGCCAGTACACATCTGATATTTATTTTTCGCCCGTCCGGAATACATTGATATCAGTGCACATTTAAACGGCCATTTTTCTTACCAAATCCTTCTGCAAACGACCTTTAAATTGCCGGTGCCTTCGATTGCGTGCGACTGCCGACTCGAAATAGGCATACAAAAAGTCCCAAAAAGCCGGTTCCTTAAGACCCCGAGTCTTGATGAGCCCTCGCAACCTTCAAAATTTCGTATTTCACGCTTGAAAGTGAATCTGTGGCGAAACTCAGTTCGCCTGTCAGTTTGACGTTTCTCGGGATTTTTTGATTGTCACGTGAATCGTCATGACGTAAGCCATTTTGCTGTTAAAACATCGAGTGCACGCTCTTCTTTAAACGCCCATATCTTTACAACCACTCCACTTAGGAAGAAAATCTCCCCGTCGACCGGAAATTCAATGTCGTCCGTACACCAATGCCAAAGGGCAGCTTTCTATTTCGCGTATCCAGAGAGGTGTTCTTTGCACAGTTTTGCCAATTTTTGTCGAATTTACGGTTGGTTTGGGAACTATGGCGACTCGAGCGTTACATAGCCGAGCGTGACGGCTCAATCTCGTTCAGTGCCCACAATCAACGCGCCCACAGACGTTTACACTTCAAAAATACATATTGAATAAAGAACATGTCACATGTTTTAAAATAATAGTAAAAAGAAATATTAAGTTAATTTTTAATATATTTTAAGAACCTAAACCTGAGTTTATGAAAAGTCTTTTCAATCATGCTCTTCATTTTAAATTTTTTAAAAGCGACTGAGAATACTAAATTTTATTATCAATTTTAAAAGCCGGCATATTAAATATTTATTAAAGAATTGTTTTATAAAGCCACAACATCGCATTAAACGTATTATTTGGCATTCTAGCGAAGTATACGGTACAATATACTAAAATTTACACATTTAATACTTATTAGTCGGTAGACCCCTTTATATAAATAAAAAACCTTTCATATTATTTATGCGGTTCAAAACAGTCTAATACGCTATCAACTGCTGTGTTTGAGTCGACTTACTTATTAATTAGGGAACCTTCTATATTATTTACGCGGTTCAGGACAAGTCTAATATGCTGTCAGCCGCTCTTATAGAAGATTCCCTGTCGTCTTCTTTTCTTGAAGGCTCGTGGTCGACTTCTTTGGATCAATCGGGCTTGGTTTCCGGGGGCGCACATACAATCCCCATTTCCTCTTCACCTTTTAGTTCACACACATATTCTCACTTACCAAATGGTGATAAATATAAAAACTCGACGTCACAAGTCTTAAATATAATACAAACATTTTCTTATCTAAATAATGCTTAACTTGCCCATTAGGTTGATATACAATTAAAATAAACAACTTAAAGAAATGTATCGTCGATTTCTAACAAATATGCACTCAAATGTAATAAATATTCTTATTTAAAGATATAAAATATTTGAATTTAGCGGTACCGTTACAATCTCAAATATAAACGCCTATTTTGTGGAGCAAGACACCAACTATTATTTGGAAGGGTTGAAGAGGTTAGAGCATCGCTGGGAAAAGTGTATAGACTTAAAAGGAGACTATGTTGGAAAATAAAGGAATTTGACTGAAAAAATTACTAGTTTCAGTGCTAGGCTCAAAACATTTCAGTCTACCTTCGTGCATGACCTTCTAAAAAATGTTAGTGTGCCTGAAGCAGAAGTTAGTTTGTCTTACTATGATTACCATGTCCAGAGAGTAGTTAAATAAGACTGAACATTTGTGGACCAACATATTAAATTACAAATTGCTATAATAACTTAAGCTAATATGACTGATAGCAATAATACCACAATACGTCACATGATTATCCTAGTTACTTTCTCGGTTAATTATTAATTCACAAATTAATTTTCCTTAATCGCAACTGGGTGGAGATCGAGCTTAATGCTTTTCCTGTGGAATACACACGATTTCATTCATCCTAACAAATCTCTCGCATTAAGGGTGACAAGTGGATACACGTTTCAGAAAATCACAGCATGCAGGGAGTTTGTATTTTCCCTTTCGCACTTGCTACCGAAAGAGACGACGAAACACACACACACACACACACACACACACACACACACACTCTGCATAACGTATGTTTTCTATTTCCACGCGAACAGACACCAGTACTATCGAGATAATGCAATGTTCCCTATTATATACCCCGACGTACGGGAACACAGCCCAAAGAGATCCCCCCAATGACAGGAGCACCGAATTTTATGTGTCCAATTAATTTCTACGGGAGATTTTACGATTTTTTTTTGTCGGCGGGGGGTCCCGATGTATTGATTTTTTTTTCTTCGCGTGTGATGCCACACCGGCGTGATATCGGGGTGTATTTTCCACGTTAAACAGAGCGTATTCCGGGTGTACGGTTAGGTAAATTTGAAAGCCTCGAACCGTCGCTTTGATTACCGCCCTTCTATATATATGTACAGTACATACGTTTTTACGTATGTTTATATATGTACGGATGAATGGGAGCTTTTTATATGCGCTCATCAATGTTAATGTGTATCTACAGGCTTTAAAAAAAAGAGGTAAAATACAGTTGCGAATTTAGTATGCCAAAGTAACATTTCAACGGAATATGAAGCCACCGTGTGTGCTATGTCAAAGAGCTTCATGAAAATCCACATGTAGTGTTTGTACTTAAACAAATTACACTACGACCTATTACACACACGGTGAACTCCCACCATTGCTAGTAGTAACTCGAGTTGCAGTACATTTGTACATTTTGGATATTTGTCTGTGTCAAATTCACTAAATTCAGTATTTTTGTTTGTTTTGCCCAATATAGTGACTCAAGGCACAACTAACAATTAACACAAGCCAAGACTTTGTAGCGGTAGAGCCAAATTGAAATATTTTAATAATTTTAAATATGAATATTAATTATTATTCAAAGCATATGTTTCAGATAACGACGAAAAATTTCTTTAAACTGTTTATTCTAAATGTATATCTATGTATGAGTTAAGCTTTATTTAGATAAGAAATGTGTGTATTAATTATACTTGAGACTTGCGGCACCAAATGTTTGTGTTTATCACCGTTTCGTACGTGAGAATATGCTTGTGAACGGTAACTGCGATAAATGTGCAGAGAAAGGAAGGAACTTCATGTGCGTCCCGGAAATTAAGAGCCCTCAAGAAAAAAAATCGACCACGAGCCTTCAAGTGAGGAGATAGGCCAGAAACCTTACGGTTGACAGCATTTTAAGACAGTCCTGAACCGCATAACAAAATAATATAGAAGGTTCCAGAATTATAAGAAAGTCGACTCAAACGTATAGGATCGACAATGAATCAAACTGTCGTTTTGAACTTCTTTATTTATATAAAGAGATCGACCGAAAAATAAGTGTTAAATGTGTAAAGTTTAATATATGTTCATACAAAAAGTTAAATAAGTGCACAAATACCTAAAGGAACCAGTGACTGATGCATTAAAAGAAGCACCTGAGGAGGGAGTCTCACGAAGTAAACCGACCACGAGAAGATCTTTTTTTCAGTGAAAAAAGAAGAAAAAAAGACAAAAGTAAAAATGGTATTTACAAATTATTATTGTGCGAGTGCTAGACAAACTAAAATGTTAAGGTTTGTTTTCATATAGAGACATAATTAAATAATATAATAATCTAAGATTGAAAAACATATTAAATAGTTTATCTTAGATAAGGCAATATCTCGGCATATGTAAATTTCTTGTCGATGATGATTTAAAAATATTATATGCGTTGTATACTTAAATCTAAGCATAGTACCACTGAAGGGCACTGGAAACCAAATAATGTTTAATGTCTTATTTTGTAGAGACAATAACGTTTTAAATAGTTGCAACTGATCTTTCATTATTAAATAACTGTTGAAATTATTTTAAGAGTGTGTTTATTTTAACTAAAATTGTTATTATTTTATATATGTTCTTTGTGTTCGTATTAATATTTGCTAAATAGAGTAACTTTGTTTTATTTAATTGTATCAATTAATGCCCTAAGATTATTTTCTTTAATCTCTTGGCCTGGATCGTCCTGGGAAAATATGAGCTAGCCAGATAAAACGATTTAGTTTTCATTTTATTTAAAAATATATGAAATAACGGGCAATATAATTTGAGGATTTCGTTACAACTTGTGTGTGGGGAGTTGACGAAATGACGTTTCACAACTTTTTTTTTTGGTAGAGCTGCATTTCACAAAATGACAAATGTTGGAGGATTAATTTCGAAAATGGGGTTTTTGCAACAGACATTGCGTTATTACATTACGGTTTGAGTTACTATTATGAAAACTAATTCGCTTCTAATGGGTCTCGCGAAAGCTTCAATTTGGAAAAGCTTTTCCAGAAAATGGGCCTATAGTTTTCGAGAAATATAATTTGTAATTCGCCACTAATTTTACAGTGAGTGGTCAGTGATAAGCATGTTATTTTGCCTTTCATCCATTTTTTACATTCTGTCGACTAATATCTGTCTGTCTTTCTCGCATTCCTCTTCCTTTCTCTTTAACTCCTCCTTTGTTTGTACCAATTCTCAGTTGATATTCGCTACTTTTTTCTTCATTTTTTCGCTACGTTCATTACTTTTGTCGAATCTATCATTCATTTTACCGCTCATTTTTCCAATTGCTTGAGTACTTTATCCATTTTATTTATTTTTATTGTCTTCTCGGGTGATCTAACAGGCAGTATGCGTCTTTGACAGACTTGTCTGTCTTCAGGTTTTTCTTTATTAAACTGCAAATTTTTAGTGTGTCTTTTTGGTATTGATTCATGTCTACTTTTATTTGATTTTGTATAGATATATTATTTTCATTTATTTAATTTTATATAAAATGAGATTTAAGGTATACAGGGAGTCCCAGAAATAAAAAGACGGGGTAGCAGGTATGTAAAGTCCGAACAGAAACAGGCCCAAATATACCGCAATAACGAAGAAATTAAAAATTTAATTTTCTATGTTGTTTTTTAGATAAAAAAAAATTACACTACTGACCTGGCCCAGAATGTATGTTTATAAATACACGTAAGAATGCTCATTTGTAAATAGAAACGAACACGCATTCATAGAATAATACACTTTTATTTGTATAAAACGGGAAAAAAACGTTAAATCGTACTCATTCATATAAAACATATTTTTTGCCCGATACGTGTAGATAACGCAGCTATGTAGTCGGTTATTGACCCATATGGGCGACCCACTTTAACACATACAATAAAAGATTCTTTTTATTTTTAAAATAGGAAGGTTGTTGCTCTTTAATGTGTTTGTAGTCGGAAACAGCTGATTATTATTATTTTAGAATATTCAATAAATCGTATTTTTCTAGCCTTTATTATAGTAAAGATCAGGAATGTAATTCTTTTTTGCTAGTAGGTGTAAAATTAAAGTAATTGATGGTTTGATATTTATTATGAAGTATCTATTCCTCCTCCTTCTTTTTTAACACAAGTAATACGGTGGTCCTGAAAAGGACCGATTGTGAAAGTGAAGCAGGTGGATATTTAGTCCAGGGTCGGCGTAAGGTCAATTGAATTCTTTATTATTTTTTTTCTGCCGTCTGCGCACGAATAAAGACTTGATATTTAGAGGGGTACGTTTTTACACAATCTAGCTTCCGATTTTTGCTACTCCGTCTTTTTATTTCTGGGACAGCCTGTAGATTTACACATAAATAAAAGTAATGTACTTCTCTATAATTCAACTGACGAAGTTTGTGGTGACTATGAAATTTTATTTTATTATCTTGGAGTTTCATCATGTATCTACTTAAAACAACAACTTTTATTAATAATTTCATAATAATTAAAGATAACATTTGTCACTAATTTTATATAAAAATTATGGCATACTCTAAATAAAAAAATAAATGAACGCACGCACAGTATTCTTCTTTTGTTTGTTAATTAATCCAATTTTAGAATTTCAGAAGATATCACTTGTATCGTAAATATAAAACATCCTTAATAACGTTCGATTTCAGAGGGCGATATTATTAACCCTCCGTAGAGCCGATGTAACCTTCGTTTATCTCCAACACCAACTTATTGTCTGAGTCTTATCAAAAGCCTATATCCCCGTTCCTCCTTTTTTTTTTCTTCCTTCCACACTCGCAAGGGCTACATGTATATGTATAGGGATATCTCGATGTTATTATTGTTTTGCTTTCTCATCCTGGTTGCGCCTATCTACCTCGACCCTCCCGCTACCTCTGGCTGATTTAATTTGCTCGCCACGCCGTGAAATTTGATTTTAGATGGAAGGTATATGTTGCGATTGTAGTTGGAATATCGTAAATACACAATGAATTCAAAACAAAAGATCCCTCCGGGTTGGTATACGCCATTTAATCCTCGCATACATTTTCGACGGAAATGCAATGAGGTATTATGTGGAGGAAATAAAAGAAGATACCGACGCCACAGGATGAAAAATATATTTTCAGCGAGGAAGTTTTCATATGGAAATATCGCAAACCCGTAGTGGAAGGTGTATTATGTACGAATATCTATATAACGTCTACTATTGTAAAACATTCAGATTATGCAAATGATGGGTAGAACATTAATAAACTTAAAATCTGTTTTAATATGATTTTCAGGTTTAATAAATTAATTTCTGAAGGTAATATAACCCGCACATTTTCTAATAGAGGCATTTGTTGCAATTGTAGTGATATTGTGAGTAACAGAATGGTTTATTTAAAAACACCTAGCATCCCAGGTTTTCATTAAAAATAAATTGTTAATTAGGGTTAAAGTAAATGTAATTTTAAACCTCTTTCTTGTGAATGTAGTATCTCAAATTCGTTGTTGAAATTATGATTATTGGCTAGTAAGTGAATTGTATAATTTGAATCTGTTTTTTATTACTAAAACTCTTAAAATGTTCGTTTATTCTTTTGTCAAAGCACCTCCCTGTTTGGCCTATATATGTTTTAGGGCAATCCATACACGTTAATTTATAGACTCCTGATTTTTTACCCTCGTTTATCTTTGATTTATTGTTTTTTATGTATTCCCCAAAGAATTATTTGTTTTATATGCTACATTTATGTCTACTTTATGTAATATTTTTTGTATTTTTTCGCTTGTTGATCCTATGTAAGTTAATACTTTATAATTACTTAATTTATCTTTTGTTATTGGGTAAACCATTTCTATTGCCTTTTTATATTTCTTTTTTCTCAAGATTTGATCTGCTATATTTGGGTTGTGTCCATTGTTTGTCGCTATTTGTTTTATTATGTTTAGTTCTTTAAGAAAATTGTCTTTATTTAATGGAACTGATATCAATCTATGTATCATAGAGTGGAACGCCGCTAATTTTTGACTAAGAAGGTGACAAGAGCTATTGTCATCTGTATGTGATGGTTTGTGAAAAATTGAAAAAACATGTTTGTTATGTTCTCTTGAGATTGTAAGATCTAAGAAGTTTAAACTGTTATTTAAGTCTTTTTCTATCGTGAATTTAATATTTTTATGTATATTATTTATGTATTCAAAAAATTGCTTTAATTATCTGTCTGTTCCACTGAAACAACCCAATATATCATCTACGTATCTATGCCAATAAAGAAAGTGTTTGAAATTTGGATGTTCTTTAATTTGATCTTCTAAATGATCCATAAAAATCTCCGCTAATAGCGGACTTAATGGGTTACCCATTATAAAACCGTCATTACAAGAATATATACTATTGTTAAATTCAAAATAGTTTTGCTCTAAACAAATTTTAAGGGTACTCATAATATCTAATTTTTTAACAATATTAACGTTTTTAATGGTTAAAAGGTTTTCAACTAAGTTAATTGTATCCTTTAGAGTTTAGAGCAGTGGTCTCCAAACTTTCCAGCCTTAGGGCCATACTGATTACTCCAGTAAGTTCCGAGGGCCAAAACCATATTATCATTGTTGCCGGTGGTAAAAAGTGAAATAGTCCACTCATGAAAAAAAGTCCGAAAAAGTACGCAACGTTTAAAAAAGGCTGCAAAACGGCAACACTGCATATTATTAATTTTCCTGTCATTATCTGTAATTTCTAGATTAGTCGTAGAGTACGAGCCATGAGGAGTAACGTGACACGACATCTGGTGGACACAAGCGGAAATAGGTAGTACCTTCTATCGCTAACAGATGGCGCTAATAGCACGTACAGAATAATCTCGTTGGTTCGAGAAAGTTCTGGTGTCTTCCACTCACTTCTAGATGGCAGTAATTGGAATATATAAGAAGGCTAGTGGCGCAACCACAAGTCAGTTCCTATGACACTGTTGTGAAATAAAATAGTGCGTACCTCCTTAAAAGGTGTTTGTGCGTGTTTAAGTTTAAGACATCTTTGTAACAGTATTTTGATTTGAATTGTTGCTTTTGTGTGTGATTTAGTAGTATGGAAAAGAAGCGAAAAATTGATAGTGAATGCAGAAAATTCAAAGATCAGTGGAACATTCAGTATTTCGTAATTGAGTTCAGTAAGAAGGCGCTATGTTTGATTTGCAATGAAAGCATAGCCGTTCTCAAAGAATATAACATTAAACGTCATTATGAAACAAAACATTTTCAAAATTACTCAAAATATACAGGAAGTTTGTGGACAGAAACATTCGAAGCTGTGAAGCGCGGATTGAAATCGCAGCAATCTTCATTTACAAAACTCAAAACTGAACAAGAGGCTGCAACGCGTGCCAGCTTTCGTGTGGCTCTTGAAATTGCAAAACGTGGAAAACCATTCACCGATGGAGAAATGATCAAAGAATGCATAATTGCAGTAGCCGAAGAAATGTGCCCTGAAAAGGTAAATTTATTAAAAAGTGTCAGTATGTCAGCAAACACTGTGGCTCGAAGGGTAGAAAACATCGCTGAAAATATATCCTCTCAACTGTTCGACAAAAATGGACATGTTGAGTGGTTTTCTGTGGCCTTGGATGAGTCAACGGATGTGTCAGATACTGCTCAGGTGTTGATTTATATTCGAGGAGTAGATAAAAGCTATGAAGTGCATGAAGAACTTCTTGATATGAATAGTATTCATGGCACAACTACTGGTACAGATATTTTTAAAGGAGTTGAAATGGCCATTAATCAAAAGAACCTTCGATGGAAAAACTTGAAATGTATTACAACTGATGGAGGCAAAAACATGAGTGGGAAAGATAAAGGAGTGGTCGTTCTTGTGTCAAAGGCTGTAGAAAATGACGGTGGTTTAAAACCATTAGTCTTACATTGTATCATTCATCAACAGTCTTTGTGCGGAAAATGTTTGGATATGTCTGAAGTTCTGAAACCAGTCATATCAACTGTTAATTTTATCAGATCTTTTGGGCTGAATCACCGACAATTCCGACAATTTATTGAAGAGATTGGAGAAAATGACTTACCTTATCATACTGCCGTACGTTGGCTTAGTTGTGGGAAAGTCCTTCAGCGCTTTTTTGAACTTCGAGCAGTGATCGAAATTTTTTTGAATGAAAAGCATCGCCCTCTTACTGAATTACAAAACAACGCATGGCTGTGGAAGTTAGCATTCTATGTTGATTTGACAAAACATGTGAACGAACTGAATTTGAGATTGCAAGGAGAAAACCAGCATCTTCCTGATTTATACACTAATATCAAATCATTCCGGAAGAAATTGATACTGTTTCAATCACAACTACGAAGTAAATGTTTTTCACATTTTAAAACATGTGAAATATTCAGCCACACTACTGAGACTGAGTTTCCTTTCGATTTTGCAATCGAAACTTTGAGTGCTTTGAAAATAAATTTTGATACTCGTTTCTCGGACTTTGATGCCATTGCGAATCAAATTAAGATTTTTCAGAATCCTTTTGATACTGACATTGAAACCCTAGCCCCGGAACTTCAAATGGAAATAATTGATCTACAGTGCAGTGATATAATTAAGAACAAATATCAAAACTCATCTTTGTTGGAATTTTATAAGAGTCTTCCACTGACACAATTTGATAATTTGCATAAATTTGCTCGTGGGCTGTTTTCTGTTTTTGGTGCTACTTATTTGTGTGAGAAGACCTTCTCCAAAATGAAGTACACAAAAAATGTTTACAGATCTAAATTAACTGATGAGCATCTTAAATCTCTTTTAATAATTGGTACAAGTAAAATTAGTCCACAACTACAAACTATTGTCAGTGGAAAATCTCAATTACACAAATCTCATTAGTATTTCATATGTCATTATGCTTGTTATAAGTTATGTTTTTATTTAAAATGTATAAAATGTTAGTTGGATTCATTTCAATAATTTGTTAGTTATTATATACTGAAGTAAAATTTTCTGCATATTATACATGTCTTTACTCATTACAATTCTGTGTTTCTTTATCCAACTTATCACAAAAACAATAACAATAAGCCTACAACAATGTTATGAGTAGTTAGCCCATGACCATATCAATGTAGATGTCATATTAATAATTATTCAACATAAAATTAGAATACTTCAGTAAACTAAATTTAATTTGCTATAAAAAATATGTTCTCTAAAAGGAGTTTTCAAGTATGCTAGCTCTCCGCGGGCCGGATGTGGCCCTCGGGCCGTAGTTTGGAGACTCCTGGTTTAGAGGAATACTTTACTTACTAATATAGCATTATCCGGGAGTTTTATCTTTTCTATTTTTTTGACTAACTCTATTGAATTCTTATTTGTAAATCTAGCTGAAAATTCGTATTTTCTTTAATAAGTTTCAAGAGTATTTTGAAAATTTGTATGAAGGTGTTGAGACAAACAAAACAACAGGTCTAATAGGATTCTCTTTTTTATGAAATTTAATTAACGAATATAATTTTGGAGTTTGGGGATTCATGTTAATGATTTTACTCTCATCCTTTTCATTAAATAAGCTTTTACAAGTATGGATACAATTCTGAATTGATGTTTGAAATTTCATCAATTTCTGTGGCGTCTGATTTTAACAATTTATATTTTAACTGGTCTAAAAATTCAACTGTTTTCCTATTATAATAACTTTTATCTATTGCTATAACAGTATTTCCTATATCCGCTTTTGTAAAAATTATATCATTACACTTTGATTTGTTAACAATTGAATTTAATACGAGAGTTTCTTTATTTTGGTTTGAATGTTTTGAAGAATCAGTTTTTAAAATATTTGATACTAAATACTTTTTATGTACATATATTATGGGGTACATTTTTCAATGCAATTTCTGTATCTACTGCTATATTATCTAATATTTGAGGTGCTGGGTTGGAGTGTAAATTATCTTTGAAACCTTTTTCTAAAAGACATTTTTCTTGCTTGGAGAACTCTACTTGGCTTAGGTTTTTAAATTTTTCTGGGAATTTATGATTAGAAAGTTGATGTGTATTTTTATACATCGACCTTTTGTTTTTTATAATTAAATATTCAAATTTGTTTTTTTGTTTAATGATTTTTTTGTTAATTAATGAGTTTACTTTTTCCCTCGTATTGATATCCAAAACAAGAAATTCTATTAATTCAATTTATATAATAATTCAGTATGAACATCCTTTAAATAAAATTCCTCTCTTACTAAACTCTGTTTTCTTTTCTTCTGAAAGCCATTTTTTGAGTCCTACAGTTTGACCCAAATATGCTTCTCTACTGTTGTTGTTGGTCTTGAGTTTCATATACAGTGTGGAAACTACTTATGGAATAAATTCAGTATTTTTCAAACTAATGACATTTGTCGAAAACGCTGAAACAGGTCAATTTTTATTTTAAATTGCACTAGTTTTAAATCACTGCACCTATTAGTGACGTCATCTTCTTGAGAGCTGTAACGTCATACGCATTTTTTTTAATGGATTGCTATATTTTTTTATAAATTCGTATATAGTACTATTAAATACCTTTTCAATGAACTAACACAAGTTAACTTTATTTTCAACAATTTTTGAGATTTTTACATTTAAAAAAAAAAAATCTAAAAAAAAAGCAACACGAAAAAACTGTGTGATGAAATTGATAGCACCTGACGGTAGTAGAATACATGAAAGACAGTAATTTTGCTTTGATGAAAAAAAGAATAAATTAGTAAACTTTCACGTTTTTATAATTGTTGTTGTTGTGGTTGGAACGTAAAAATGTAAAAATCTCAAAAATTGTTGAAAATAAAGTTAACTTGTGTTAGTTCAATGAAAAGGTATTTAATAGTACTATCTATGAATTTATAAAAAAATATAGCAATCCATTAAAAAAAATGCGTATGACGTCACAGCTCTCAAGAAGATGACGTCACTAATAGGAGCAGTGATTTAAAACTAGCGCAATTTAAAATAAAATTTCACCTGTTTCAGCGTTTTCGACAAATGTCATTAGTTTGGAAGTTACTGAATTTATTCCATAAGTGGTTTCCACACTGTAGTTCGGGATCACACGTTTTTTTCGAACACTGGTAGAAAATAATAATAAATTGTTACCTCATTTAGTCCAACGATTACAATCATCCAGTAATGGGTGGAGACTGCGACTAAAAATCTGAAATAAAATGCAAAAGGAAAAATACCTTACCACAAAAAATATATATAAAAATCTATATATGTACGTATTTCACGTAAAATATTACTATATTTTACATGAAACATTAAAGAATAGTTATTAAGCATTGAAGAACAGTTATTAAGGATGTAAAAATGTCGAAAATTTTTATTATCAGCTCGCTTTATGAAAAACTACCAACTACTCTGAAGAAGATTATGATTAGAATACTGCTATTATTTTCAATTTGTTCCGTTAAATTTGCATTTTTCATTTTCTTTTCTTGACACTACAGCAAAAATCCAAAAATATTTTTTATTTTATATAGAAAAATGAGGTGCGGCCACCACACGACTTTCTTATACGTATGAGCATTTAAAAAAAATTATTCAAAATCTTATTCTTAGTACTTCCATTCTCTTAACAAATCTCTATAGAATGCATACTTTACACAAAAAACACTAAAACACCTTCACCACACTAAAGCACAAAAAATGAATGAATTCAGATAACGGGCCGATTCCCCAATCTTGTTTATATAAGTTTGTAGTGTAAACGATACCCTTTTAGGTACCGTTAGTTTTTTCATAGAATATTAGAATGAAAAGATAGGATTATAGTATTAAGCGTGACGAATTTAACGGTACATTGATCAGGTACCGCTAATGATGTAGTTAATAGCTTAGGTATAAGTTTAAATAAACCATCCCTTTAAATTGGAAATCAGTGTTGTTCTGTACGCTACCGTGTGTAGACAACGCGATTTTTAATTCAGTGCTACTGAAGATGACAACTTAGTTGTCGAAATACGTATTTAGCCTTTTTGTGCTTTAGTGTGGTGAAGGTGTGTTTTAGTGTTTTTTGTGTAATTTCAAGCCACAGACTCCAAGTTTAGTTTCTTAATGCATACTTTGCAAGATATTATCAAAAAAGTGCTACTCGCTAAGAGTAAAAGTGCTACTTCCGGTCCGAATTTTGAAATTTCATATATACAAAAAATATTGCAAATCCAGTTTTAAATACTTTTGTACTCTTGATAAATATATATAGAATGCATAACTTACGACATATTTGCAAAAAATCGCTATTCGATAAGAGTAAAAGTGGTACTTACGGTCTGAATTTTGAAATTTCTTTTATACAAAAGATATTGAAGATTATGTTTTAAATACTTTTATACTCGTAACGTACTTGTCTAAAAAGCTTGACTTGCGAAATATTCGCAAAAAACTGATTTTCGATAAGAGTAAAAGACCTACTTCCGGTAGGAATTTCGGAGAACTTTTACATAAAATTATACTCAATTTTAATTTTAAGTATATATGAATTCTTTATAAATTTGTTAAAACTTAGTAGTTGACGAAATATTGGCAAAATTCGATTTTTTCGCTGAAGTAAACTGCTACTTCCGGTCTACCGATTTTACTGAAAAACTAATCAGATCTCAAGAGGGAGATTATACACGTAAATACGAAATTTGGAATTGATATATACAGCGGCTTGATCGCTATCGTGGTCACACACACACACACACACACAGAGAGAGAGAGAGAGAGAGAGAGACATTTTTTAAAACCACTTTTTAGGTATCAGGGGACTTCAAAACGTGGACATCTGCAAAAATCTCGAGGTCGAAAATTTTCATCATCACAATACTTCCTTATACTACGTATAAGAAAGTAAAAAGAACGTTAAACGTAGTATGTTTGGCTAAGGCGTACACTAAATCACCAGTAAGATCACACTGATTTCTTAACAAACGACATCCCTATACATCTTTTTAATTAAACTAACTTCTTTTTTCATATCTATCTTCTGTAAGCGGCAAACTTAACAACCGATGGATAAGAAAATTAAAGGAAGCCATCTTTTACTGAAAACTATGAATTTAATCCGCCGTTATAAACTTGTTCATGTTGGTTTCTTTTCGGAAGATATCTATTTCTATGCTATCGTTATTCTTTATAAGAAAAACATCTAAAAATGGTAGTTTATCATTGTTTTCCCTTTCTATTGTGGGTTTCACTTAATTTTTTAGCTATTTCGTCGCTTACTTTCGCGCTTTTACCATGTCTCTCTTCCTCACATATGAAACACTTTGGGACATTTAAAAAAAAATCTAACTTGGAAGTAATAAAATTTAGTCTATAAAATACCACTTCCCTCCACTACTCTTCACTAATAGTTGGGGAAATAGGAGTAATAATTAAAAATTCTTCCAAAAAATTTGTGGCGCCATCTATTTGACCACATCGACATTCATATTGACAGTTCATAATAAATTGTAATTAAACCAAAAAACGCAATAAATGTGCTATAAATTTATAAATATAAGAATAAATACCTCATGTTTGCCATGTGAAAAAATATAATAACTTCATTTTAGGGAAAGGTGAGTAATAGTTACGTACATGAAATGCTCAAATTCATTAGGTAATCTATCTTAGGTAAGGTGTGATACTAATGACATTAATTAATAATATTTCTTTAATTTAATGTTCGTACAAAAAATATTGTACAAACCACTTGCGTGAAGACATCTTCCACGCATTCGCGCAATTATAAGCACTCGCTTCCTGCGGTCGCTCGTGCTTACAAAGTGCGCTCATGCGAGAAAATAGTATTCCCGCACTTGGTTCGTAAATAATTATTACAGGATCTGCAAAACTTTTGATAGAGATCTCGAAACCTGCAATAATCTCTTCCATAGGAACCCTAGTGCTTGGCAAACAATATTTTAGACCTTTATCTAATAAACTTAATTCTTTAACGTTAAAATTTTCAAGTGACTAAAGTTTCTTTCATAGAAAACTCAATACTTGGTTACTTGGTTTGTCAGTACGCGGGACTATTTTGTGAAATTTATTATTCAATGTGCGAATTTCAATGTTGAGCTTGTGATTGGTGATTTCCAGGACGTTTCTATGAAATGATTTTGTATATATTCTTTCTGGTAAGGGATTTTTCCATTTGAATTTTATTTCAAATTTTTAGCCACAGTCGTCCACCTATTATTGGCGAAGTAGTTCCCTTAATTACGAATAAACCCGACATATTTTTTAGAATAAATTCTGGAAGCAGTTGATATTGAGCTAATTCAAGGGAATAAAAAAACTCTTTGGAATCTTTTTCCCAATTTTAATTCAAATATAGTTTTTTTTGGGGATTTTCTCAATTTGATGTTTAACGCAATAAGCAAGTTTTGCATCTAGGACCCTCGTATAGAATGGATAATTAAATTTCGTCCTTAACAAGTAACAGATGCCACCATTCTCTCTCTACTCTTGTACCAGCTAAATGACAAAGTTCCGTTTACAACACAGCATTAATCATTGCATCGCGAACAATATTTTTTTTCTAAATATCCTTAACAGTTTACGAGAAACGTGCATGCATTAGATCCGCATAGAGCAGAGAGACATTAAGCAATTTACTCGTTGAGAAATAGCAACAACACACAACAATACGATCGTAATGATGACGGCGGCGTCGGCGGCGTAGCGCTGTGTACACATTCTTGACAATGCGGGGTGTGAGAGTTTAATGACTTAAACGATGCAAAACATGGGTAACATATCGGCGCAATCACTCGCTTACCCGTTCGCTACATTTCGAATTCCGAATGGATGGCGGTTCGGGCTATGTAATGGATCCGTGATAAATGTGATCAACTTTATGATTAATTATGGGCATGTGTCGGTCGCACACACAAAAAAAATTGCGATTACGCGGTGCTATTCGAAAGTTTGCAACGTCCTAAATAGGTACGAGATTTTTAAATAGTGTGGTGTATCTATATAAAAATATTTTGATAGAATAGTAACACCGGTTTTCTAGATATTCGTTACAAATGGTAGTAATAATACTAATAATGGTCTTTATATGTATAATGTATATACCGGATGTAGCGGTATATATTTAGCGGAGCTGTAGAATCCATTATTGGTATCTAATAATGTAGATAGCGAATAATTTTTAATAAAAAAAATATAGATAATCATAAGCTCTAGACTTTCAAAATATTTTCATTTATACAGAGTGTTTGATAACGACGAACCAACACAAACTTATGTTTTTTTTAAAATAGAATGCTCTGCATTTTATTACGTTTCATGATAGCCCTTGAAGGACTGATTAAACTGATATCAACTTGTAATACCTATTGTGGACTCAATTAATAGAGATGATTTTTCAGTACGTGAAATTAATGCTTATTTCGACATATCTACGCATGTTCTTTAGAATTACATACCATTCGCTAAAGTTAAAAATTCTAAAAAAAAATTAAATAGAACACACTGTATATTTATATGTCATTGAAAAGTACTTAAAATTTTCTAATTAATATTTCTTCCAGCTGTGGGCGATATCGCAAAAGTTATAGGATATTATATCCGAATAAACCCGATTACGACCTAAAAATATGATTTGCCATAACTTGCACTGCGACTATAAATAAAATTAATCGAAAACAATTACTTATATTTTCGTTTTACAAATAATTAATTTTTATTAAAATTTTAAAACTCATGAAAAGTTTAGAAGTTCATAAATTAGCAATAATATAAAAAATATCGCAGATGATGTGTGTAAAACTTGTGTTAAACTTAGATTTATAGCTCCAGTTTAAAGGGACGTAAGTACATGAATTTACGTTAAATGCGAAATGAAATATTTATAATTGGAATCAATAGATGTGATCTATGTTTTGGGGGAAAGTGATTGTTTGCTGGCACAATGATGAACAACCAAATATATCCAAATATGGGAATTTCATCGATGAGTGCTGTTCAAAAATTGTTAACGATTTAAAGAAACTGGCACAAACTATTCCGTATGAAAAATGAGGTGTGGTCACCACACGACTTTCTTATACGTATGAGCGTTTCAAATTATAGAATTTTAAGCATTCTTTTTACAAAAATTATTCAAAATCCTATTCTAATTACTTGTATTCTCTTAATAAATCTCTATAGAATGCATACTTTGCAAGATATCAAAAAAGTGCTCCTCCCTAAGAGTAAAGTGCTACTTCCGCTGCGAATTTTGAAATTTCAAATATACGAAAAATATTGCAAATCCAGGTTTAAATACTTTTGTTCTCTTGATAAATTTATATAGAATGCATAACTTACGACATATTTGCAAAAAATCGCTATTCGATAAGTGTAAAAGTGGTACTTCCGGTCTGAATTTTTAAATTTTTTTTATACAAAAGATATTGAAAATTATATTTTAAATAATTTTATACCCGTAACGTACTTGTCTAAAAAGCATGACTTGCGAAATATTCGCAAAAAACTGATTTTCGATAACAGTAAAAGAATTACTTCCGGTAGGAATTTCGGAAAACTTTTTAAATAAAATTATTCTCAATTTTAATTTTAAGTATATATGAATTCTTTATAAATTTGTTTAAACTTAGTAGTTGACAAAATATTGGCAAAATTTGATTTTTTCGCTGAAGTAAACTGCTACTTCCGGTTTACCGATTTTACTGAAAAACTAATCAGATCTTAAGAGGGAGATTATACACCCAAATACAAAATTTGGAAATGATACCTATAGTGGTTTGACGGCTATCGTGGTCACACACACAGAGAGAGATACACAGACATACACACAGACACACAGACATTTTTTAAAAACCACTTTTTCGGTATCAGGAGACTTCAAAACGTGAACATCTGCAAAAATCTCGAGGTCGAAAATTTTCATCATCACAATACTTCCTTATACTACGTATAAGAAAGTAAAAGGAGCCGTGTTACGCTGTCGTAGAAATGCAGATGCTTAAAAAGTTATTTTGTTATGCGTTCAATAAAATCCTCATACAAGTGTGCGTAAACTTTCTAGAGTTCTTGAAAACTTTATTAAGAGAACCTTGAAGAAGATTTTTTAATTTGTTAGATCATAACTAATAATTACTGTGATGCTTGAAAATATTAACTTATACGTTCTTCAAGATATTGCGAAAGTTATAGAAGTTTTCAATAACGTACATTTAAATGCTTGTACTGACGGTTTGCTTTTCATGTGAAGTTATAAATCTAAGTATGACGATAAACAATTTTATGACACAGAGCGACTGCCATATTTTAACTATTGTTAATTCTTGAACTTCCAAATTTTTCATTTTATGAGTTTTAAAATTTAAATAAATATTAGAAGTAACTCTTTTCGATTAATTTTAATTATGCTATGTTTAATTAAGAGTCATGGCAACCCATATTTTTAAGTCGTAATCGGGTTTAATCAGATATAATATTCTATGACTTCTGCAATATTACCCACAGGTGGAAGAAAGTACATATTTTTCATCAGTAAATTTTATGTACTTTTCAATGCCATATAAATATACAGGGTGTTCTATTTAATTTTTTTTAAGACTATTTAACTTCAGCGAATGGTATGTAATTCTAAAGCACATGAGTAGATATGTCAAAATAAACATTAATTTCACATACTGAAAGATATCTTTACTAATTGAACCCATAATTGGTATTTCATCATCAATTGTTATTTTATAGCAACTTTTCAAATGTTGTACAATTTCTAACGAAAAATCGCCATGTCTCAGAAACAATTGAAAATCGACAAATACAAGTTAATGTCAGTTGAAACGGGCTATCATAAATTGTAAAAAAAATCCATAGCATTCCATTTTAAAAAAAATAAGTTTGTGTTGGTTCGTTGTTGTCAAACACTCTGTATAGATGAAAATATGTTTAAATTGTAGAGCTTATGATTATCTACATTTTTAATATTAAAAATTATTTACTATCTACATTATTAGATACCAATAATAGACTTTATCGCTCAGCTGGGACACTCGGTATAATCGTTATTGCGTCTGTTAGTGATCGAGTAACTTTTGAACGGTTTGACCGATTGAAGTCATATTCACACAAAATATCGGGTGTTCAGAAAAATTCGATGTCCAGTAGGTGTCGAACAAAAAATCATATGTCCTAACTTAAGTCTATGATTTGTATCAAATATTAAATGTCAGTTGTTGTCTGTCTATAATTACTGTATCTCATAACTCTCTCATAACTTCAAATTTCCATGGATTACTTTGACTTCGAATTTTTCTGAATACCCGTTCTTTGTTTTTGTTCACAGCTATGGTAGAATCCGACAGATGGCTCTGTAGTCAAGTTATTAGCAAATTCTTTATTTATAGACCAAATTGACTCATATTCATAATATATATCGAGTGCCAAAAAAGGGAAATCACAAACCCTAGATCTAGATCCGACAGGTGATAAGTTTTCACTAGAATAATAGAAAACGGAGTAAGACTGAAGCTAGAGACAACGATAGAAGAAGACGCAAGATCTGATATTTATACTTAGACAAATAGGAGAAAAGTTAAAAAGAAAGGGAAAGGTTTTATAGATTTAAAACAGGCTTTCGATAAAATAAGAAGAAACGACATACGCACTGTAAAAAATGAGCGTAATTTTCCCCGTAAATCCCTCGAAAAACAGAACAATTTTTGCCGTTTTTAAGGTAAAATTAATTTATGGGGAAAATTGTCAGGAGTTAGTCAATTTTAGCTCTAAGTTGGGTATTTACTCACTTTATGAAGTAAATTTACTCCAAGAAAAGTAGTATTCCCGAATGCATGGAGTATCCCTATCTATAGCAAGGAAAACTGTCTGCAAAAAGTAATATTATTTACTGATAAGTGAAAATATGTGGTATTGAAATATACAAGCGAGTCGTCTATTTCACTTTATCTAACGTAGTATGTACATTATAACTGATCTCACTCATTGAACTGAATTACATATATCGGAGGCACAAATCATAGCAAACGTTTTTTGTGCGACTAAAGAATTTGAAGTGGTATAGGTACTAATATTTTTATATCACTGGAACATATAATAAATATACTTAGTTGTGTGGAATATGAGTGAAGAATTGCAAGTAAACCATACCTATTACGCATGCTCTCAAAGACAGTCGCGTTACACATTCTATAATCTATTGTATGCTCTTGCATGTTTTGTTAACTCTGTTTGTGTTGCCGATTTCTACGATAGGTGAGTATTAATAATAATGTTTATGTGAAAATCTTTTTTATTAAGAAAGTGTAGATTAGTATATGAGTTACTATGTTCTGTAATGAAAAGATCAAAACAACAGTACCTGCTTTGTTCATGTGTGTACGTGATATGTTTGGAGGGTTAAGTACATTATTTTATTAGCCTATGTACAGGTATTTTACATTTTTGATAGTATTTCGAAGCATCGATGTTCCTCACGTATATATACAAAAGTCCATTGTTGATATAAAGCTGGTTTCAAAAGAAAATATATTTATTGTATGTGTGCTTTTGCGTTATAAATTTAGCAGCCATGTTAAGATATCCATATCTATTTCAAATAATTGTGCATGTTCTCTAAATAACACAAGAAAATAACTGCTAATTAATAGATTGATTTACATACTTATTTGTTGTAGAAATAAGATGTATAATAACTATGAATGTACTGTTTGTAATTCAAGGCTACGAACAATATCAGATTATAACCAACATGAATACAAACATCGAAATGTACGAAACATTCGGTATTACTGCAAATATCCCGAATGCTTTATGGAATACAGTAAATGCAAACGTTTCAACATGCACATCTACCGTACACATAGAAGTATGTTGCCAAAAGTCAAACCACCAGCATTTTCTTGCACTGTATGTAATTTCACGGTTGATCTTTACAAATTCTTTTAGCTCATTTATACGGTAATATTAGGGATGGAAAAATAATTGAGTGTCCATTATGTAACAAAAGAGGATTATTTCAAAGTGTTAGTAGTTTTAAAACACATTTTTATCGATATCATTTTTATAAAATTAAGCGCGATGTAAGTTCAATCAATGAGGATAATGTTACAGTTACGAATAAGAACGAGCAAAATACCTAAAATCATTACTGAACAGAAAAAGGACACCGTCCAACGACAGCAACACTGCACCAAGTAAAATAAAAAAGAAGAGAATGCAAAATCCGGTTGTCACAATTCGCAACCACCACTAGAAAATAACGAAGACACTGACAATGATCAGGAGAAACTAAGACGTTAACAACGATGTTTTCGATTAAACCGTTATAAAATTGTTAGACAAAACTTATGCAAAGCAAAGAGACTTTCTAAACACGAATTATCCTGCTCTATGTGAAATTAAAGAACAGTAGCCAATTTTATTGAGTCAGTCAGGAACTTATTGGCACTATGAAAAACTCATGAACCACAAAGCGAAAATATTTTCTGAAGCAATGATAAGCAAAGCTTCTAAAATTTTAGAATTTGGGGAAAAAATATATATCATCTATTCCTAGTGATGAAGACGGAGTTTTACGATGTGTAATTAAAGTTATATGCAGATATTTTGGAGAAAATGTTAAGCTCATTATTTGTAAAATCAATGTAAGTATGTAAATTACAACATGTAGATTATAGTTAAATTTAATTTTAACTTAAGGATCTGCAGTAAGTGGAGATAACCAGTGATAAACACAAGAAATTGGTACCCATTTTTTTCAAATACTCAATTTTCATTACAAATATCATGTACATTCTTTATATATTTTAAACGTTGCTAATTTGCTATCATCCATCACCTCTTATAGACCTTTGTTCCCGTAAAATTGCTTTGCTAACCCTTAAGACACTATAAAATGCCGAACAATATTTAAGGTTGAATTACTTCCAGGACGAAAAGCAACTTCTAGATAATAGTTCACCATACATTTTATGTAGGAAAGGTAAAATACAAATATGTAGGTGATATTGAATTATTTATATTTCTGTTTTCAGATGACCATGAAAATATTCATCGTTATGTCATAAAAATGGAACAGCAGCACCTGAACCAAGGCACCCCATATTTAAGAGAGGAATTAAATCAATTATTTGCTATATATTTTATGTTTAACCTGGAATATCCAAAAGATATATCACACACAATGTTATTTTTTCAATATTATTGTATGAAAATAAATTCTGTTTCAGGCATTAAAAACAAAAAGAAAACACAAACAAAAGTAGTAAACTTACCGAATTATTTAAGAAATAATGTTTAATGTAAATATGTATATCAAGAAATAAAACGATGTTGAATGAAGTTGAAGGTGTTCCTCTATTTATAGTTTTAAAAATTAAAAAAACGTACTTCAGTCAGAATTGGGCAAAATGTAAATTATGTAACACTCTCCAAATTATATAATTATAGTGTAACTGATGCAACCAAAAGGTCAATCTTATTCTTTCAGATTTTTGTGGCAATTTAAGAGTTTCGTGGAATTACCTATATATATATAATGCCCAACTCTGGCCGCAGTGAAATTTTACCATTTGACTTTAATCTATTTATTAATCACTGACTTTTATAGTGTTTATCATCGACTTCTAACGTATTTGCAAATTATTACCAAAGTATTGTAATTCGTCTTGAAGGAAATGTATCACCATTTCGGAAAAATATTGTCATATCCCACACAGTACCGACATCAAGTATGAACCCTGAGCATACCAGCCACCTTTTGTTAATTGCTCACGACATCAATAGAGTGAATAGTAGAATAACAAATGTCAATTAATTCTATGCAGTATAATTATATATTCGGAGTTCTTATAAAAACCTTATGTGCGGTTGATTTAAAATAATTTCCAGTAGAAAGTGTAGACTTCTATTTACTTATGATTGGATTTAGGACAATGAAAGAATGTGCAAGGTCGGCTTGTAAGTGCATTACATATCACTACTTACAGTGAATGCATGCAGTATAAGTGAACAGTAAAACAGGGTAATTTTATTACTAGAATCGGATGCAACTTTATTACTACTAGTATGAGGATAAAATTACTACAGCAGGACAGATTTTACTTTCTGTGGTTAAAATTCCCCTATAAAACGTTAAATTGTGAGAAGTAAATTTACCCCTTGATGGTAAAATTAAGCATTAAATTTCACCTCCGCGTAACAAAATTGCCTTTGCATGGTAACTTTCCCATGTAAGTTTACTTTACCACTTGCAATTTTCCCTTCTTACTTTTGAATTTTACACATGGATGGTAAAATCACTCAGCTCAGGAAATTTACCCGGATATCGGAGGTAGAAAAGTTGCATCCGATTATCGGAGTAAAATTCCCCATATTTTTTTTACAGTGCGGAACAGTTTGAGGAGAAGAGGACGAATGTGATAGCAATTATAAGGGCTATATACAGAAATAATGCAAAGTAAGAATACACAATCTAGAAACTACAAAATTCGAAAAGAAAATAGGTCTTAAACAAGGATGTCTGCTATGCCTCTTACTGTTTATCTTAGTGATAGACGATGCCTTAAGGAGATGCAATGGAACATCCAAAGATATAGCAATAAGCAAATAGAAGCTGACTACTGAATTAGAAGACAGGTTACAACAAATCCTGGATTTCTATCCAAAAGAAGTCGGGAAACATGGAAATAAACATCGAATATAGTAAAACCATGTTAGTGTCTCCAAAGAAAAAAACGGCATGAAATTAAAATCGAAAGACAAGAGATAGAAGACGTCACAAGTTTTAAATAGCTTAATACAAACATAGAAGAGACGGGAAAATTGACGAAGACTTGGAAAAGCAGCGAGACTCTATAACACCCTTAGAAGGACATTTTTTGGCAAGAAAGAGATACCACGGGAAATACAAAAACAAGTATACCAGAAAGTGGTCCGGCCATGAAGAGTATATGGCAGTGAATTCTGAACCTTACTAAATAGAACAAAAGTAAAGTAATAGCTACTGAGATAAGATTCCCAAGAAGAATGAAAGGTATCACAAGAAGAGGTTGAGTACAGAATGAGTCAGTATTGGCCGATTTAAATACAAAACCATTTGGTGATCGGAGAAAGCCAATTGGGTTGGCTGGGTCACTTGCATAGAATGAATGAAAATAGATTAGCAAAAAGGTCTATGAAACCTA
This sequence comes from Amphimallon solstitiale, assembly GCA_963170755.1. NCBI lineage: Eukaryota > Metazoa > Arthropoda > Insecta > Coleoptera > Scarabaeidae > Amphimallon > Amphimallon solstitiale. The sequence goes on from OY720675.1 coordinate 5,089,248, forward strand.
AGTACAAGGAAGGAACATGAGTATTAAGTTATATAAGTTGTACCCAATATTTGTATTTGTATCAGTCCTACACCTAAAGCTAATTGGACATAATTCATCAAGTAAAAAAATAAAAATATTATGTACAAGATGCCGCATTAGTGTGCAGAAGTCTGATTTATTTGACATTATAAAAGTTATAAAAAAAAATTATTATGGAAATGTGTAGATATTATTAAGCTTAATATTTTAAAATTAGGTACACATATACAGAGTGTTTTATAACTCAGTTGTAGACTTAAATTAATTTTTTTTAATGGAATGCTGTACTTGTTTAAATTTAATGAGAAAATTAAGCATCCGAGTATTGACTCACCCTGTATACAAGATATTTGTTTTTTTTTATTAAATTCACGAAACAGCGAAAATAGAAGACCCAAAGCAAGTATTAACGGTGCAAAAAACGTCGCATAATTCTTCCTTACCAGAACTAACCCTCTTAAAGCACTTTAATTTTTAGACGTAAAAATTGTCATAACTTTTTAAACACACGAAATAGATTAGGCAAACCCTGTACGAGGAAGCTCGCAAAATTAAGCGGGTTTTAAATAAGCAAAAACAGTGTAGCATTCTATTTAAAAAAATATAAATTAAGTCTACAACTGAGTTATAAAACACCCTGTATATGTGTACATAATTCTAAAATATGAAACTTAAGAATTCCTACACCTTTTCATAACAATTGTTTATCATAACTTTTATAATGTCAAATAAATCGGGCTTCCCCACACTAATGCGCCAGCCTGTATAATTAAGAATTATTTATTTTTACCTATTAGTTGTATTAATTATGTTGAACTTTTGTTTGTTAACCAAACTTTTTTTTAAGCCTTTGGCAATACTTCCAATTGAACTTAAGGAGAAATTTTGTTTAAATAACTCAACCTTTCTTCTTACTTATATCTTCGATTATTACAGTATCTAAGAAATGCTTTCGTTTCATTCATTTCACGTCATTTTAATTTTGCCAACGTCAGTAGTATTTTAACGCAAAACGTTGCTATGGTTTACTTCTTTTAAGTTTTATCTGTAGACCTGTCACACCAACCTATACTGCTTTACTTTTATTTATATTATAAAGCAAAACTACAATAAAACAACGCGTCCTCGGGTCAGGTAATAAACTCCAACGGTGAACCTACGTGACGCAATTTCTTTTGTCCACTTTTACTCTCTCTCCGATTACTTCGAAATATAAGATGCAAGACTTGTTCACAGGCTATGAGAGAACAGCGCCCTCTTAGCTATGGTCCTACAGAACGAACTGCATGTAATAGTTAACAAAAGCAAAGTAACGATGCACACGACACAGATTAGATTAAGCGATCGAGTCGTAGTTGAGCTGGAGTTGGATTAATTTGTTACTTGTCTCGGTGTGACGTCGCTTCGTAAGCTAATATTGGGGTTAATGTTTTGCAAGTTTCAGGGGATGTTTTCGTTTAAATGGAATGAAACTAATCATTTCATGCGACAAAATAATAACATATTAAAGATTTTAATGTATAATTTATAAAATTAAATCAACAATTAAATAAGGCAACATAAACTATGTTATCAATTCTTGCTAATAAATAAATTAAATGAAATATTATTGAGCTATTGACTAAATTATTTTTTTAAAATAGTTTCCGGAATATAACAATAAAATAAAAATATGTTTGCACGGATATCTTCAAGTATCAAAGCTTGGTTGGTATACGATTCTGTTATATTGGGGTGCATAATGTGGGCCAACTTTTTATATGCTAGATGATGTTACTCCACCGATCACTAGTTTAAATTTAATTTCAATTACGTTCGTTTGAAAGAAGAATACAATTTTTTTTGAAACATTGCAAACTAGTGTTTAACAATTTGTGTTTATTTCAGTGCTGAATTACTAGTTTTTTTTTGGCGGGGGGGGCGCATATTCATTTTTTATATTTAAATTAACGCAACTGTATTAAATTTATAAATTTATAAATATAACTTCAAAGAAAACACATTATTTTAAGCACGAATAATTTGCCAAAATTGTATATGTTAATGCTAGTTGTCTCTTTTAACTGACCAACAAAGAGTTTACACTTAATCAGTAAATGATCATATTAAATAGCATCTAAGATAAATCTAGACAGCATAAGAGCTTGCTATACGTACATACGTCGAATTTTGATATAAAAGTTGTTCCAAATTGGGTCTTCTTAATAAATCCGCGAACCTTTCCGTAAAGGTATGTCTTTTTCTACGCGATTACTGACATAGTGCCTTTATATTTGAAATTTCCTAAACTTTTGACGCACCCTGTATTAATTGTTTATTCGTATTTGATATCGCCCTGTATGTAGATTTTGTGATAGATGAAGTGTCACTCCAAACAATATATTAATTAATAAAATTTACTTCATACGAAAACAGAGAGATATGAATACTAATAAATACAAATAACTCTACAGGAAAAATGCTAAACACGTTATTGCTTTAAAAAGCATATCATTAATACAAAACGTAACTTTAAATTTGACGAAGCCAAAATTTGTATCAAGAAAATAATAACAAAGTAGAAATATAATAATGCATTATAGGACCAAACTGAAATTCAAAATGTAGCAGTAGCTTAAAATTCACTAATTAGTACGATGTAATAGGTTTGCTGCATTCATATAATTACTGGGTTGTCAGGTATGTACCGATCTCATCAAATTATTGCCCGATATTTTTAATGCTCTTAACTATTAATTTTAATGTTACTCATTTATGTTCCAAATAAAATGAAAATTAAATAATTTTTCTCTGCCAGCTCGTGTTTTTATCTCAGGACGATTCAGGTACAGAGAGCAAAAAATAATCCTCGGACTTTAAATAGTACAAACAAAGAAAATAATGGTATTCTAATTAAATAAAGTCTGTATTAGAAACCAATAGTTGTATCTGCCAATACAAATACGAACAACATGTGCAAAATGTGATTAAATTCTATTAAAATAAACACACAATGCTAATAACTTCAGAACTCATTGAATATCGACAAATTAGTTACAACTATTTAACTACATCTGTTTCTACAAAATTAACACATTACACATAATTTGTTTTCAGTTGCTTTTACGTACATACCGTAGTCGTCAAATTTTAATTTCGGTTTATACTTCTATCCCATGCAGAAGATGACCTTATAATATGCGGCGATGCCTGCTTGCTAACAGTGGTGGGAGAGCAACGCAGTGTCGGGGGACCCTCACGCCTTACATTTCATAGGAGACATTTGTCGAGTGTACTGTCTTGCCAGCCTCGTATACGTTTATCTTTAGGTTATTTCGTCGCGCTCGTTTCCTCTTTCTACTTTCGTATCAGAAATTAAAATATGTCGACTACGGTATATAAATACAGCCACATAAGCATGAATGAGAAAACAGATTAGGCTAAAAAAACAAATTATAGTAACATATGATTTGTTTAAGTCTCTAAATTATGATAAATTTTAACGTTTTAGTTTATTTAGCACTTGCATATTAATAAGTTTCAAGTATATTTTCTATTATCGTCTTCTTTCCTTGTTTCTTTACTGAAGCTGAAATTTTTTTTCCCAGTTATGAGAACTTCTCATTACGGTTGAAATACTGGTACCTTCATTAATTGTCGTGGGCTCACTGATAAACTCACCTGTTCTTTTTCTATAGGTAAACGTGCACTGTTTCAGCTTTTTATAAGAATATATATTAACTTTTACACCTTTAACATTTATGAATATATTTCGGGAATCTTTCATCACTTTCCCCGGTCTAATATGCTGTTGACCACCTTAAATGAAGATTCTCGGCCAACTTTTATATAAATCGGGAACCTTCTATATTATTACCCTAGTAGCAAAATCACTATATGCACACTTGTTCTACATTAGCAAATATATATTTTCATCCTTCTCTAAAATTGTGATTTTGCTGCTTGGGTAATACAGTTCAAGACGACAGTCTAATATGCTGTCGACTGCTCTTCTTGAAGATTACTGTCGATTTTTTTTAAATCTTGCTTCATGCTCCTGGTTGTCCGTGCTGCCCCCTTTTCTCTACGTCAAGTTCACACACATATTTTCATGTTCAAACAGCGACTTCAACACAAAAATAGGCACCACAAGTCTGCGCACTTATCCTTAAATTTAATACAAATATTTTTTAATCTAAATAATGCGTAGGTTGATATGCATTTAAATAAACAACTTAAACAAGTTTATAGTCAGTTTTTAACACACATGTCAGCAAAAGTAATATTTATTCATCTAAAAAAATGTAAAATGTTGAATTTTACGATACCGTTACAGGTATATACCTTTATAATGTTTTTCTGCATTAAATATTTGCCGCGAATACATTTGTCAAATATATATATATTACAATTTTATTAATAATTTGTCAATATTTTAATGTCTTATTTAGTTAATGTTTATTAATTCACAAAGATCTGTGTTATCCAAACGTTTTAATTTCTTAGTAAGCATATCAACAATACTGACGTGACAAAAAAACACTAATTTATTTGACTAATTTAATGACTTTTACTCGCGTAAGCGGATAGTAACAGCAGTGACTCGACGTATTTTTCGGAAGAAAGCGAGCGCTAGGGAGAAAGGGGGGTCCGCGTATTACAAGGGCTCCGGATAATTTCCACCAATTATCTATTTAATGGACGAATTAAGGACATTTAACTTCGGTGTTCCTCCGAAGAGGTTCGCTTCGTGACGCCCGCTCGCAGTGCGCAGCCAACTCAGCGAAGAGCGGGCGGGGGGCGTGGACTTTAATTAATTCAATTTCGCGATATTTATTGCGTAAATTACGGGCCGCTAATGGATAAGTGAGCCTTTTGTTTTTCTTTTCGGCAATTTTGTTTTGTTAATTTTCCACGACGTCCTAAGAAATTGGACATGATGTGCGGCCCATCGTTTTGCGTCTTGGGGCCGGCACAAATTATAATTCGAACGTACATAATTGGCTTGACTTGGCTAAATCAATAATCTGCCGGAAATAACACGACGAAGAAGGAAACTCGTGTTGTACTTTATTTTCGTTATTTCTGTTCTTGTGATGCGATTAAAATTAGTTTCGTGAAAATTGGTATTATAGAATCAATGTAGCAGTGATCGTACAGATTAAAGATAATGCTTTTCTCAGTAGGATTTTCAATAATTTGGAGATTTCACCTTGTACCGTTTGCATCTTATCTAAATTTCTACGCTCTTAAGTTTAAGGGCACAAGCTTAGCGCGATCACCAAAATGACAATCTAAGATATTAGTGTTAAGTAAAACTAACTTGATTGTTGTCGAACTATAACTATTACACCACCACTATCTTATGAAACCTTGTGGCTCACGTTCAAATACGAATACTCCCCAGTTCATATCAACGACAGAAACGCCTGATGCCGCTAAGCCCTTAGTGGAAGACGGGTTCCATTATAAAAAATTGGGATTATTTTGGGATGTTGTAGTATATATCCATCTTCCCAGGTTCTGCTCAACCATGAAGGAAATCGAGGTTTTGATAACCATGTTAAGTAATACACAAGATTAAACGGTAAATTACAAGAAATTTATTTGTAGAGAAACAACCAAGTCACCAAAAATGAATATTCTACTAAAACTAAGGGGGGGAGCCCAATAAGGAAAACATATAAAATTATGTAGAGCAAATATGAACAAACAGGCAAAAACCATTCAGACTCTTCAGACGAGCAAATTCATTAAAAATGAAATAAATTCAAACAATCCGCAAAGCACTTAGGGTGCTTGCAAACAGTTTTATTAAAAAAAAATTAGATGAAAAGCAAAATCAGTAATATCAGAATGTGCTGTGCAATTTTGATATAGTTACCCGTTTCCCTAAACACAGATATCCATTAAATTTACTATGTATAACGTACGAGCAACTGTAAAATTGAATGAAACACTCTCAGACAGATGTTTGTTTTATGCATTTATTTAATTATTTTCTATTGTTTTTATATTATTTCAGTCAATATTTCGTTAAACCCCTCTCCTTAAATTAAAAAAAAGGGCGGCTCAAGAAATCTTATAAACTAAAACCACACCTATCGTCTATATACATGGACCAATGAGAAATGTATACATATTGCTAAAAAGAAATATATTAGTTCTAAGACTGTCAAGGGAAATGAAATATACAAGTACTTTTAAAAGAATACATAAATATTCGTTAAGGACAAGTATAAGTGTCTGAAATAAAGCTGTTACGTCTAAGCGATATACGCAACTGTTGGCACCAGCCACATTAAAGCCAGACGGTCAGTAGATATCCTTTACATGAGTCTCAAATAGTTTATTATGGGGTGGTTTGGAAACTCTATTGTTAAAATTGCCTAAATATGTCAATAGTAATTGGTAATGCGGAAAGTATGTAGAATTCTGAGTTGTAACAGAGCACAGACCACACTCGAAGAACAACATGTGTTAAGACATACCTCTAGTCACGTGTGTTTTACACATTCTTACGTCTACCGTGAAAATATTAGATCACACACAGTGGTGTCTAAATTATATTAATGACAAGACCAAAATAAGAAGGTACATGTAAAAGGCGTACTTTCAACTAACATATCCAAATTAAATTCGACCAATAAGGACTAAAAATGGGCAGTTAACTGTATACAGGGCGTGAAAGAATTAGACCAAGAACTGATAAAACTAGGTGCAGAAGAAAAATAAGAAGAGTTTCGACAGAGCTCCGATCGTTCCGAGAGTTCCGAAGTTCCGGCACAAGTTCCAATAGTTCGACAGGATCTCAACCTCGACTTGAGTCATCCTATAAAACAATCGCAGTTTTATGTTGTGTATTAAGAATTCGGTCTAAGAGAATATGAACTGCCTATAATTGTGTAACCAGTTTAATTCTTTTTCGTAAAATTGTGTTTTATAATTTTTTGTATGTGTTTCTATTTTCTGCGTTATATAAATTACGTTCAAGCTATTGTAATAAATAATTAAATTCACCATTGAGTGGATAGTTGATTTGTGAGTTTGGTTAATTTGTGGTGGTGTAGACGATAGGCTGGATGACAATAAGGTCGGTAAGTCGTTAGTATATTTTGTTTTGTTTTGTTGCGGTTAATGTTAAATTTAAGCTTAAATGTACGGAGAATCATCAGCGGGATTATTATAGCTTTGCGTAAATAAGATTTCAGAGGCCGTGATAGCGCCAAGTACATTCCTTTCGTTTTGTTATTTGTTTAATATTTATCGCATTCTGTAATGTTTATTGTAGTATAAGGAAAGTACGTTAGCACTATTAAATATTAAGTTTTATTAAAAAACACATGTTTTCTTTATCTCAATCCCGTAACACCCCACGCTCGAAGAGATCATAGTTACTTGACCAGCTCGACGCGTTACTCAACAGCACGTGACACCTGAGTGGAAAAAAAATTAATATAATTATTATATCTAATTAATGTAACTATAGTTTACATTTGGTGGCACCGAAAACAACATTTTCCGATACCACAGGTGTAGGTGTTACAATTTGGTGGCAGCACGACAAGGCTGTTACAATTTGGTGCCAACGTGTTGTTACACAGACACTAACCCTTTCTAAACATACTGTTTTTTTTTTAATTGGAATAACCCATGTTCCAATTAAAAAAAACAAGTAGGCTTTGTATTTCAAAAACTTATAGATCAAAACAAAAAAAGTAAAAAATAGATCATCGTTAAAAAGGTTATTTTCCCCCAAATTTAACGGTATATTAAGTTTAGTGATTCGTTTCACAGAATATTAGAAAAAAAAGTAAACTTAATTAAAATAAAATGAAACACGCAAATTAAGCTGCCTTTGCCCATCCGTCAAAAATTGGAAGAATTTAACAATGGTAGTAGAGAATATCCCATTGCCATTATTGCCTCTATCATTTCCCATTAAAATACCAACAAATGCTTGCAATTAAACAAAATAAACAAAACTAAACAAAGCAACAAAAATGTAATATTATAATGTTTCAATTAATATTTAGAAAAGATGTTTATAATTTAGAAGCAAACCTTCATTTCAGAATTTCGATTATAAAATATGTTCGTAGCGTTCTCCATTTACTTCTTGACAATAATTAAGTCTGTGGATAAATCTGTCCGGTGTATTATCTAACCAATTTTGAGGAATATTTCTTATTTGTGTCTGAATTCGTAATTTTAATTCGTCTAAAGATTCAAGTTTGTTGTTGTACACACGGCATTTTAAATATCCCGAATAGAAAAAGTCTTGGGGATTCAGATTAGGGGATCGAGCCGGCTATTCAGTAGTTCCTCGCCTTCCTATTCACCTTTGAGGAAATATATTATTTAAGTGATAACGTATTTCACGTCCATAGTGTGGTGGAGCGTCGTCCTTTTGAAACCAAATTTGATTGTTGTGATTAGGGGAAAGATGTATAATTTGAGAAACAATATTTTCTCGCAATAATTGCAAATACTTTTCAGCAGGTAGATTTCCGTCTATGAAAAATAAGCCTATGATATTATGGTCGATAATTCCGGCGCATACATTGACTTTTTGTGGATATTGGGTATGTACCGTCCCATCCAATAAGGGTTACTATCAGCCCATTATCTACAATTGTGCTTATTTATAATACCATTTAACTGGAACGTTGCTTCGTCTGAGAAAACAATCCTCGTTGAATTCGTGTACTAGATGAATTTTGTATGCATGGGTGGTACTTTGCTCTTTTCAAAGTATTTATATCTTCGAATTTAAAGCGACTTGTAGTAGGTACAGATGTTTTAGGGTTCTCCGCGATATCTAATAAAATATTTAAAAATTTGTCTTCGTTGGTGCATGTTCTTGGCCGTCCTAATTAGGGCTGGCTTTTCACATTACCGGTTTGATTAAATCTTTTTAATGTTTTTGTCATTGTTGAATTGTTTATTGGATTTCTATCTGGATTTGTGTCGTTAAACACTGCACAGGCTTCTTGGTAAGTTAGTTTTCCATCTCCATACCCAATTATCATGAGAATTTCAATTCTCTTTCTTTCAGTTAAACCATTAACTGTCAAGAATTTTATGTTTGACGGAATCACAAGGGCTGCACGATATGAGCGGTTATTTTATTTCAATAATGCTTTAATTTTTTTTTAAAAAATTCTGTCAAACGAATTACCAAACCTAATATACCATTTAATTCGCCAAGAAATAATCCATTAAAAACAAGTAGACTTTATATTTCAAAAACTAATGGATCAAAACAAAAATAAAAAAAATGAATAAGTAGTTTTAATTGACTCCTATGTCTATTTAAAATTTCAGGATTGTAGCTCAAACTGTTTTAGCATAACGCACCAAGTTCCATACATAATTGCAACACTGTACACAAATCACACGTAAAAATGTTAACAAATTGAATTTTGAATCAATAGAAATATACCAATAAACGTACTTTTCTTAAACGCAAGTAAACCTCAGAAATATTTTAAGATAATGGCTAATTAAATCCACTTAAGGGTGTTGTATACCAAACTAAAAATTTTGACATCTTCGCTGCGGGTATCGGGGGGTAGTGTTCATGGGCGGAGCTTGCCAATATCCCACTACCATGTACTGTTTTACTAAATGCTAGTAAAAATCTAAATTGTACAGTTCCGAGTTTATAAGTACCGCCCTTATAGAGCGATGCATTCGAAATGACATACGTATGATGTGTTAAGTGCCAATTGTCCCTGTTCAAGCTACATACCGATAGGTCCAGCTCGGAACGGGCCATACATAGGCAACAATATACGTGAACGTAATGCTATGTGGCAACGTGTGTACGATACCACTCCGCGTGCGCAACCTAATTCCGATGATCGAGCGCAACAGATGTCCCGTCATTCGTATTTAGCTGTGCATAGTTATCATGTCAGTGTATGCAACCGCAGAGAAGGTACAAATAGTTTCGTGGTATCTTGCAGGCAATTCCTGTCGAACAACCGCTGATTTATTTGCTGTAGAGTACGTAAATCCGCCTATTCCTTCGCATTCGATGATTTTTTGAGTGACTTTCTTAAAATTTGAATTTATTTTGCAGAATTATTTATTTTGTTACTTTTATTTTTTAGAAAATGTTATTGTTTTTTTATTACTTAAAATTACTTTTCCGTAGCAGCTAAGAATACAATAATAATAATAAATTGGACCTTATTATGTCTGAAACAAATGGGCAAATTACGTATACAGAACGAATATGCAAACGACTATATCCTTGCGCGGTTTAAGTCTTACTAAATTCTTAACTGCAATGTGCTTCAATTGCGGCTGCTGCGGGTAGAGGGGTTTCGGTGGGGGTTTCGGTGTTGCCACTCACTGCTGACTATGGCCCGTTCCGAGCTGGACCTATCGGTATACTCTACGTAACGTAGGTGTTAGTAATATTTTGTATGATTTATTCAGTCTGAAGTCTAGCCGAGTCTTGGCTCTACAGTAATGTAGATTGAAAGTTCTTTTGGTCAGAGATGTGTTTAACCCTTAATTAGGCGCATTAAGAAAATCACATAATTAATCACATGGGGTCTCAAGTGACCCCAAAAACTTATTGCAAATGTAGAGTAAGAAGTAAATAAAATAAAGTGTACTTTTTTTTAGTTTGTTTACAGTGCTTTATTATACATTATCTAAATAAAAAAAAACCATAACTTTCATTTTAAAAAATAAATAAATAAATAAATTCTATTCCATTTTAATCCAATAACTTTTGACTCAGCCGATTTCAAAGTTAAAAAAAAAGATTAGTCGGATTCATCAGCCGATTTTGCTGTTCTGCATCCAACGCAGAACATAACAAAGTGTTGCTGACAAATAAATTTACAGCATTTATTGCATTTAGTTGACACTTTTACCTCTTTCAAAAAAAGTTACGTAATTGCTCGCATGGGGTCACCACTTATTAGTAAAGTGACACGTGCGTACACTTTGATGCTTTGATCACAACTAATTTGTGTACTCTTCGGAGAAATACGAAGCTACAAAAAGCATCAGCGCACTTCGTACACTCTAACACATTGGTTTTTCAATTTTAAACTCTCTTGACCCCATGCGCCTAATTAAGGGTTAATAAGTGAAAAATTGATATGTGAGATGGAATTCTGATTAAATGATAAGCGTATAGTGTAAAAAGAAATATTACTTAGTGCGTATATAATTTAATTTAGTTTCTTAGTAATTGTCGGCATTTTTCAAAATGAAACATTTATTCCATTATAAAATGTTTTATTTCGACTTTCTTTTGAGTCTTTTTCAAAAAATATATAATGGTTTTATCTAGAATAACAATATTGTCAATTATTTAAAATTAGCGGTTAAAAAAATAGAAACCTTCAATTCAAAGTGAACATCACTAACGTTTAGGTTGTTATAAACCTTTTTTTTAAAAACATTTTATAAAAATAGCACCTTTTATTTTAATTTTTATATTTATTAAAACGTATATTGTGTATCACCTCATTTATGTGTATATATTTTTAACTGTGTCGTTCTAGCGATGTATTTTTCACATTTACATGTGGTGTATGTATGTGTTTTTTTGTGGGTAAGTCTTTAGTTGTTATTTTTATGTTTTATTTTAAAGTAATGATGTATAATATCAATGACAAATTATCTGTGTCTGTTCTGTCATTAATTGATTTTTATTTTTCCTAATATATGTATATACTTTCCAAAAATATTTCTGCTTTGTTTTTTGTTTCTGTGGTTAGTATTTTTGTTTAGTTTTTGTATAGTATGTTTTTTTAATGCCGTACTATTTGCAAATTTATGTCTATTTAGTCTATCTTTAAGATATTGGATACCTTGTCCTATATAAACGCCTTCGCAGTCATTACATGGAATTTCATATACAGTAGGTTTTTTTTTTAAAATTTAGGTGTTTTGTCTATTAGTTTTGTGTATATGGCGTTAAAGGTTGTAATTTGTATGTGCGATTCTTATTTTAAATGGTAGTGGAATGTTTCTTAATTTTTCAGATAGATTATTAATGTGTGGTATTGGTACATATTTATAGTTATTCGGTTCATTTTTGGTGTTTCTATTTTTGGAGTTGTAAAATGAATATAGTTAGTTTTTTATAATTTTATTAATGAATCGCTCTGGATAATGTTTTTTTTGTAACATGATTTTTAAATCTTTAATAATTTCTGGTCTATAGATGTGACTTGATAAAGTTATAGCTCTTTTCACTGCATTCGTTACTATATATCATTTTAATGACATTGTTTGGCATGAGTTGAAATTAAGGAATCTGTCTGATGTTGTTGGTTTTTGATATAGTTTGGTGAGAATTTTATTTTGTGAGCGTATGAATGTTAGATCTAAAAAATTAATTGAGCGATTTTTTTCTGTTTCTATTTCAAATTGTAGTTTAGGGTGGTATGCGTTAAATATTTTTAGAATGTTGTTTACTTGTTGAATAGGCAGACACATGATGCAGTCATCTACATACCTTTTGAAGAAAATTGGTTTGAAATCAAGTTTTGTTAAAATGTTTTCTTCTACTTGTTCTAAAACTATTTGCGCAATAACATTTGAAATGGGATTTGTCCCATGGATTTGTTTGTAATAGTCATTGTTATATTGAAAATACGTTCTGTTTAGTGTAAATTCGTTGGCTTTTATAAATTCTGTCATTGGTAAAGTTGTGAAATTTTCAAGTTTTGTCCATTGGGTCTTTATTGCGTCTGTAGCTAGGGTGACAGGAATGTTTGTATACATTGAGATAACATGTAATGAAATTAACACGTGATCATCTGGAATTTAAAGTTTTCAAATCGTATGAGTTTTTTAAGTAATAATTGTTTTGACATGTAATATTGGAAATAGATTTTGCAAGATATTTAAATAGACTATATGCAGGGCTTTGTATTGAGGAAACAAACGGTCTGAGAGGTATGTTTGTTTTATGTACTTTTGGTAACCCATATATGTTTGGAGGGTGTGCATTATTAATTTTTAGATCTTTGGCTGTTTCTTTAGATATTAGATTACTTTTTTCCCAGTGTTTTATTAGTTCATTGTTAGAACAACAGTGCATTATTAAAGCTGCTCAATGTGGCCGCCGTCAGAGCCGTCTTTCCCAGTTGTAGTTCTCCATATTGTTTTTCACTTCATAAAACGTGAATCTTATGGATGATCCGGTATTATTAGGCTTTCCCGTTGAATATGTAAATGTCTAGATTTTTTCATGCCCCATAGGAAAAAATCTAGTGGATTGAGATCCGTATATCGCGGTGGCTAAGCTATAGGACCACCACGACCTCTCCATCGATTTGGATTCCGTTCATTGAGGACATTAGTGACACAAGTGCGTGCCACTAAACCATATAATATGTTAGCTTCAAGATCATATTCGACAATAGCGAATTCCAGCAATCAGACTTGACATTACAGCTGGACTCTACGCAGATCATTTACTTGTTTTTTCCCGATAGATCTCTGTAGACTTGATAGAACTGGCAACAACGCAGCAAGATATTAAGAAAGTTACTTAGAGATTACCAAAAATAATACAAAATGTAATATTTCAATTAAATCTGTACTGTATAATAAAGTTTCACACAGTTCAAATTTTTTAATGAGAAATAACAAAATAATCAAAAATAAACACACTTTAAGATAAATAGTGCGTCAGTGACAGCAGCTCGAGTCCTTGGCACATGAACATCCTGACACGTATGCAATAAATCCCGGACTTTTTCCCGTCCGGCTTCCTCCGCCACTTCAACGGCCACTACCATATACTCTTAACACAGGTCCGAGGCAGTAAATAGAAACAGATTTGTGGATGACATCAATCGTAAATCGTCGACGGCAAAAGTAGCTTTTTACTTGAAGAGCGGCCTGATTATTACATAAGCGATTAGTTGTTATGAAGAAAAAGAAGAGGGAAGATATTGCCTGTGAAGGATCTACTGGCCGCCTCTGTCAGCCCGTTGTGCGGAAAGTATTCTCGTCCCTCCTTGTCTGTTGCGCTTGATAAAACGGCGGAAGGACTCTAATAGATTTATCAAGTCGTAAAGCCGGACATAGCCTCTGTATAATATTGGCTGGAGACCCGCAGTAGTTAACTCTGTACGGTCGTAAAGAGGATACGTTATATAACACGGTTTATGAACGTCTAAAGACAGTCTCAGCTTATATTAATGAGAGGTTAGGAAGGATTCTTATATATTAATTGCAGATCGGGCTGTTCTGCTGTCAGTTATTTTGTGCTTTTATTTTTTGTTTGACGTTGTGAAATCATAAAGGAGTTCTGGTAGAATTTTAATTTCGATTTTATGAATTCTGTTGACATAACGAATTGAAAAGACATTTCTTTTATTTGATTATTAACTTTTAGATAGAATAAACTTGTGACATAACATTTCTGTAATATTTATAGCAACGTTAGTACATTGGAGTAGGCATAAGTATAATAAACGCTAGTAATACTTTATTGTATACCCAACAGTAAAAAAAAAACCGCAAGGGGAACACTGTAATTTACAGTAGATGTCCGGATTACAAACAATAATATTACACAATAAATTACACATAAATCATTCATTTAAGTTTGATCTCCAAAAAAATTTCTTTAAACAGCACTAGCATTCTCACGACGTGTGTCCAGAAAACGAAATTATGCTCCTCCAACAAAACTGCATGGTCAGTATTTCTACAGGAATAAACTCCACTGGATTTAAAGCTTAAGGCTGTGTTCCCAGATTGTAGAAACTCCGATTTCAAATGGGCGCGTCCTGTATTTCTCCGATTGTTGTATACACCGACGTACGTTTAGCGACCGTCGTGCAAATCGCAAGTGGTGCGAATGAGATGGAATATTTATGTCAAGTTGCAGCCGTTAGGCCCTTTGATTTATGAGTGTACCGCGCGTTTGATTTGTTGAATCGACACTAGACATGTGTCACTACAATCCACGTGGACTGTTGTATAACCATAAAGATGTTGGGGCACAATATGTACAATACAGGCTATTTCAGGTACCAGATAAAATTATTATTCTTCACCCAAAATATTGCAAGAAATAGGTATTTCTTGTCGTTAGTAAGTAAATTATTATTAAAAAAATTAATCACAAAATTCTATCTGTAATATATATTTATTGAGGTAATATAAGAAAAATATAACACAGCTTAGTTTCAATACAAAACATAAGTATTTCTTGTCCTTAGTATATAAATTATTATATAAAAAATTAACAAAAAAATTCATATAAATTCACAAAATAACGTTTGCAATATATATTTATTTAGGTAATATAACAAACATATAACACAGCTTAGTTTCAATGCAAAACACAATTATTTCTTGTCCTTAGTATGTAAATTATTATTTAAGAAAATAACAAATGAACGTATACAGATTGTCGTAGTTAAAAGTTAATATGCATCTTTAAATACACACACATAAACATGTACCTATGTATAAGACCGGTGGTGTGGGGAGATAGTGGGGAGATCGAGAGCGGAGACAACACATTCGTTCCGTAACTTTAGAGCGTGAACGTACATACATATCTGAGCAATCTCGCAAATATTAATACCGCTGAAGGAAATAGAGCGATTGATTTGGATGGCTTAAGAGAACAAATTCTTAACGCCATACAAATGATTACTCCTGAAATGCTATCGAATGTACGAAATGGGTTTTATAATCGTTTAGGGTACTGCTTGATGCAAGAGGGACAGACATTTGAACATCTTCAACATTAAATTTTGTATAGTTCATTTAATATTTTGTTTCGTTTTAAATGTGAGAATTTTATTTAATTTTTTTATAAGAATTTTATTTTAGTTACAAATTTTATAGAGTTTTGTTTCAGTTCAATGTTAATACATTATACATCAGTTACCAAAATATTATACAAAAGCCGTAAAGAGCGTAGCAATTCCTTAAAGCAAACGTCTACATACTAACTTTCAACGTTTTGCACTAAAGCCTGGGTACCCCGGTGTCCCGATATGAACTCATCTGTACTCCCCTACTATCGTACCCCTCCATTTCATGTTTGCATCCACATGTGTGCGTGTCTGTATTTCCCTATATCTACTTTTATTTCAGTCAAACGGTATAAATTTACAAAATTATATCTGTAATATATATCTATTTATTTAGATAATATAACAAAAATATAACACAGCTTAGTTTCAATACAAAATACAAATATTTCTTGTCCTTAGTATCTAAATTATTATTATTATTATCTTATCATTAAACTCCTGTCTTGTGAAGGTGCAAATGCTAAAAATATACATAATATGTATGTATGTACATACCTACCTAATTAGAGGGATGCCATCATCGTCAACATCTCCTACTTCTCGTGCCAATTTGGCTTCTACAGCTGCAGCTTCCTCAAATGTTTTATGAGAAGATTCAAAAATGGAACCTGCAACTTTATCATAGTTTTTCATATATTGCCTTCGTGACATTTGAGGAATATTCATGATACCATGTTGTTCAGTCATTTGAGAATAACCACACCCGGTAGAAATCATAGCAAAAACTGCTGCAGTATTTACGCTTAGATCATCACTATTTTCACTATCTATAGAAGCTTCTTTTTCGATGCCACACATTTTGCACTTGAGAATATATTTACTAATCAGACCGTTTCGTTTTTCAGATAATATACTCATATCTGATATGTTACAAGAAAAGGGAGAATGATTATTTGCTTTTTGTAATTCTTGAAAAAAAACTCGACATTACATATTCTTCTACCGGATAATTCCTTTTTTGTTTCGTTGAAACTCTCATCGGAAGGACTCTCATCTTCAAAATGTAATAATTCTGTACACGAACTGAAATGCGATATGTTATATAATTGTGTTACTTACTACTTGTATCAAACTCACCTGCTCGGAGAATAACATTTAGATATAGAGGGAATTTCCATTTGATCTTGCCTTACATCTTGTAATGGCACTACTTTCTTCTGTGAATTTCTAACCCTGGACATCGAAGTAATTTTTTTTAGTATTTTAAAAATAAAAGAGTGCCAGCTATATTTAAATCTTTATTGCTGATCAACAAAACGTATACGTTTATAAAAGAAGAATAGCAAAGTCTGCTTTTGAGAATACAAAAGAGTCAGTAACGTTCTAAATAAAACTTAAATTTTATTAAAATTTATAATTACTGTTTCATTCTCAATCGAATACTTTTTAGTTTATAAGATCTTCCTTGTTTATCGCACATTGTCTGTTTTCTATTAGATATAATGGTTCACAGAATGCACTAAACAGACACTCACAAAATCTGGTCTACCCAATTAAATTAAAATAAAACAACAATATGAATTAAAAGACACTACAGCTGTTTCGTTACACAGTAGCTTCTTCAAGCGATAACTATAAACTGATATTACATACAAACTTCTACCATTATATCAAGTGTTACCTCCATATTGATTACTGACAAATATTACCGTAATTGCTATTTGGGATCTGTAACAATACCTAATTTGTGGAAAGTACAAATTTACTACAGTAACCAGGGAAATTAGGGAAAACCTTTATTTTTATTGTCTAATTTATCATTTATTAGAAAACAACCACGGATTTAATTTACAATTTGATATTCTCCATGTAGAAAGTAAAATCAAAAAACTATTAACAAATTAAATTAACAAACTAAAACATTCAGAATTATTATTAAATGATAAATTAGACTAATTTGTCACCGTTGTTAAATCTGCTTAGACAATAAAAATAAAGGTTTTCCCTAAGTAAGTAATTAGGTATTGTTAAAGATCACAAATAGCAATTACGGTAATATTTGTCAGTAATCCAGTATAGGGGTAACACTTGATATCAAGGTAGACGTTTTTATGTAATATTAGTTTATAGTTATCCCTTGAAAAAGCTATTGTGTGTCTTTTAATAAATTAGTGTAAATCTCAAAACTTCATATTGTTGTTTTATTATAATTTAATTGGATATCATGGATTTACATCAAGTAAAGGTCGAAACAATTCGAAATTTTAAATCTGGTCTAAAAACCGAATGAATGGGGATCGTAAAACCCTTATCTTTATGCCTCTGTTAGAGTACTCAGAACCCATAAATCTCGTCTAGCGAAACTCCGCCTGCTAACCGAAACCGTACCATGTTTCACTTTAACATTTCTCCAACAATTAGTTTTGCAGAATGAATTCTATTTTCCAAATCACAAGTTTAATTAAGAAAATATTTTTTCAACTATTTCAAGGACGTGGTCAGAATATTTTTTAAATTATTGTGGTATCGTTAATTTTCGGATATTTTTCTAATTTCAGTTTTTAATTTTTTTCTACATATATTTTCGGAAAAAGGACTATGCTGATATTTCTTTTATTTTTTTAAGTAATTCAAAAAAATAATTGTCTAAATATTTCAAAAAATAAAGTCAGGATTTGGAAGAAACTGATTGAGATAATGAGCACTCCCCCTTAAGAACTTTAAAAATCGTCTGGACGCACTCCAATTTCAGTTTATAGCAAATATAATTTATGTAAAACCAAGGGTACCAGAGGCTGAGTGCATACTAGTAATATCTTTGGCAAAAGATAAATGTCGATCAAATAGCTTGTCAATACTTGTCCGCCAATGCTATAATCGAAGTCAGTAAGTTCCAAAACGAGATCCCAGATCGTACCTGACAATGGACGAAAAGTAGTTTAAATCGGACTCCATATAGTTCTGGCATAACTAGTATTTTCATCATACACAGGTTTTTAATGCTGTTCTTAGATGTCCTTGGACGCCTTTTTCTTCTAAACTCTCCCACACTACGTTTTTTGGTATTCGGTCGAGGGCTTTCTCAAGACCTATGAATATCATGTATATGGGTTAATTTTTACCCCTTGCTTTCTCCATTAACTGTTTGATTGTGAAAATATGGTCTTGTACACTTCTGCCTTTCCTCTGAACTCACTTTGGGTTTCTTCTAGCTGCCGTTCTATTAACGATCTTAGTTTTTTTCTCCAGGGCTCTTTCATATATTTTGGATACTCCACTTAGCAAGGTTATTCCCCGGTAGTTCGCACAGTCTTTTGTATCTCTTTTGTTATGTCTTGAGACTATTGCTCCAGTTTTCCAATTCTTTGGAATTTGTGTTGCTTTCCAAGCTTGATTGAGAAATTTTACTAGCATTTCTTTGCCTTGTTGTCCCAGGTGTTTTAATATATCCGGAGTTATCTTATCATACCCTGCTGATATTCCTCTCTTGATATTCCTTCTACATGCCTTCTACATTTACCATTTAACCTTCCCCTTATTCTCCCCTTTCTGTTACTTCTCCTCTTTTTCCATTTCCCGTATTTAATAATTTGTCGAAGTAGTACTTCCATCTTTTCATTATTTCTTTGTCGTCAGTTAATACTTCATTGTTTTTTTCCTTTTACGTGATTTAGGTTACATTTTTTTCTTTCCGGGCGTTCTTCAGAACTTTATAAAACAGTTTTTGGTTTCCTCTACTGTCTTTATCCAGCTTTTGCCGAATTCTTCCCACGTTTTATGCTTAAATTGCTTTACCAGATGCTATACTTTCATTCTCTGTTTTTACAGAAACAGTAACTAACATCTGTTTTCTCGTGTAGATGTTTCATCTTCCACATTTTCTTCTTGTACTTTACTCAGTCTATATTTCAAATATACTATGTATATATGTATAAAGAATTTAATGGGGTAACTCCATTGAAAATCCAACTGCAGGCACGTGTTTCGGACTACTTGGTTCTCGTCAGTGCAGTGTAGGTAAAGAATATCATTGGATAATTTGGAGATGAAAAACATCAATCAGAGACATACACAAGGTTATCCCATCCAATTCCTTGGCCATACTGCACTGACGAGAACCAAGTAGTTCGAAACACGGGTATGAAGTTGCATTTTCAACAGAGTTACCCCATTAAATTCTTTACAGGATTATCGTAAGATCCGCATTATTTTTTCTTAAATATATACAGGGTGGTTCACCGGGAATTGAATCGATCGATTGCGGAAAAACTGTAGCTAGGAATGATCTGAAATTTTGACACTATACTAAAGTAGATGGGGGCCATTCGTCTAAAATATTTTCAAGATGGCGGCACTCCGGGCTATACCGGAAGCAGGCACCAACTTTCTAATTTTAAATAGAATATCCTGTATATTGTCAGGTTTTTAGATTCTACGTGAAATTCTAAATACATTTCATGTATAAAGTCATATATCTAAGTGTAACCTTTTTTGACTTATTGAAATTCTTATGTTAAATTTGACGTTTGCAGACAGAAAATCAATAGCACTTTTTCCATACAAAGATAAATTTATTATTGAATTTGAAGTAAATTCTCTCAAATAGATAGTCTAATTAAATACTATTTGCATAAAATTGTTACAATTATTAATACAGAGTGGTGGGAATTATATGCTTCAAAACGAATTTGGAAAAATTGCCATATTGCAATTTTTTTGAATGGGAAGCAGCAACTTTTATAATTTCATCTTATTCTGCATTAAAAATGAGGATCGCTTTGTATAAATATGTCTATTATAAAAATTGATAGTTTTCGAAATATTGGCAAGTTAGTGTTTTTATCTTCTACAATACATACTGTTTGCATTAGTTCTTTTTTCATTAGTTAGCCATGACAGTGTTTACAAAATTATAAATTGTCATTCGTTGAAGAAAAGTCATTTACCTTATCATAATTTCAATAAGTCATGCCGGGGCGCTTAAATTATACAAACGATGATTATTTAATAGTTATTTATTATACAAGGGAAAAAGTATTAGATTTTAGTTCGAGATAAAATACTGAGAGCTAAAATCTAATTTTTTTTCCCGTGTATAATACACTATTTTTTTTTCTGTGATTGGAAAAACGATTTAATATTGAAAGAAAACACGTTAATACTATATATTAAAGTCAGAAAATCAATCGATGTGACATTTGAAGCGACATTACACCTGCGTTGCTAAGGAAACCTGTAAAGTATTCAAATATCTGTCAATTTAACCGGAAAAAAAGTGCTCACTTTCTTCCCCGGTTGAAAAAGTGACATTTTGTTACCTGTCAAGAAAAATAAAATGTCAAACTTTTTTCCCGTCACAGAAAAAAATTATTTATTATTTATAGGGAATGTAATAAAGTTATGTCAAGAACATGTGATACATTTGCATTATATTATTATCGTTATTAATAACTGGTTTATTTCCCTGAATCTTTGCCCTCACGGATCCAAAGTTTCTGAAGTTTTCTATAATACGTTTAACGGTATTGGCAGATGGTTTCCGTTTTTGCAGATATCGAGTTGCAAATGTATCACATGTTCTTGACATAACTTTATTACATTCCCCATAAATAATAAATAAATTTAAATAATCATCGTTTGTATAATTTAAGCACCCCGGCATAACTTTTCTTCAACGAATGACAATTTATAATTTTGTAAACACTGGCATGGCTAACTAATGAAAAAAGAACTAATGTAAACAGTATGTATTGTAGAGGATAAAAACACTAACTTGCCAATATTTCGAAAACTACCAATTTTGTTAATAGACATATTTATACAAAGTGATCCTTATTTTTAATGCAGAATAAGATAAAATTATAAAAGTTGCCGCTTTCCATATAAAAAAATTGTCTTTTAGCAATTTTTCCAAATTCGTTCTCAGCCGTATAATTCGCACACTCTGTATTAATAATTGTAACAATTTTATACAAATAGTATTTAATTAGACCATCTATTTGAGAGAATTTACTTTAAATTAAATAATGAATTCATCTTTATATGGAAAAAGTGCTATTGATTTTCTGCTTGCAAACGTCAAATTTAACATAAGAATTTCAATAAGTCAAAAAGGGTTACACTTAGACATTTGACATTATACATAAAATATATTTAGAATTTCACGTAAAATCTAAAAACCTGACAATATACAGGGTATTTTATTTAAAATTAGGAAGTTGGTGCCTACTTACAGCATAAGTCCGACGTGCCGCCATCTTGAAAATATTTTAAGCGAATGGCCCCCATCGACTTTAGTATAGTGTCAAAATTTTAGATCATTCCTAGCTATAGTTTTTCCATAATCGATCGATTCAGTTCCCGGTGAACCACTCTGTATATACATATATATGTTTATACCAGATGCAGTTTCTTTTACAAAGCAGTTTAATATATACTCAAACCTACGAAATAAAACATTGAATACAATGTCACTTTATTTGGTGTTAAAATTGACTCTAGTTGACCAGGCATATCTTCCACATCGTTAGACTTAGGATCCGAGAAACTTTTTGCCGCAACTATACATTAAACTCAAAAAAAGGTAGAGTATTAATAAATTTGTTATTATTCTAGTTACAGTTTCATATTTTTATGACTTTTTCGTCTAAACTAATATAATACCATATAATTCACAAGAAAGATTTATTCTGACTATATAAGTACATAGAAAAAAAATTCCCGGAGAAAATACCAAGTCGGGCGCAGCACATAAAAGGAAGAAAAATATCCGAGCTAATAAAAACATCGCCGTCAGTGGGATCCGCATCAAGCGAATTAGAGGAAAATATAATGAAATCGTCGTCAGAATCTGTCCGCAAAACCCTAACTTTAAACTAATTCCCCGCGTTACAATAAGAAAAAGGGGCAGCCAGAAGAAACCTATCCTATTCCACGAGGAAATGGTCAGAAAAAGGGCGAAAAGAGAAAGTCCTCCTGCATATTTTACCCACCCGCAACGTCCATTTCCTGCCTCCTTCGTTCACATAAAATCCGTTATAACGCGCTGAACTAACGTCATTTCAAATCCTGGAGGCGGGCAGACGCAATAACACCGAAAGGCAAAACCGACTATTTTCATTGTTGTTCATGGGATATTTTCACCCTTGCGGCCAGATAAACTAGCATTTTCTATCATTACCTGTTTTTCTGGATGGCCGACAAAGTTATTGTTATTTCTCGAACGTTTCCATATATGTTTTTCTTCTACTGTTTGCTATTTCATTTTAATTTAATGATTTTATCATCTTACAGTAGTAATAATATAAAAGAATTAAATTGCTATAAACTCATACTGGAGTTTAGGGGCTAGCGCACCGCATCCCCGTCGGTTTATGTAGGAAAAGTGGCAAAATATTTGAAAAATCTTTTTATCAGGAGTTGTGTAGGTTCATTAGGAGCACGTTTTAAAATTTGAAATATACAGAGTGATTCAATGATATGTTGCGCACAAAAATTATGAAAATTTAAGCGGAACACCTTATACAATCTCTCTCAAAAACCACATAAGGCAGGTGTATAAATACTACAAAATAGTATAATTTATATATTTTTTAAAATGTAATTTTTGACAAGCGACAGTAAGTTTCTTTTAAATAGCAACATTTTTTTTTACAGTTTGGTTTTTTCTGAATACAATGATTCAACCTCATTTGGAAAATGTCATTTATGAATTGTCAGCTTGTTTCTATTTATTGTTGGTTGTATTATTTCTTGCATTTTCATTATTATTTTATGATCATATTGTTATTTTATTAAGGATAACAATCAATTAACTGATAGTAATACGAATATGAAAATCAGTGACGCAAAGTTGCGACCACGCAAATCCGACTTGAAATCAGCCCCTAAAGCATTAATAATAGTAAATAAACGTAAAAATGTATATTAAATTTGTTCATATTTATTATAATATGTGCATTACCTATATCAAAGTATCTCATCCTCATCCTTTCTATATCAATCGATACCTAACCACGTTGAATTCTAAAATTTGGAGTTCTGAGGATTTTACTAGATTATCTATTGAATTATCTAGATAAACATATTTATTCTTTATCTGTCATCGTTATCTAGATAGTCATTTGAAAAATTATCTTTTATCTGTATCTAGATAATATTTTTCGGAATTATCTTTTGTAAATATAAATCAATTAGCTGTGTACAACACTGCCAACAATAAAAATTTTAAATACTTTTATACATCCGATTTATGTCACTGTGTCCTGTTGGCAAAACGTCATAATTTTTTAATATTTGTTGTTTTATCTCTTTTTTTCCATGGAAGTATCCGATTTAAATAATAGGTATTTTTTTTTAGAAAAATCCGAACGTTCTCATTTTCTTCCGCGAATGTAATTTATAAACATGCCCATATATACCAGTTTTTAAAAAACATCTGAAACCAACACCTCCTGAAATCAAGTTCAAAACATCCCATATTTTATCTGGAACTTCATTTTGAAATTTCTCCGGTTTTTAATACGTTTCAGTCTCTACAACCAGTGCCTCTTTATAATATAAAATAACCCCTGCATAATATGAAATATATGGAGGAAATATATTTTTAAAATAACTACATTTATCAAATAAATGATCATATTACAACTGCACGCGCTTCCTTCATGGTGAAAAAATCTTATCTTTGTACCCACGGTATTATTATTATTAGCAAATTCAGCTAAAAGTTCCAGATTCTTCTATTTAAGGGTTTTCGCTGGCATTCCTTAAAGCAGCCTATAAGCATTTCTTTTTTGCGGTTTTGCCACCGAAAGTAATAAATTTAAAAGTCTAATTTATTTCCAACATGTTACGTCGGAAAGATTTGCAGATAAAATGAACGATATAGAAGAAGACTTTTATATTTACATCTAAATTTGAACGACCGTCTTGAGCTTTTCTCACAGAAACAAAAATAATTAAAATTTATGGTCATTGCGAAACAGTAACGGGAGGGTGTGTTTTTCATTTGTCGGTAAACTAGTTGGGTTTCGATTATTTTAAATTTAATTATAGCATGTGTTTGTCATGTGATATTTACGTTATGGTAAACTGAACGTAAAATTACAATGTAAATTTAAAAAAAATTATAACTTGCTAAATCAAATATTGGGCGCTTACATTTTTATGCAGAAATCATTAAGCCACTTAATGAGATGCTCCCGGACATATTGTGATAAAGTTTTGTCCTCTTCATCGGTGGTAGCTCTTCGTCTACCTAATGCAAGTTGCCTTCGAATTGTATTCTTAACGGTGCTGGTAGAAAACCAAAATAAGATGGAAGACTGTGCAAGTGTTGAAGATTGTAAATCTAAGCATAATCTCCCTGATGCGGATTCAGAGAATGAAGAAACTGATGGAGTTTCACAAGAAAGTGAAGATGAAGATAAAGATTAGAAACCTTGCTTTAGTGACCAAACTACATGACAAAAAGAGAAACATATATACATTATATAAAAAAAAGTTGAAATATATTTAAAAGGGCCATAACTGCAGGGACCCTTTAGGACACTGCACCATTTGATCTACAATGTAGAAAAAAGGCTGCATAATAAGAACCTCCATCAATTAGGAAAATTTTGATATTTATCCCAACAACGTTTTAAAGCCAATTTTCTGATGAGGATAAATGTTAGCCAAGACGTTGAGCCAAGGAAGATATGTGGAGATATGAATGACGGACGAAAGAAGAATAAAACTGCAAATAATGACAAATGGAAAAGGATTGAAAATAAGCAATTGCGAGAAAAGGGCAAAGATTATCTGGGGTATACTGTGGTACAGATGGAAAGGTTTTGTTGCAAAACGAAATGCCAAGAATATAGGTTGTAATTCAACATTTTGTACTAAATCAGCTAAAAGAAAATATAAAATTTTTACGGAACAAATCGGGAAACAACTGTTTGATAAATTCTGGAATGAACTAAATTGGGACCAGAGAAGAGGTATTCGTTGGCTCGCATGTAACTAGATTTGAAAGTAAATAAAAAACTAAGGCTGAAGATGAATTTTCAAGAAAAGGGTCTATATTACAATACACATTAATCACTAAAAACGAAATTGTACCGGTCTTAAGACAAATATTATTAGATACCCTTTGTTTAAAGCTATTAACAGTACAAAGTTGGGTAAGAAATAGTTTGTGCGGCATAAGCTCAGAGAAAACGTTTTTGAATAAAGCAAGAAGAGGTGAACACTATAGAGTTTCTACATTCAATGAATCAAAACAAAATGTTCCAATTTTTTAAACCATTTGCCTAAACAACCACCTCATTATTTTTGAAAGGATTCTAACAAACTTTATTTGGAACAGAATTTTACGTCGATGAAATAACTTTGCGTTTATCAAACTTACTGTGAAGAAAAAGAAGCTGTAGTTCTTGGTCGAAATATTTTTATTAGATACTTTAAAGAACACAACTTAAGTTTATTTTCCCCGAAAAAAGACCAGTGCAATATGTGCATAGGATATCAGTATGGAAATATTGAGGAAGCAGAATGGAAAAGTCATCATGGCAGAAAAAATAATGCAAGAAAGAAATAAGAAAACGTTGTTCAAGACACGGACGAGAAAGAACAGTTGTTTTGCTGACAATGGACCTTCAGGCGGCAAAAACGGCTTCGTATTTGAACGCTAATTATTTTAAAACAAAACTCTGTATTTACCATTTTACTATTTATAATGTTGGTACCCATCAAGCTACATATTATTGGTTCACGGAAATGGATGCAGATTTAGGAGCTTCAACTTTTGTAGCATGTGTTATTAATTACCTAGAAAAACATTGTTTAGCTTCATAAAAAATGCCGATTATAGTTTTTAATGATGGGTGTACTTACCAAAACAGAAACATCATTATGACTAATGCTTTACTATATTTTTCAATTTTACATGGAGTTGTTATTACTCAAAATATTAAGCAGGCAGGCATACCCAAATGGAGGCAGCCTCAGTACGCAGCTGCATAGAGCGTAAATAAAAAATAAACATATTCATTTACCCAGTAACTACTTTAAGGACTCTGAAAAAGCAAGAAAATACCTCGATTCTTATGAAACTATAAAACTTGATTTCAATATTTTTAATAATTATGCTCTATCTGAACATTTAAGATACAAATCCATAAGGCCTGGAAGAAAAGCTAATTAATGACACAGTTGTTACAGATATCAAAGCAATTTTATATATATTCAGAAGGAAATTTAAAGAATAAAATAGATTTTTCTAATAACTGGAGTGAATTGCCCCAGAGACCTAGAAGTATTTCCTCGATTACAGAATATCCAAGGCGATACAAAACCGTCTTAAAAATAACCAAAAAGAAAGTGGCAACACCTGCAGGAACTAAAAAAAGTTATCGCCGCAGATTGCCACGCATTTTATGACTAAAATGAATACGAATAAATGCATACCTAAACAGAAAAAATTATGTCTTACATAAAAAAATTTGCTATATTTAAGAAATTTGTTTTGTTTATTTTTCACTTACTTATAAAACTATGTTCCTATTCGTTTACTCACTAAAATTTGTCTAACTCTAATGATTTTTTTCATTGAACATAAATCCCTTAATACCGTAATTAAATGAAAAAAACTACGTATCTTCAGATTATTTGAATGTAGTAATATCATATAATTTTAAATATTTATACAAATGTTGGAAAGGAAGCCTTACATTACAATATTTGTATAAAGTATTATGCGTTTAAATACAGTTTGTCTTACGAAAAACGCACCACATTAAAACTCTGGTATTAATAATTCGATTTCAGTAATTCAAAAACCACATAAGGCAGGTGTATAAGTACTACAAAATAGTATAATTTATTTAAAATGCAATTTTTGACAAGCGATAGTCAATCTTGTTTTAAATAGCAACCATCTTTTTTTTTACAGTTTGGTAGAGATTTTTTTTTTCTGAATACAATGGTGTCAATTTCATTTTGTAAAATGTTTGTTAAGAAATTTTGATTTTTCTAAAATTAATAACTATTTTAAATAAAATAAAAATAAAATAAAACTCTTGAAAACTTTCCACAATTTTTATTTAGTCTTTGCGACATATGTTTCGGTATTGTTCATACCATTATCGAGCGGACACTGACAGGTCAGTTTGTGTAGGGTTGTTATATATGTCGTTGAGTTTATTGTCTTTTTTTACATAAGTGTCTATTATGGGTGTATGTGTGTTTGAAAAGTCTTTGTGTGTGTTCGTTACTTTCTCTTTTCCTTGAATTGATTTTTTAATTTCTAATATTTCTAACAGATTTAATTTCGGTCCCTTGTTTACATTATGTATAAGTTTACAACTATCTATATCGGGAAAATGGAGATTATCTATACAATGTTCGGCAAGGCCTGTATTTCTAATATTATGCAATATTGATCTTTTATTTTCTAAAATTGTGTAAAGTGTTCTGCGGAATCCAATGATGGCGCACAAAACAATAACTATCATTTCTGAATTGTCAGCTTGTTTCCATTTATTGTTGGTTGTATTATTTCTTGCATTTTTATTATTATTTTGTGATCATATTGTTATTTTATTATGGATAACAATCAATTAACTGATATGGTGCAAGTGTTTTTCGAGTGTCATAAAAATTCTGGTCAAGCAGGACGTATTTACGCAGCTCGCTTTCCCGATAGAGAAGTTCCTGATCGTCAGAAATGTAGAAGAATTGAACGAAATTTAAGAAACTACGGATCTTTTAAGAAACTAAAGCAAGATGGACGCAAATTTTGTGAAAATGTTGAATTAGATGCCATTCACAGTATTCAAGAAAATCCAAGAACTTCAACTCGGGAAAACGCACATAACATTGGCACGTCAAAGCTTTTATATTAAAACGATCCAAATATACGATACCAATTTTGTGTTTTCGATTTACACATTGCTGTGACTCTTACAAATTTATAAATATATAAAATAAATTTAATTTACTTAATTAAAGCGTAACTGAGAGTCAAGCACGCATCCTAGTGCTAGGCCTTATGCTAGACTAAGATACGGTGAACTTTCTGCTGAAAGGTAGGTTAAGCAAAACATTTTACATGCAACTAGCTCAGTTTGAAAATAAATAGTTCTCTCAGGAGCAGAAAATATGAGTTGATTCTCCTGCTCTTTAATTATCTCCAGGTCAGGTAAAGAAATAAAATACAAAATAAATCTTAATATCTAATTTATTAAAATAAAATAATTTTAAACAAATTCAAAAGTTTTTATCTACAAATATTTACACACAAAAAATCAATATTCAGTCATAATTCAAATTTATACATCATCATCAATAAAAAATTACAAGTAATAAAGAATAAATGACATTATGATGTCGTGAAAAGCTTATGTCTAAAAATGTGAACGTGATTATTATGATTAATATTTGTCATAGATACATGTAAACAATCAAAAATAAAATAAATTACCCGTGATGAATTGTACTGGAATATAAATAAAAAAAAAATAAAATTTGTGCGGTCTACTATTTGCTAACAAAATATAAACATTAAGGAAGTGGCTTTGCCCTAATTAGTCCTGTCCGGCGCCTTTTCTCGCTCCCAACACAGTACCATCAGATAACAAATTCACACAGATGAGTATCCCAAAGTTCCACCCTACGAGCATGTCTTTTTCAACTCGTTGGACGCAACCCGAACATACATCACAATGTGCACACTCCTTAAGGAATATATAAATTTTAAATTAAATAAATAAAATGAAATAAAATAATATCTCTGCGTATTCAATAAATTAACTCAGCCCTGATTAGTTCTGCCTGGTGCCTTTTCTCGCTCCCAAACGCAGTACCACCAAGACCAATTCGTGTTTTTCAAATTCACCAGGACTCCATGCTATGAATTAAATTATGACATAATTCATTTCACACATCCCTGATGTATTATTCAACACGTTAATATTGAACACCCAAATACAACAAAAATATACTTAATACACATATCAAAAGAAATAATATATACATTAAAAAAAATAAACTTTACCTTTTTCGCGAAATTCCAATACAAAAACACCACTACAAATAAAGAATTTGGTACGCCACTATACACACATTTATAACAAATATTGTTTAATCACCTTAACTCTTCGTACATCGTTTCAAACTCATCCATAATGAATTTTCAATAAAATTTAATTCACTTATATATATATAACCTATACACACATAAAACAAAATTATTAATTTCAAATACCTTTTGTAGGATAAATAAATTTAAAAGAAAAGTAAATTATGCGAAAATGAAATGATTATGCTATCCAAAGTTATCATTACAATTACTAGAAGGTTTTGTCATAATGTATGGCATAGTACCCCTACATGCAAAACAAAACACTCTAGAAAAAAGAAAATAAAAATGAAATTAAATAAATTCAAAAACCGAGTTCATAAATAAAAGTATCTCATACATAAGTAATTATTCAAATATATATCTAGACATCTCTATGTGATACGCGCTGCATGTTAAAAATAAAATATTATATGCGTTGAATCTTGTTAAAATTTTATAAGTATCAAAAGTCTCAAAAATTATTCTAAGTCCAGATTTAGGAGTAATCTTTTTTTTAAAAGAAGGAGGAAGTGGTTTATCACCTACTTTTAGATTATTTAAAGAGAGCGGTTTGCACCAGCAATCCCGGAAATTTTATCCGTCCGCGCTTTTATGCTTAAATTTCTTTATAAAAACATACGGCAACTTTCGGCAAACACGAATCCACTTCCAAAATTGTATATCGACGGTGCTGCCCTTATCGGTCACATGGGGAAACAGTGTATTAATAATCCTTGAAAAAGGTAAACAAACATGCGAATATAAATTCGTCTATACGTTTATGACTCAGCCGTGCACCTGATAAACAATACTTTTTGCGCCGGTCTACACGGTCGATCTTTGCCAATGCCAGAAGTCTTTGTGTGGGAAACACTTGCTCGTTCCTTTTCACGTAACATTTAATACGTCTTGATATTATAACCTTATAAAAATTTACTAAGATCCTTTTATTGTTTTACTTAAATAAAAATAAAGTTTTCGTAAATTATCGATATAGTGAATATTTATATACACATCATAGTAAAAATGAATAAAGTAAAAATTAATTTAAATAAAATCTTAAAGTGATCTTGATTATACTTATTTATTTACATATTATTATTTATTCAAGATCACTGCATAAATATCCCTATGGGAATATCTGCGATTTATAAGCGAGAATCGCTAATGCCAATGGTATAAATTCAAGATTTCCCATAAATACCAGTTAATATACTTATACATTATTTACAATATTATTGATATAAAGCATAGAGACATGAAATTTCCCTATAATATGCTTATTCTATCTATATACAAGTCAGAAGTAAATATGCAAAACTCTTGGAGTTTATTTTAAACTTTACTCCTTTCATGACGAGAAAGTTTAAACAAATAACATCTAAAACACTTAAAATAATGAAACTACTTATTACTATATATACAAAAGTGTACTTAAATTCTTTAAATTTTACACCTTTCATTGGTATCACAAATATTATAATTTGATTATTGAGTTCCCTTAAAATGAAGTGGCAATTGTAGTCCACTATTTTGGGAAAACTTCTTAACATTTTTAAATATCTGGGCTGTGGGTACTTTTCAACTGCATCCAAAGCCTCTATTCTCTCATGAATCCATTTAGATTTCACACTCATTCCTAAAATCATTTTATCATTCACATGATGTGACACATTTTCATCATGTGGCTTCAATATGTGTTGTATGGGCTTTACATACCCATAATGTAAAATATTTTGTTCCTTATGAACAATTTTATTTAAATTCACTAATAAATTTACCACTATTGGATATAATTTCACGAAACATTTATATAGCTGTACCAACCAAAGAGAATTAACGTTTACAAACCACTTTGCATTAGTACTTATTAACAATAATGTTTCTATTAATTTGGGGAGTTGTAGCTGTTGTTTTATTGATTGAAATAAACATAAACTTAATTTATTATTCTCAATCTTTTCTAAATAATCTAAATATTCCTTAATTACTACTGTGATGGGGTTCATTAAATTATATACTAAATTTTCAATAATTTCATCTTTTAACAAACTTTTAATTTTAAATTGAACACTTAATTTCTGCTTATGGGAAGATGGATGAGTCGTTTCTGTTTTAAAACAGTTATCATAGCCTACTGCTAAATCTATATTACCATTAAATAATTTAATATCCTTTGTCAAAGGATCACTCACATTATCATTATTAATCTGTTTGTTGCAAATCAAATTTTTGTCACCCATATTTATTTCCCGGTGTGAACATTTATTTATTATGTCACCCATATATTTCGTGGCGTCTTTCTTTTGAAGACCCTCCACATGGTGTGTACATTTATTATTTATGTCACCCGTGGCAAACATGGACTCTTCCCTTTGAAGATCATCCACATGGTGTGAACCTTTATCCTTGTCAATCAAACTATCATTATTTATTTTTAAAGTGAGGTCCCTATCAAAATTATCAATGATTGAATTATTAACTAATATTTTATCATCTTGAGCACCTTTGTCCCAAGACATGTTTACTTTACTATTGTGAAGGGTTCTATTTTCCCTTTCCAATTTCGATGTATATAGACTCAAAAAATCCATCCCAAGTACGCAGCAATATTTTAATCTTGGTGTAACAATAAATTGTGTTACAAGTTCTACATCACCCATCTCTATATTTATACAAAATACATTATCTTGCTTGTAAAAACCTAATTTTTCAAACCTTTTATCAAATAATCCCCCATCTAAAAGTGACAATTCTAATTCACTATCTATTACAGCTACCCCATATACATCCCCTACTTTAACATCTACCAGTGGAAATTCAGTGGTTATATTACTAAAATCTATAAAATTTCTCTTGCTTCGTTGTTTCTTCTTTTTCCCTTTGGTTGGACCTACCAAAAATCCAGGTCCTTCTTTATTGCTCCTCTTGACGCATCTCTCATTACAGCTTCTGTTTTATTTTCTTTATTTTCTATAATTACGTTATTAAATCCTCGGGTATCTTCTGTTTCATTTTTTTCGTATTTCCTTCCTACATGACCCTCCTGTCTCCAATTATTATTATTACCATTACTACTATTACTATTACTCATATTCTTGTTGTTACTATTTTCCACTTTTCCTCTCTGGTAACTATTATTCTGATACCGATTACCATTGTATCTTTGTTGGTTATTGTGGTTATTACCATTATATCTTTGCTGGGCATTATAATAGTTACCATTGTTACCTGCTTTATACCCATTTTTATTCTGAGATACACTCCTATCTTCCACGTCGTCCAGACGCTTTACCAATTCCAAGAGTTGCTCAACGGTGTCTATACCCTGTAAAGCAACTGCTTGTACTACCTCATGCTCAAAATGATTAGCTAATTGGGTAACAATGTCACACTCCTGGATCACAGGTTGTATGTGCTTCAAGAAAGAATATTTCCGAATAACATAGTTTTCTCTAGACGTGATGGAACGATATTTTCCAAAGGTAAGGTCATGTCTAATGCGTCTTTGCTGAGTTTGTCCCCAGTACTGTCTAATAAACATGTTCTCTAATTCTTCGTACGTCTGTACCTCATCAATTACCATATCATACCATAGTAACGCATAGTCTCTAAGACATCCTCTCACGAAATGTAATTTTGACATATCATCATTGATACCACGAATATATGTCTTAATAGTTTTAAGAAATGCCATTGGGTTGTCTTTATTATACCCAGAAAATTTTGGTATATTTTCCGTACCAATTGATATCTGTTGCGGTACAACACAAGGTGTAATTGTACCTTGTTCAACTCTTGTTTTCAAATTCTTAATTGTATCTTGACAATTTAATGTCATATCCTGTAGCTTTAAAAGAGAGTCTGTGCATGCACCATATTTAACCCTACAGTCCTCAAATTTATTTGTTAAATTCAGATCCAAGGATTGTATTTTTTCATCTTGTCCTCCAATCCTTTCTTCTATCAGTCTAAAATTTTCTCTTGCTACACCGGCCCTCTGATTCATTTCATCTATTAAAAAATTACTGCTATCCTTGCACTTCTTTTCATTTGCTTCAATTCTTTCATTGATCTGTGTCGTGCTTTGTTTCACATCTTCTTTTAATTTATTGTTCATTGCAGACATTTCCATTCTACAAGCTTTTATCCTTTCGTCAATCTTCTCATTCATCGACTTTACCACAGTTTGTATCTCTATTTTATTTCTATTCATCTCTTCTTTCATTTCAGCTTTATTTTCATCTAACTTTTTATTTATCTCTTCTTTCATTTCAGCTTTATTTTCATCTAACTTTTTATTTATCTCTTCTTTCATTTCTATCTTGTCACATTCCAATTTACAGAAAAGCTTTTCAAATAAAATATCAAATCTGTCTCCGCCTAGCATTTCTTTCGTTTCAATTTTTACATTTTCAGTTACATTTTCATCCTCATCAAGAGGTAGCGTCTTTTCTGAATCTGTCACAGAGGAAATGCCTTGTGGTTCCCTGTACGTTTCAAATAAATATTTGGTATCCATACTACTTTCAGGATTTTCACCCTCACCTTTATACTCAGACATATTTACTTTATCTGTCCTGGCACTTAAAGAGACTTATTTGTGGAGAAAAATAAATCAAAACTTGACAAAATTTTATTTGTGAATTATATTTATTAATTATTCAAATGCACTTAAAGGTGAAAATACCTCCCTTTAATTACACAGCTATTTGAATATTAAATAATCAATTAATTTTTATCTAAACAGTTTAAAAATGTAAAAGCTTTGCCCCACTACGTTGGTCGCCATATATACATTATGGAACGGCAAAATTTTTACACCATGAACATTGGACATCATATGAATAATATGGAAATGTGAAATTGCTAGTAAATTGTAAATATATATGAAATGTAAATGCAAAAGTTTTGCCCCACTACGTTGGGTGCCATATATATGCTGTGACTCTTACAAATTTATAAATATATAAAATAAATTTAATTTACTTAATTAAAGCGTAACTGAGAGTCAAGCACGCATCCTAGTGCTAGGCCTTATGCTAGACTAAGATACGGTGAACTTTCTGCTGAAAGGTAGGTTAAGCAAAACATTTTACATGCAACTAGCTCAGTTTGAAAATAAATAGTTCTCTCAGGAGCAGAAAATATGAGTTGATTCTCCTGCTCTTTAATTATCTCCAGGTCAGGTAAAGAAATAAAATACAAAATAAATCTTAATATCTAATTTATTAAAATAAAATAATTTTAAACAAATTCAAAAGTTTTTATCTACAAATATTTACACACAAAAAATCAATATTCAGTCATAATTCAAATTTATACATCATCATCAATAAAAAATTACAAGTAATAAAGAATAAATGACATTATGATGTCGTGAAAAGCTTATGTCTAAAAATGTGAACGTGATTATTATGATTAATATTTGTCATAGATACATGTAAACAATCAAAAATAAAATAAATTACCCGTGATGAATTGTACTGGAATATAAATAAAAAAAAAATAAAATTTGTGCGGTCTACTATTTGCTAACAAAATATAAACATTAAGGAAGTGGCTTTGCCCTAATTAGTCCTGTCCGGCGCCTTTTCTCGCTCCCAACACAGTACCATCAGATAACAAATTCACACAGATGAGTATCCCAAAGTTCCACCCTACGAGCATGTCTTTTTCAACTCGATGGACGCAACCCGAACATACATCACAATGTGCACACTCCTTAAGGAATATATAAATTTTAAATTAAATAAATAAAATGAAATAAAATAATGTCTCTGCGTATTCAATAAATTAACTCAGCCCTGATTAGTTCTGCCTGGTGCCTTTTCCCGCTCCCAAACGCAGTACCACCAAGACCAATTCGTGTTTTTCAAATTCACCAGGACTCCATGCTATGAATTAAATTATGACATAATTCATTTCACACATCCCTGATGTATTATTCAACACGTTAATATTGAACACCCAAATACAACAAAAATATACTTAATACACATATCAAAAGAAATAATATATACATTAAAAAAAATAAACTTTACCTTTTTCGCGAAATTCCAATACAAAAACACCACTACAAATAAAGAATTTGGTACGCCACTATACACACATTTATAACAAATATTGTTTAATCACCTTAACTCTTCGTACATCGTTTCAAACTCATCCATAATGAATTTTCAATAAAATTTAATTCACTTATATATATATAACCTATACACACATAAAACAAAATTATTAATTTCAAATACCTTTTGTAGGATAAATAAATTTAAAAGAAAAGTAAATTATGCGAAAATGAAATGATTATGCTATCCAAAGTTATCATTACAATTACTAGAAGGTTTTGTCATAATGTATGGCATAGTACCCCTACATGCAAAACAAAACACTCTAGAAAAAAGAAAATAAAAATGAAATTAAATAAATTCAAAAACCGAGTTCATAAATAAAAGTATCTCATACATAAGTAATTATTCAAATATATATCTAGACATCTCTATGTGATACGCGCTGCATGTTAAAAATAAAATATTATATGCGTTGAATCTTGTTAAAATTTTATAAGTATCAAAAGTCTCAAAAATTATTCTAAGTCCAGATTTAGGAGTAATCTTTTTTTTAAAAGAAGGAGGAAGTGGTTTATCACCTACTTTTAGATTATTTAAAGAGAGCGGTTTGCACCAGCAATCCCGGAAATTTTATCCGTCCGCGCTTTTATGCTTAAATTTCTTTATAAAAACATACGGCAACTTTCGGCAAACACGAATCCACTTCCAAAATTGTATATCGACGGTGCTGCCCTTATCGGTCACATGGGGAAACAGTGTATTAATAATCCTTGAAAAAGGTAAACAAACATGCGAATATAAATTCGTCTATACGTTTATGACTCAGCCGTGCACCTGATAAACAATACTTTTTGCGCCGGTCTACACGGTCGATCTTTGCCAATGCCAGAAGTCTTTGTGTGGGAAACACTTGCTCGTTCCTTTTCACGTAACATTTAATACGTCTTGATATTATAACCTTATAAAAATTTACTAAGATCCTTTTATTGTTTTACTTAAATAAAAATAAAGTTTTCGTAAATTATCGATATAGTGAATATTTATATACACATCATAGTAAAAATGAATAAAGTAAAAATTAATTTAAATAAAATCTTAAAGTGATCTTGATTATACTTATTTATTTACATATTATTATTTATTCAAGATCACTGCAACATGTTACGTCAAGATGGGCTGTTCTACAGAAATGTGATTTGGTACGATGACACTTTTAACAATAATAGCGTTTTCAAGAGAAATAATCACCGTTGTTGGAGTCAACAAAATCCAAGAATTATTGTTGAAACCAATCGACAATACAGATTCACCATAAATGTGTGGTGTGTTATTTTGGGTGACACATTAAGTGGTTGGCCTGCGCGTTCACCTGATCTAACGCCACTTGATTTTTGGCTATGGAGCTATGTTCAAGACCGTGTCTATTTAACCCCCCCCCCCCCGAGAATAAGCATGTTTTAAAACAGCGAATTATTCATACTTGTCGAGAGATATCTCCTTTTTTAATCTTGAATGCTACGTATGGGGTAACTAGAAGGTGTCAGCTTTGTATTCAGCAAGGTGGGAGGCATTTTGAGCAATATTTATAATAATTATGATTTGTTGCGATGTTTTATTTTTGACGTAAATAAAATTTTCCATTGTTTTGTATTCCACGGCACACTTAAACTTTTTTAAAAAATAAAATTATTTCCCAAAAATAATTTACAAAATCAAATTAAATCACACCATTGTATTCAGAAAAAATATCTCTACCAAACTGTAAAAATAAAATAAGGTGTTGCTATTTAAAAAAAAACTATCTCTTGTAAAAAATTACATATTAAAAAAAATAAGAATTTTACTATTTTGTAGTATTTATAAACCTGTCTTATGTGGTTTTTGAATTACTGAAATCGGATTATTAAGGGTGAACTGACGCCGTCAGTAAGATTCTTGACGAGAGTTGTAATTTTCTGTTTTGTGGAACAAATACAAAAAAAAAAATTTATTCGTGTGTTTTAAGTTAAGTATATCTTATGATTGACTAATTATGAGAGGAACAATGAAAATTTTGGATATCTGTAGTCAGAAATAGGGCAAAACTTAGTTTGTAATTCAAGTCTTTCTCAATAACTATTTTGTTAATTAAGTTGAATTAAGGCTGTACGTTTACAGTAAGGTTTATTGAAGGTACCTTAAAGGACGTTTTTTTCCATTTGTGGAAAAATAATATAGAAAACATATGGTAAACTTGAGTCACTTTCTAGACTCCATCTATAAATATTTTAATAAGTTTTATAAAATTTAATTCTTTAGGTACCTCAGAAAAACCTTAAAACATTTGTTGGTTTTTGTTTAAATAAAATCGCTGCAAAAATTACCGAAAAAAACTTGAATTTCTAACCTCTTGATTTCGGTAGTCGGCAGTTCCCCCTTAATAAAAGAGTTTCAGGCTGTCCCAGAAATAAGAAGACGGAGTAGCAGGTATGTAAAGTTCGAACAGAAACAGAAATTAAAAATTTAATTTTCTATGTTGTTTTTTAGATAAAAAAATTAGATTACGGACCTGGCACAGAATGTATGTTTATAAATACACGTAAGAACGCTCATTTGCAAATAGAAACGAACACGCATTCATACAAAAATACGCTTTTATTTGTATAAAACGGGAAAAAAACGTTAAATCGTACTCATTCATATAAAACATATTTTTTCCCCGATGCGTCTAGATAACTCAGCTATGTAGTCGGTTGTTGACCCACATGGGCGACCTACTTTATTGCAGACAATAAAAGATTGTTTTTATTTTTAAAATAGGAAGCTTGTTGCTCTTTAATGTGTTTGTAGTCGGAAACATTTGATTATTATTATTTTAGAATATTCAATAGATCGTAGTTTTTCTAGCCTTTATTACAGTAAATATCAAGAATGTAATTATTTTTTTCTGGCAGGTGTAAAATTAAAGTAATTAATGGTTTGATATTTATTATGAAGTATCTATTCCTCCTCCATTTTTTTAACACAAGTAATAAGTCGTCCAGGGTCGGCGTAAGGCCAATTGAATTCTTTATTATTATTTTTCTGCCGTCTGCGCGCGAATAAAGACTTGATATTTTGAGGGTACGTTTTTACACACTCTACTTCCGATTTCTGCTACTCCGTCTTTTTATTTCTAAGACACCCTATATAGTGTGATGCGTTTTTCGTAAGACATACTGTATAAATCAGTTTTATTGTCCTCCTGTAAACTTTTTACTTTTGTAGTTAGGAGGTGTTGTCAGATCACCGACGATATTTTTTTTCTTCTGTTTTTTCTATAGTCAATATTCAATGACCTTCACAATAAGCTCGAGTTTTAGCGATTGGAGCTGCGATTTTCGAAATTTTATTGGAATCTTCTTTTCGCAACTAAGTGTACGTCGCCATTTTTCAACCAAATCACGCTTCTCCTTTTAACAACACACAATCGGCAACAGATAATTAATAATGGTACTTTGTATATCCAGT
This sequence comes from Amphimallon solstitiale, assembly GCA_963170755.1. Lineage (NCBI taxonomy): Eukaryota > Metazoa > Arthropoda > Insecta > Coleoptera > Scarabaeidae > Amphimallon > Amphimallon solstitiale. Next base: position 5,128,682 of record OY720675.1, read on the forward strand.
ACCTAACTTTCACATCTTGCACAACCTCTTGAATGCGATAGCAACAATCATCGAGCTTAGTAAAGAACACCATAATTACAAATGGATACTACTGCATAAGTGAACTCATGTTTTTGGACAGATCAACTTCCGTCTTAGCCCTCTTGCGAAACGATACTCCCACCTCCGTATTCGCCTAACAAGTCGCAAGATCACATCCTACCATCCTACGTGCATGACATTCCACTCGCTTATTGTGTCTGGCACGAGGTGGGGTGCACTCAACGAGACCCCGATTCCCACACCCCTACAAGAGTTAATCGTCTATGAAGGCATACAAGTCCTTCCTGCTGCTTCTTACCCCCACTCCACCGTTTCCTCTTATTTGTAGTGAGACGTGAGAAATTAAATTTATGAAGACGTTGTGTGCTCACCCCGCGATGCTTCGTCACATTCTCTTCGTGTACGGGTGTGCTTGTGAGTGTGTGAGGGTGTGTGTGTACATCTAGAGATCTAGTCTACATGTGTGCGTTAATTGAACAAAGGGACTGTAACGACATCAAATGTTCCAGCACAAGAGGGAAGCCATAGAAACTTAGAGAGGAATAGAGTATAGGCGACAACGCGAAGAGAGGACGAGAAGGAAGGCAAATAGAGATAGAAATTACTTACTTTCCTTGTATATACGTATATATCTATGTGCCGCTTCCGAGATGGAGATGATTAGACAAAGAAATTTACGCTGTTGCTCTTTAATGGGGCGAAATAGATGAGAGTTGATATTTAATTTTATGTTTACGCGAGAGTATGTACTTTTGTCGCTTCAGATGTGTGTCTGAGTGTCGGTTTCGCTAATTATTTCCTTGTGCTTTTCTTTCGGCGACGACAATTGTGATAATTATTAAGAAAGATACGAGAGGTACGGGCGTGCGTTCGTTCGCGGGCGTAAATTAGATTAAACATCAACATATTTGATATTGTAAGAAGCGGGAATTGTAGCTAACATTATTAAGATTATAAAGTAAACCGAAATATGTATATTAGGAATTCATTGTTGTAGAATTTTCCTTCTTGTGTATATGGACGATTGTATATTTATGACGATTTAAATTTTGTGTAAATTGTAATTCCTTCATCAAAGACGCCGAGTCTGAGTGATTTCACAGACTCCATTGTGTGTCTGGAATTAAATAAATTCAATTTTTCACAAGGCTTCAAAAAATAATTTTTTTTCTGTGACGGGAAAAAAGTTTGATATTTTATCTTTCTTGACAGGTAACAAAATGTCACTTTTTCCCGGTTAAATTGACAGATATTTGAATACTTTACAGGTTTCCTTAGCAACGTAGGTGTAATGTCGCTTCAAATGTCACATCGATTGATTTTCTGACTTTAATATACAGGGTGTTCCTAAATATCATGTACATAAGGAAGGGGGTAACTATTTGGTTTATTTTGTGGCTAAAATTTCATATAAACATAGGTCTGCAAACGCTTCGTTACCAATATGCAGGGTGTTGAAATTTCAAGAATTTTTCACTTTTTACTGTATAGCTCCTGCAGTTTTTGAGATATTTTGTTCAAATTTGGAAGGTAGGTTACGCTATAAGGCCTGCATCATTAGCCATGCCAAATGATTATGTAAATCTACAGGGTAATAATTTTTTCGGGGTCATGCCCTTTTCTCTCACCCTGAACTTTTTTGCGATGCGCCACTGCTAGATTCTAAAATACGCTATAAATTTTCTGTCTTGTTTAGAAACTTTTTGATCTCTTGTATTTTTTTCTTATCTCTGACCGTTATCGAGAAAAAAAAATAGAAAACAATTTTCTGTAATTCGCCAGAGAAAATTAAATTTTTTAAAATGGTCTAGTAGGCTCTGGCTTTATTCAGATAATCACTTGAGTTTATTAATTTTAAGAGTTAAGGTGCTACTACCTGTTAAAAAATAGGATGACCCGGTTTTCGTAGCATTGTTTTATTACAATACAAAGTAACATAACTAATAACAATAAAAACCCTAAGTAATAACAATGACAATGAAACTATGCTACAACAATTGTTGAAAGTGTCCTCCTTCAACCCTTATACAGGCGTCCGCTCTTCTTCTCATTGATGCTCGCACTCTCTCAAATACTCCTGGAGTATTTCTTATCGTTTCAAATCCATCGATTATTCGATTTCGTAAGTCATCAACAGTATTCACAGGTGTTGTATACACTAGAGATTTGAGATGTCCCCACAAAAAAAATCTAGACTATTTAAGTCAGGGGACCTAGGGGGCCATGGCTGAGGTCCACCTCGTCCTATCCACCTATTCTCATATACTTCATTTAAATACTCCCGAGCCAAAATAGAAAAATGTGATGGGGCGCCATCGTGCATATACCACATTTGATTTCTAAGTAAAAGGGGCAAGTCTTCAAGTAATAAAGGCAATTCATTCTGCAAAAACAGCCTGTATGACTGACCAGTAAGTCGACCAGGCAAAAAACAAGGACCAATCAAATTATCTCCAATTATACCACCCCATACATTTAATGAGAACTGTTCTTGAAAATGCGTTTCTACAATTTCATGTGGATTTTCATCTGCCCACGTGTGGTTGTTGTGGAAATTCATAATTGAAGTCCTTGAAAAATTCGCTTCATCGGTAAAAAGGATTTTACAATCAAAAATGCGGTCTACTGCTAGCTTATTAAGGTACCATTGGCAGAAATCAAACCTTAAAGGGAAGTCTCGGGGAAGAAGAGCCTGCACTCTCTGAATGTGGTAAGGGTATAGCAGGGAAACACGTAGAATACGCCAAACCACTTGATGACTAATATTTAAATGTTCACTGATTTTTCTGGTGCTGGTGCGAGGATGTCTGTCTATTTCATTCAGAACAGCCTCTTTGATCTGTGGTGTTCTAACAGTACGTGGTTTACCTGCATCATTAGTATTCTTTTTAAAAGTTCCAGTTTCTCCAAGACGCCTATGAATATTTGAAAATATTCGATGATCGGGTATCATTCTATTGGGATAGCGCTCCATGTACAGACGCCTGGCTTCTGTTGCATTTCTATTCGCAAGGCCGTAGATGAAATGCATGTCAGCCATTTCAGAATTCGTGAAATTTGGCATATTTACAAAATTATAACGAGTATTTAACACACTTTTACACCTTACAGTTTGCAATTTAAAACTTTACTTATACAGACACAAGTTACGATTTCTAATGTCAATTGTCAAATTAATAAACTCAAGTGATTATCGAATAAAGCCAAAGCCTGCTAGACCATTTTAAAAAATTTAATTTTCTCTGGCGAATTACAGAAAATTGTTTTCTATTTTTTTTCTCGATAACGGTCAGAGATAAGAAAAAAATACAAGAGATCAAAAAGTTTCTAAACAAGACAGAAAATTTATTGCGTATTTTAGAATCTAGCAGTGGCGCATCGCAAAAAATTCAGGGTGAGAAAAGAGGGCATGACCCCGAAAAAATTATTACCCTGTAGATTTACATAATCATTTGGCATGGCTAATGATGCAGGCCTTATAGCGTAACCTACCTTCCAAATTTGAACAAAATATCTCAAAAACTGCAGGAGCTATACAGTAAAAAGTGAAAAATTCTTGAAATTTCAACACCCTGCATATTGGTAACGAAGCGTTTGCAGACCTATGTTTATATGAAATTTTAGGCACAAAATAAACCAAATAGTTACCCCCTTCCTTATGTACATGATATTTAGGAACACCCTGTATAGTATTAACGTGTTTTTTTTGTCGGGGGTAATACCATAAGAGTTTGTGTTTATCCGGACAAACTTTCATTTTGAACGAAAGCTTTGTTGCTTGGTAACTGACGAGAACAAATAACATGGTAAAACCGCGACACCGAAGGTGGAGCGGTTTTACCTTTTGTTATTTGTTCGAGTCGTGTTACCCTTAAGCAACAAAGTTTGAGTTTTGTCAAAATGAAAGTTTGTTCCGGAAATAAACACAAACTCGAATGGTATTTGGTAAGACAATTTAATGAATCATTTAATTAATATTAATAAACCGAAATATTTTTATTTAACATTCCTTTGAATACATATACAAAAGAAAGAGAAAAATACATATGTTTATGTATGAAATTTATTTGAACGATACTGTCAGAATTGAATTTTCGTTGCCATGGAAAATCAACATGCAGTTTATCCGCTAGCAAACATGCAGTTTATCCGATGGCAAACTAACACAGCGTGTATTAAAATGTCATGTTTTTGACAGATGAATTAAATTGTCAATATTAAATCGTCGTTTTTCCCATCACAGAAAAAAAATTAGATTTTAGCTCTCTGTATTTTACCTCGAGCTAAAATCTAATACTTTCTTCTCTTGTATAATAAATAATTATTACAATACTATTGTCGGTAATTTATGCGCTTTATAGTGTATTTGTTCAACTGTTTAACCAGTGACAAGTATAGTTCGGAAACAAAAGTAACCAGGAGGCATTTGAACAAATTTTATAAAGAGAAAACCAAATTAGTCAGGTTTCAAACCAAGAATATGCAGAGGTAACACTTTAAGTGTAAAATAGAAAGAAAAAAACTATAAGAGATAGGTATAGGAAACCTTAATGCAGTTTTGAAAACAATTAAAATTAGAATCTGAATATGTAATAAAAACAGGTGTTAATTTAAAATAAGTTATTTGTCTTTAATGTTAGGCAAAACAAAAATTTTGTCTTTAAACACCCTGTATAATTTTTAGATATCAACTTTGACTTATCTTAACGTCTGATGCTTTGAGTAAACAATAAATACAATTTAAAATAATTCGCTTAAATATGTAAGACAGAAATGCCTATTAAATTTTGATCTACCTTTTCAAAAATAATTAAATATCTCGAAAATAGGTTGTGTTAGATATAGGGAATATAAGAGTAAGTGGCCTCCATTTAGCCAATAGTATCAAAATATGCCATAATATACATGGTATTCCATTTAAATTTTCATAACTTTGGTGATCAACATTTTATTGAATCACTCTGTATATTTCAAAGTAATTTTAAAACGTGCCCCTAATAAACCTACACAACCCTTGATAAAAAAATTGTCAAAATATTTTGTCACTTTTTGTATATAAACCAATGGAAATGTGGTGCGCCACCCTGTATATACATACATACATATATCTATATATTAAAAATGAATGTTTTTCGTAGTTTAGAGACATAAATGACAAATTAAGTTTGACAATAAGCTGTCAATTAAATTTAATTAAAAAAAATTGTTTGACGTTTCGGTATTATTTGTAATATCATCATCACAAGAACATAGAAGTTAAACTAAAAAAACCTAATGGTATGATTGTTAGTTAATTAAAAATGGCATACTTACATTTAAAAAAAATGTTTACATCATGGTTTCTTAAGTAATAAATATATGACATTTGATAATTTATACAATTACATTTTTCTACATTGAAAGTGATTGAATATTTTTCAAAATGTACAAAGCAATTATTGTTTGTAAATACTATCAATCTAACGAGACATACATACATACATGCTCGTCCTAACTGGAATTTCTTTTCATTTTACAACGTTGTGATGTTCACTTTCAATGTAGAAAAATGTAATTCTATAAGTTATCAAATATCATATATTTATTACTTAACACACCATGATGTAAACAATTTTTACTTTCTTATACGTAGTATAAGGAAGTATTGTGATGGTGAAATTTTCGACCTCGAGATTTTTGCAGATGTCCACGTTTTGAAGTCTCCTGATACCGAAAAAGTGGTTTTAAAAATATGTCTCTCTGTCTCTGTGTCAGTGTGGGTGTGTGTGAGCACGATAGCGGTCAAACCACTATAGGCATCAATTCCAAATTTTGTATTTACGAGTATAACATCCCTCTTGAGATCTGATTAGATTTTCAGTAAAATCGACAGACCGGAAGTAGTAGTTTATCTTCAGTGAAAAAATCGAATTTTGCAAATATTTCGTCAACTACTACGTTTAAACAAATTTATAAAGAATTCATATGAACTCATAATTAAATTTGAGAAGAATGTTATTAAAGTTAAAGTTTTTGGAAATTCCTACCGGAAATAGGTCTTTTACTTTTATTGAAAATCAGTTTTCTTCGAATATTTCGCAAATCGTGCTTTTTGGCCTGGTACGTTACGAGTATAAAAGTATTTAGAACTTAATTTTGAATAGCTTTTGTATAAAAAAAAATTCAAAATTCGGAACGGAAGTAACACTTTTACTCTTATCGAATAACGATTTTTTGTACAGATGTCGTAAATTATGCATGCTATATATACTTGTCAAGAGTGCAAAAGTATTTAGAGCTGGATTTGGAATATTTTCTGTGTAAAAAAAATCTTAAAATTTGGACATTAAGTAACACACTTACAAGTTTTTTTTTTTCGGTTTATTTTTCTAAGATAGAAGTAATTAAAACCATTCAGAACAACTCGTGTATAATTTGAAACGCTCATACGTATAAGAAAGTCGTGTGGTGGTTACACCTGTTTTTTTTATTTTTAAATGTAAGAATGTCATTTTTAAATAACTAACAATCATAACATTAGATTTTTATAGTGTAACTTCTATGCTCTTTTGATGAAGATATTATAAATAATTATAAATTATTGTACCTACCTTGATTAACGTCTTGTTAGATGATATTCTTTACAGGTAAGGTCATTTGGTGTGGTGCGTCAACAATTTTCTTAATTGCTCTTTCTAATTCTATATCCGTTTTGCTAGAAAAAGGCTTGAATACTTTAAATAAATATTCAGAAAATATATCATTATTTTATTAGTTTTTGCCCACTCTCCATTACATTTCAAAAAATACTACATAGTAATATAATGGTGGAATTCTGTCACTTTCTCGGAAGCTCCGGCTATCGTACGCCCTGGCAACGAAGTGACGTTGCGATGACGATTTCAGAATTTTTGCAGTTAGTGACGTAGAAGTGTCAAAACGTTCGTGAGAAAAGATTTTGTTGGTTATATTGTGGTTATATTATTATTATATAATTATTGTTAATATACTGTTCCTGTTATATTTATAGTTTCTGTTAGTTTATTTGTTATAATTATTATTGTTTTACATTTGCAAATATGAATGGCGCTATAGCATTACTATTAGATGAAGATCACAACAGGTAGGTAATCGATAATATAAAATATATAGAGTATACATAATATTCTCTATTTTCCTTATTTTATAATTTATATGCGTATATTCCGAAAACGTTTAAGAGATCACGGAAATCCTTTTGAAATACCAAACAGGCATTTTAAACAAATGTTTAGACTGAATAAGGACGCTGTTCAAAACCTGATCCAGTTAATGGATGGACATATTGAACAAACAAATATATCATTACATTTGAAAGTTATTATCATAAACATCACTTGAAATGCATATTAACTTTGTAGTGCACATTATATATTTGTTACAGGTCTTAACAACATTAAATTTCGTAGCATCTGACAGCTATCAGAATAGTGTTGGTATTATAGCTTTGTTTCTCTCAGTCAGAGTTCAGTAAGTCGAATAGTTCATCAGGTCTGTCTTGTAATATCAAACAATTTATTCCCTGAATGGATAAAATTTTCCAGTGATTGTGAATCGAAGAATCGTGTCAAGCAAGGGTAATTATGTTGTATCAAAATATTCTAAAAATAATTCTTTATTTTGTTTTTATGATAAAAGATGGGAGACCGGAGATGTATTTTGTTTAATCGATAGCACCCAGTTCATATATTTACCAAGGGTAATTAAAGGTATCTTTTCTAAACGTTGTAAAAATTATTCTTCTGTATAGTTTTTATGAAAAATGGGGTGCACGAGATGTAGGTGTAATTGATGGCACACATGTTGATATACTTGCTCCACCTTTAGCCGATAAAGAACACTCTCCTTTTGTATATATATATTTTTTATATTCACATACTGTAATTTTTTTTCTAAATTTCAGCACTACTTTTATGGTAAGGTTAATAAAACAAAATATATTTGACAATAAAGTGTGTTTTATTTTTCAATATTTATACGAACAATCTCTATTTGAGTACCTATTATTCAAAGTTCACATTTCTAGTTCAGTATTATTATTTTTCTTTTTGATCTTTATTGTTAAGATTTAATAGTAAACATATAATTCATATCCAATATTAGTATAATTATCCGAGTCAAATGTCTTCTATTGTTTTATAATACTTGCTGGTAAATTTATTAAACAATAATTTTTTACATTCTTTTGAGTTGAAAAAGTGCAAATTTCAGCCTAATGAATATTACTCTCCTGTAAAAACTGCAAATAAAGAGAACTTTCAATTACTATAATTTCAGAGGCTCGACAACAAAATCCTGCAATAATATCGAAAGATTTGGTGTACCAAGTACAACAATACATCACAGGATTGGTCGATTTTCTAAATACAAAATCATCTATATCCTTCAACCATTTATATACTTTGGCCTATGCTATTAAAACTTAATGTTACCTTTTTGGAGCCTAAAACATTAATCGTTCAATATAGTTACATATTGATAAAATCTTTACCGTTTGACTTACAAATAAAGAAAGTCATTGACTAAACAGGTAAATTTCCTCTTATCTTCTTCAACATAATATTAAGTTAAACATCTTCTCAATTTGATGTAGTTTTATTATTAGAAAATCTTATGAAAAAGTCAACTTTAAATTGTGAAGTTATTGTGAACACGATACCATAATATTCTTTATCGAACATTTAGTTTGTGCACATTTCACATGCTTTATGTTGTGTGGATATTGTCTGCTAGGTTTATGTATTTTTTGTGTTTAGGTACTCTTGTAAGAAAAACAATGTCCACTTTATAGGGATACCTGTCCTTGTTGGCTTTATAAAAAAATCAGTTTTCATCATCCATAAATGTGCCTGAAAAGACATTTATCTGAAAATTCACTATACACTAGTGCGATACTACGTCCTTTGAGACTCTCCTAATGATAACAGTTCGTGTTGAAATTTTCCAAAGTGTTTCGTGCTATCTTGGCAGCAGTATAAACATATGTTTATACTATGTCTTGGCATTACAAAATGTTCCGTACATTTTCTTAAAAAAAAATGTTAGCAATCGCTATATTATATTTCAACCAATTTTCTTATTACTTAAAATTTTAAATTGAAATATTTTGGTATATGTTTACGAGATGATATGTCTGTTTACATGTTAAACATAAAGGTTATGTACAAAAAATCGTAAATTGACACTTCTACGTCACTAACTGCAAAAATTCTGAAATCGTCATCGCAACGTCACTTCGTTGCCAGGGCCTACGATAGCCGGAGCTTCCGAGAAAGTTACAGAATTCCACCATAAATATCGTAATTCGGATCGGGTGCTAAACGTATGTAACAAGATTCATGGCAATATGCTTAATAAAACGATGGATGAAAATGTGTCACTATTATTATTAGCTACCTACTTAATATTTATGAAAAATATAATGTGTCTGTTTTGGCGTGCTTAGAACAGCTCAATAAGTAGCGAAGTCGTGGTAATACGTCAACACACAGAGAGAAACGAACTCATACACCTACATGATGTTTTACGATCAAACGTATAAAGTTTATGCGTTGACGAAATTCACTGTTTAAATTACAGAACTGCTCGGCAAACGGGACCTTCATAAAAACAGAACGCACTGTAGTATCCCGCCTGATACAGAGACTATGGATACTAAATTAGACAAAAAAAAATATTTAAAAGAGAGATAGGGTTGAAATGAGAGTGGAAGAAGTACGAACAGAGAAAAGCACAGGAAAAGAGACAGAGAGAGAATATACGATATAGCGAATATAAACTCGTTCGCCAATATGAACGCGAAGAATCTTTGGCGGTCGTTATTTTTACGTATTTTCAGCAAATAGAAGAGAGAAAGAGAGAGGGAAGTTGAAACTAACGCTGAACATACACACATACATCACCTTAAGAGTATGTAAAGTTATATGTATACATATGTATAATATATTATATATACATTTATATAGAAAGTATTGCACTAAAGAATATTTAAATTTTTTGAAATGCAAAGAAACGAAATTGAAAATAAGTAGATGAAATGCATTACTGGCGAAGTATAGGAGTAGGTTTTTTTATGTTTATAATGCACTTCAAAATGCGAAACTGAAATAGTAAATAATTCTCAGAATTATTAGTACTAATTTTCTTTGCTGACTGACTGACTTCAGTGAATTTTCTATTTGAAACTGGAAAGTTGTAAAGCGCTGAATATGTAATTTTCTCGTTCGGTCTCAGTTAATAAGGTGTATGAGCATATAGGATATACGCTTTTTACAGAATAAAACATTTGTGTAGTTTTACAGAATAAAGTATTTGTGTCTTAGACAAGACAGTATTGAAGTGGTTTAGAACAACTTTTATTATTAAAATTATAATATAATACACTGCTCAAAAAAATAGGTGAACACTTTTTTCAAAACCTGTAACTTTTTAAATAAGAGGTCAAGGAAAATCAAATTTGGTATACTTCGACAGCATATATTATACAGCCTGTTTCAAATTAACTCGGCACTATTGCTAACTTTGTTATTATTGGAGCTATGACTTTGATTAAATAAGCAAAATAGCAGTGTTTTCATTGCAGTTTACGATGGTGAACTTTAAAAAATAATTGAACATCGCTTTTTAGTGATATTTCAAAAAAACATACTTTTTTTAAAAGGAACAGCCTGTATATTTTTACTTCAAATGAAAGAAAAACTAATTCTAGACAAAAGTCATTAAACACTCTTATATCAAAATATTTGAAATAACACAGATATTAACCATTTTGTGATTTACTCAGTGGCCGTAATTCAGAAACTGACTTCAATGATTTTTTGTACTCGCTTATCAAAACATGTAATTTCGCGCATGTATTTGAGTGCGGGAAATAAAAATTGCATTCAAGAAACAAATCATTATTACAGTAAAAAAAGTATAATTGTGAAAATGTCCATTTTAACTAAATTTAGTGTATTACAACATGTAAATTTCACAAAATTAATAAAAAGCTAAAAAAAGAACTTGATGGCGTCATCTATTACATACCTATATTATTAATTTCAGATTACTTCGTCAAGAAAATAGTACCTACGTAAATCTTGTCAATCTCTATTAATTGTTAAACATAGTTTCAAAATGTGTTTTAGACAAACAGAAAAGTGGGATATGTTAGAAACCTTTATTATATGTAAAAAAAAATAGTACTACAGCATTAGAGTGCTATTACATGAATTTTCCCAATCGGAATCCACCAAATAGAAGATATTTTTGAATGTTGTATAGATAATTCAGAGTAAATGCAAATTTGTTTACGAAGAAAAGACCTAAAACAAGAAGAATGAGTGTGCTTAAAACCACACGGCAGAAGTGAAAACTTCATCAAGGCGAGGTTAATAATACGAAATACACGCGTATAATATTCAGTAATGTATTAAATAAAACGTAAACCTCAATCATCCCCGTATTTAAAATTTCACATTCATACGTCAATTTAAAAAAAAATTCTCCCGCCATTTTGTTTTTTTTGACATTTTGACTTTGGATTCGTGATCGGCGATCTAAGACACCCCCGTATCTAAAATTTCACATTCATACGTCAATTTAAAAAAAAATCGTCCACCATTTTGTTTCTTTTTGACATTTTGACTTTAGATTCGTGATCGGCGACCTAAGACACCCCCGTATCTAAAATTTCACATTCATGCGTCAATTTTCAAAAGATTCTTCCGCCATTTTTTTTTTGACATTTTGACTTTGGAATTGTGATCGGCGACCCCCAAAACCCCCAGATCTAAAATTTCACATCCATTCGTCAATTTTAAAAAAACTCATCCGCCATTTTGTTTTTTTGACATTTTGAATTTTGAATCGTGATCGGCGACTTAAGACACCCCCGTATCTAAAATTTCACATTCATACGTCATTTTGAAAAATATGAGGCCGTCACATAACGAGATTTTTCTGATTGTGGTAACCTCAAGATATAGATCCTTATGTGGCGCCATCTATCGAAAGCACAATAAACTGTTTGGTAATCGCTGAGCAATTTTAAAATCACATGGTAAAAATATGCAATATTAGATTATATCAAATCTATTGTTATTGACGTTTAACTGATTTGGTATTTATTTTGTCTATTGCATAGTTACGTCGAGTACCAATAAAAAACTATATATCCAGTTTTCCCATATAAAAGGAAAACCTGGCAGTTTTGGGTCATTTAGTTATTACCAAAATAATCTGGGCTACAAGGCATGTAATTCGCAAGGAACTTCGGAAAATGATAATTGACTATTCGAAACGTAGTATAAGGAAAATTCTTTGTAAATAGCTATAATATTTTGCATTTTTAAGTTAAATTTGTATCTCAATATTTGTAGATGTATTCTAATGGAAAAATTGCCGGGCTGAAGTAAAACAGGTTTGCTAGAAGTTATTTGGTCACTAATATTAACAATAAGTCTGAATATGTAAACTAAAGTATTTGAGGGCCTTTTTGTTTTCTTAATTTAATGTATTTGTAACACTTATACATACATTTTACCGTTCTGCACTGCTTTTCTACATGAATTTTAGCTACGCCAAATCTCACACTCCTCCGTGCGCGCACTATGTAGAGACAATCTCTACTCTTTTAAAATTATCAAGCTACAAATCGTATTATTTATATTAGAAAATATTGGAAATCCGACTGTATATATGTGAATAATTTACAAAACAAACAATTAATATCATGGAGAAAAATTGAATCAACCTGTTATTGTCGTCACAATCTGTTAATAATTGATGTTCAATGTGTTCATTTTTCATCGTTCCGGCTCCTGAGTGATTCACAGCGATCCGTGAAATATTTAAAACAAAAACTGTACATAGTCAATTCGAAAACAGCGGATTTAACAGTGCGACAATGTTCGTTTCCGTCACAACATGTGTAAAAATATAAATTCCCTCTGACAATTTCACAATTAAATCTAATTTTTTTTGTTCCGGTAGCATCGTAAAATTTAACGATTTCCCTGTTATTACATTTAACGAGGGCATAACAATCCAGTTACGTTCTCTATGCACGTTTGTATTTGTTTATTTTTATTTTCTATCTGCGCATATTGGAGATGTAAAGAATTCTAATCAATGTTAGAGGCTTGGTGCGAACAGTGTTTGACGTTATGCTGTAGTGAAGAAAGTCAAATAATAAAGATTATGAATAAAAAGAATTGGCAAATAAAGTCATATCTCAAGGTTGTTATCCTATAATAAGAGAAACTAATAATAATAATAAGTGCAAAACAATCAAATATTTACACATTTAACTTTAACATATTGCTGTGACTCTTGCAAAATTAACAATTATGTAAGAATGATTTAAATCATATAAATAATAAATGAGGGCAGAATCAAGCATATATCTTAGTGCTAGAGTCTTATGCTAGACTAAGATCCCATCATTTTCTGCATAAAAGTAGCCTTAGCAATTTCACACTTCACTAGCTCAGTTTTAAAAGTTACTAATGAAATGTTTACTCAGGGGCAGAAAATAATAACAATGTTCCTTCTTCAATATGAATGCTCTGAAGTCGTCTCCAGGTCAGATAAAATAAATAAAAATAAAAAAGAAACCCTATAATATAATTTATTAAAAATACTAATTCACAAGTAAAACAAATATATTCATAATTAACAATATCCTAAACATTAAATTAAATCTTTGCATGTTATGATAACATAATCAAATACATAAGACAATTATAATCAATATGATAAAAAAAACTATCAGAAAATATTCTACTAAACGTTTTATTATATCTTAATTCATTTCTATCTAAATGCAAGACAATCAACATACTACAAATTTTATTATATTTTATGAATTATACTGGATTATAAATAAATAACAAAATTATACCGCTTATCGGTTGCAAATATATAAACACTAAGGTAATGGCTCTGTCTTGATTAATTCTGCTCAGGGCCTTTGCTCGCTTCCGAACAGTATCACCAAATGACAAATTCACGTAGGTAGGTACCCCAGGGTTCCATCCCACGAGTATGTCTTTCAACTCGTTAAACACACCCCTAACGTACGCAACAACGTGCTCATCCCATAATGTATATATGTCTTTAAGTTCAATTCAAATGCCTCTGTGTATTTAAAAATATTGACTCAGTCCTGATTAGTTCTGACCAGCGCCTTTGCTCGCCCCCGAAACAGTACCTCCAAAACTAATTCGTGTTTTTAGGATTAATCAAGGCTCAAAGCTATGAATTAATCACCTACTTAATTAATTGCACACATCCCTGACTTATGACCCAACACGGCAAAATTCCAATACACAAGTACAATAAAGTATAAAATAAATAAAGAATATATATTCACATATATAAGGAAAAATTACTAACCTCGATCTACAACTCCAGTATAAAACGCCACACAAAAATTTTATGTAACACAAGATATGCAATAGAACAAAAATAAATACAACTAAATCACCTTAATTCCTCATACAAAACTTCAAATTCAACCATATTCAAATTGTATTGATAAATGTTTTTTCTACACAGTAAAATATTCTACAAAAATAAAAAAAAATAAAAAAACTTTTAATTAACTTAATACTTTTATTTGATAAATGTTTCAAACACCAAGTGTCTATACTTTTATTCCAATTTGATAACAAATACTTTCTCATTAAGTCTTAAACTAAATCATTACAATTACTAAAAATGTTCTACCATAACGCACGGTGTAATGACCCTGCGTATAAGAATAAAACATACTAGTTCAAATAAAAAAAAACTTAACTCGCTAAAAATATTAAAGTCTTATTTAAACGAGATTGTTCTAAGTACAAATAAATATCTCAGTGAAATATTATAAGTTCCAATTTATAAAAATTGTTCTAAGTTAAAATAAATATTTTATTCGTAAAATATTGCAAGTTCCACTTTTATTTGAAAATTTTCTAAGTTCAACTAAATATTTCGGAAAAATATTACAATTTCCGAATGATGAAAAAGTTTTAAAGGTGTTATAAATATGCAGCTTCTGTACAGGTTATATTCGTTTTGCGAGGGATTGTACAGCTACTAAAGCATGCGGCAGATGTCCAGGTGAACATTGTACAAATTATTGTGGTAACGGTGTTGGTGAGGACGAGAAGTGCGTAAATTGTATGAGGATTGTAGTAAAATTAAAGATTGATTTGGGTGTTAACCATACAGCATTTGACAGAAACTGTCTCAGTTTAATTAGTGCAAGCCTCATAATTCCCGCGAGATCAAAAATTATATTAATAAAGGTTTGCCATGGAATGTAAAACGTCTATCGTAAGTTATATCATTAAGTGTCATACTGTCATTAATATTTGTCATTATTAATGACAGTAAGACACTTAATGATATAACTTAAGCGCTAAGAACTTGGAAACAAAGGTTTGCCATGGAATGTAAAACGTCTATCTCAAGTTATATCATTAAGTGTCATACTGTCATTAATATTTGTCATTATTAATGACAGTATGACACTTAATGATATAACTTAAGCGCTAAGAACTTGGAAACAAATGAAAATCGGGGCTTACTCTTAACACCAAAATATTTGTCTTAAAAAAGTGTCTCAACAATGTTAGAGTTTAAAAGCGACTGCGTTATTGAGGAAAATTCAAATCAGCAAATATTGCTGTTTTCAAAATATCTCAAAATTGCAAAAAGTCCGAATGAATTTGAAATGATATTTTTTTGGGGAATTGAATTCTGCAAAACATTTCCCATTTACCCGTTGCTCTATCTCTTCAAGAATCCTGTATACCAATGGTGAGCATCGAAATGTGACACACTGTATAGTAAACGTAGCACAATTAGTATTTGTATTGAATTTATTGTATGTATTAATAGACAAATGCCGACATTGTATAATATAATATGTAATGTAAGTATCTGTATTAGTTAATAAGCCTGTTTACTATTATTAGTATTTTTTTAGGTGAAATTGTTTCATGTAAACAACAACGTATTTGGATATCAGATAATGTAAAATAGTAGCCATTGCTAAATAATAGTAGTTTATACAACGATTCAGTAATGACAGTTATTATACCCGAGAGCCGAATTTACGAACCGAGCCGCGAAGCGGCGAGGGAGTAACTCGGCTGGCGGGTATAATACTCATTATTGCGAGTTAGTATACACTACTTTATCTACGACTAACTAAAGCTTACTAAAAATAATTAAAATAATTAAACGAAAATGTCAGATTACTATATCGATATGACGTTTGACGGTTTGACAGTTAGTAAAAATGGCCGGACTTGTGTATCGTTGCTACGACAACGTTATGCTTTTATTGGCAGAATGCAGGGAATAATGGTAACGTTATGTCTCATTATTCCCTGGTCGCATTTCATTATTTTCTCCGAGTATTATGAGTTCTATTATTAACCAATAGTGATTAATATAATACCTACTTTATCGACGACTAAACAATAAAGGAGGTATTATATCAATCACATTTGCTAATAATAGGACTCAATACCCGGAGGGAATAATGAAATGCGACCGGGGAATAATAATCCATAACCATTTGTTACCATTATTCCCTGCATTACGCCAATAAGAACATAACGTTCCCAACGTTGTCGTAGTAACGATAGACAAATCCGGCCATTTTACGAACTGTCTAACCGTCAAACGTCATATTGATATAGGAATCTGACATTTTCGTTTAATTATATTTTTTTTAGTAATATTATTTTGAACAGTAGCACTATTTGATGCTGATAAATTGTTATGTCAAATGCGGTATGTTCATGAGCTCGCCACCCACGGGTTGTAAGGCCGTATAGGCTATATTTGTTAATTGATCGGCGACAGTTAGTTGGATTAAAAGACAAAAACTCACAAAATTTCGTATATTTGCGTAGATAGCTCAGCAAATCAAAATGGTAAATGCATAAGTTTTTAATTATTAAAATAAACAAGTATCACACTAATAATATTATAGAAATAAATTACGCATTATAAACTGTATTGTTGATTTGGTATTATAGAAAATGCGGAGCTCATGTTAATGATTAGAGGGATAACTTAAGGAACTGTCTTTAAATATTTCTAAATGCTTAAAAGATTTATTAGGCTAGGTCAAGTGGACCCTTCGTTTCGGTGAGTACCATAAAGTATTAAAATAAGATACCATAAAGAAAAAGTTGAGTGCATATTGGGAACAATTTACAACATCTAACAAATAGCAGATGTGGTACATGCAATTCAAGCAAGGCTCCGGTTCCAAGATTAATGTAAATATTATATACAGAGTGTACAAAAAACAAAAAGTGAATTAAAAGTTTGCTCGGGAGTAAACAAGTAATCTTCAGTTTGTCGTAGATAAAGTACTGTATATTAACTCGCAATAATGACTGTTATTCCCTCGAGGGAATAATAACTGTCATTATTGACTCGTTGTATAAACCTTAGACCATTTATACATATAGGCACACCGTTTTCCGTCGCGCCTTGAACACGAACTGAAGCAAACATAACGCAGGCATGTGACGTCACCGGTGGGCTTGTTTCTGCTGTTGTTGTATGTCTAACGTCCGTTTTAACGTTATAGATACAGTGTTAATATTGATTAGATCGTTCTAATTTTAATTGTGGTACAATCCTGTAGTGCATATAACTGCAACGTTATCCATATTTGTAAAATTGCTACAAGTGAAATTCGAATTTTAGATAATGCCAACGAATTAAAAGAAAAAAAATTAATGGCTAAATTATGTATAAAAGTTCTGAGCAGTGTTCATGGCACAATTTTCAACAATTACAAAGAACACATGTATGACTACGATGTCGACAATAATCATACTGTAAATTTAATTAAAATTATTAGTTTTAATTATTGTAAAATTAGGCTATATCATCAAGGTGATTGCAAGAACAGATATACTAATAAATTAAGAAATAAATTAAATAAATTTAATTGAAAAATACTTAAAAGTTACTATTTAAAAGTATCCACTTTCTTACGCCTGTGGGCGATATTGCAAAAGTTATAGGGTGTTATATCTGAATAAACCCGATTACGACTTAAAAATATGAGTTGCCATGACTTGCACTGCTGGTATAACTAAAATTAATCGAAAAAAGTTATGTACTTCTAATATTTTCTCTTTAAAATAAGTAATTTTTATTAACACTTTATAGCTCATGAAAAGTTTGGAAATTTAATGAATTAGCAATAGTATAAAAAATATCGCAGTCGCTGTGTGTTAAAAATTGTTTAAACGTCAAACTTAGATTTATAGCTTCAGTTTAAAGAGACATCGTCATTATAAGTACATAAATGTACATTGTGTGCAAAATAAAATGTTTAAAATTTGAATTAATAAATATTGTCTATGTTTTGGGGGAAAGTGCTCGAAATTGTTTGCTGGCACAACGAATATACAGGAAAAAATATCCAAATATGCGACTGCCATCGACAAAAGCTTTTCAGAAATTGTTAATAAGATTTGAAGAAACTGGCAGTATTCTGTATGAAAAAAAGAATAGTGCCATAGAGAACGCAGATGCGCAAATGGATGTTTTGTTATGCGTTCAAGAAAACCCACATACAAGCATACGTGAACTTTCTAGAGTCCTGGACGTAAGCAAAAACTGTATTAAAAGAACCTTAAAGAATTTTAAATACCATCCGTATCATGTAAGCTTACATCAAGATCTTCAGGGAAATGATTTTATTAATAGAGTTGACTTCTGTAACTCGATGTTGCACAAAATAAATCAAAACCACAATGTTGTAACTCAGATTTTCTTTTGTGATGAAGTTACTTTTAAAAGTAATGGTCTAGTAAATAGACACAATATGCATTACTACGACACTGAGAATCCGCACTGGTTGAGAAACGTTGATCATCACCATAAATGGTCGTTAAATGTTGGCATTCTTAACCATCAAGTTATCGGACCTTTTTTTTTTTTGATGGTACACTAACAGGAGAGAGGTATCTACAATTTCTTGAGAACTGTCTGCCTGTCTTATTAGAAAGTATAGTTTTGTATGCGCGCCGCGTAATGTACTTTTAACACGATGTGGTTACAGGACATTACGCAAGAAGCGTTCAAAACTTTTTAAATAATACATTCAGGGAAAATTGGATTGGCCGTGGTGCTCTATTATTGTGGCCACCTAGATCGCCAGATTTAACTCCAATGGGTTATTTCCTTTGGGGTTATGTTAAGGAGCGAGTATATAGAATTATTCCAGCCACAAGAGAGAATATGCAAGAAAGAATTCGAGAAGTATTTTCTTCTATTAATCGAGAACTAATGGCAAA
Organism: Amphimallon solstitiale; assembly: GCA_963170755.1. Taxonomy (NCBI): domain Eukaryota; kingdom Metazoa; phylum Arthropoda; class Insecta; order Coleoptera; family Scarabaeidae; genus Amphimallon; species Amphimallon solstitiale. The sequence continues at coordinate 5,148,052 of OY720675.1, forward strand.
TGTCTATAGGTCATATGAAACACGACTTCAAAAGTGTTTAGAAGTAGAAGGGAAGTATTTCAAACATTTATTATACATTTTTGTAAACGTATTTGTTTCCATATTATATTACTAAATAATACGAACATACTATAAAATTAAACATACGCATTTTCTAATTTGTTAGTTGATAGCTTATAATAGCTGTGATGCTTGAAAATAGTAGCTTACGCCATGTTCTTCAAGATAGCTGTTTTTAATAAAGTAAATTTATGCTCTTATTGACGGTTTGCTTTTCAACGCAAGTTATATATCTAATATTAAACGAATAAAACACTTGGTTATATTGTTTCACTTAAGGACAGATTTATTGTATTCTGACACGTGTTTCGACCTCTCGGTCATTAACGAAGAGTTTACAGATTTAAACTAAACTAAGAAAGTTACCAATACCTATTTATATGTGTGGGCTAGTGTCTTAAGTACCGTGTCAATAATGGGGGTGTTTATGAAGTCCAGTTGTGTGTTTGTGACATGTTTATTTGCTGTTGTAGCTTTTTTAATTTCTAGAATTTCTAATAAATCTAATTTCCTTCCTTTATAACTATTATGTAATAATGTATAATTATTGGTATCAAATACATGTACAAGGTCTATGCAATGTTCAGCAAAGCCTGTATTTTTATTATTGCTTAAAATTGACTTTTTGTGTTGATTAATGCGATCTTGTACGGGTCTGCCTGTTTGGCCAATGTAGATTGCGTCACAATCACTGCAATCTACCTTATAAACACCTGATTTGTCACACAATTTTGCTTTTTCTTTGTTATTAACTAAGATTTTTCCTAAATTTACTTTGTTCACTTGGATAATATTTAAACCTAACTTTTTTAATTCGTTAGAAACTCTGCTGCTAAGACCTGGAATATAGTTAAGAGAATGATACCGCTTGTTGTTTGTATGTTGAGTTTGTTCAATGTAAAAATTTTTTATAAGGATCTTTTTTTGTTTCTTTTCAATCATTCTGTCAATGAGTTGTGTGCTATAACCATTATTTAATGCTATAATTTTTAAAATATCTTTTTCTTTTTTGTAGTTGTCAGTATTTAAAGGAAAGTTGTTACGTTTTTTTTTTGGTTGTATTTTATCCTTTAATGGTTTATTTTAATTGTCGGAATACGTAATTCGTTTTTGATTAAATTTATGTCGTCTTCCTACTACTACTGCCATCTGGTGTAGAAGTGCTTAAGATTCCTATTGCACGCGTTCTGCCTTGCCGTAGGTGGGTGTAACGTATACAGGCTTTGACGGGTAGATGGCGTATGTTGTTTCATTTAATAAATTTGTTTCCTTTAGTTATTGCTAATTTCGTTTTTCGAACTTCTTTTCGGCCTAGAGTTATTCATTTAATAAATTTGTTCTCTTTAGTTATTGCTAATTTCGTTTTTCGAACTTCTTTTCGGCCTAGAGTTATGCAACAAATTATTAATAATTATTTTCCATTTTTCTATGGTTATTTGAACCTGTATTTTTGTCGTACGTTTAAAGTATTAGTTTGGGTCGTTCGATCTTTTAGAGCAATTGTCGTGTGCGTTTGATGATCGGGCTTGACATGTTAGAGTCTTCCTCTTTTGATTTTAACGGTCGTCGAGAAAGGTTAGACACCACAGAGCAGAATCATTTCCCTCAGCTTTACTTGAGAATGGTGGAGAGTTGAGTTTTATCGTCGGTAATCGCTTACAAAAGCGGATGTTATGGTGCTTCTCAAGTATTATTGGTGAATTTTGGCGTTTTATTTGAATCTTGCGAGGATATTTTCTTCTGGGCTTGGGAATTGTTTAAGCTGCTGTAAGTATAGTTTCCCACGTGTCTAATCGATCTTAATTTGTGTGTTTCTATATTCAAATTTAGCTGCTGGTGTTGGGCCTGACATAAACCTCATTTGAGCATTTTTGGTTTGGGGTTAAGACGTGAGAATCACATGCTTGTAGTCTTACGGTGCCAAGGAATTGTGTTATATCTTGCGGTGAGGGCATATTTAAGGTGCAGATTATTGGAATACTGTAGCCTTCAAACGCTATCTCTTGAGGTGTCGTTAACCGAGGTTAGGAGAGCATATTCCTTGTAACGTGTGGATCCGTAGGAGGTGTCGTGTTGGAAGCTTTGGATGTGACTTTCTTAAGGTATTGTGACTGTGTAAATTTTCTCTGACATTATCCAGAGGGTAGAGTTTAATTGACTAAACAGTTTGACTAATTTTGTGTCAATATCGTGTAATTTGAACAGTGAATTTCAATTTTCCGGGCTAAATAATTAAATAAGTAATCGTAATTTCCTAATTTAACTTCTTGTGGCCTGTGAGCCTTTATGTTTTGAATTAATTAATTTAACGTAGTTTTATTAACAATAGTGACCCCATTTTGGAGGTTACTTTGACATTTTTGGAGACGTTACGTAGCCATTTTAATTTTGGACTTAGAAATTGAACTAAATTTTGGGATGCGTATGGGCAGTGTAGCCTCGCATCGGTCTTGTGTAAATTCTTAGATGTTATTTAATGCATTTTAGTCTATGATTGTAATTTATATTTGGTGTAATCTCGTAAGAAATTAATGAATTTAATTTAATCACATATTCTTCCTGTAAAGCATAGTTAACTAGCGCTATTTCTTATATAGAATTAGATATCTTACAACTTAGAGTCTGTTCTCTAACGTCGAATAGATTGTCAGATGCCTCTGGTATACAGAGTGTTTAATTTTGGGTGACGCGTTGCATTATACGATCAAACTGTTCGACTTTGGAGGGACTTCTGGCAAGTTGCCTTATAATTGTGTACTTGTAAGAATATTGTTGGTGAATCAATGTTAGATTTAAGTTTATTCTTGTGTTCACCTGTTTCTTTTGAACTGTTAAAATTTTGGTAATGTCACGTCACTGAAATTTGAATTGTGGACCACCTTGGTGACCATTTAAGTTTTGAATAGTCCCTCAGACTTTTTTTTTTTACTGGCAACCGAGTTGCGCTTGTGTTTCACTATCATTGTTTTCTCTTGTTGTAAATATCTCTTGAAATCAAGACTATTAAAATAACCGGATATGTTCGTAACTGGGACACACTGTTGAGATCTAGTTAAATTTCAATAAACTGTTGTTAAGTTGAATGAGTGTGTATTGGTCTTATTTACTTATCACCTGGGGAGTTTTACATTGGACCTGGTCTGGGGTCTGAATATCTGTTGGGCTTAGCATATTATTACGGATAGGCGCCCTGACATCTTAACCTTCGACTTAGTACGGTGTTCGAACTCGCCCTTCTCTGACTGTAGCTGGAGGCAGTGCTGACTCCCATCTTTAACATCGACCCTTGGGGAAGTAAGAGGTAAGACTAGAGTGTTATAAGTTGGTGATTAATTAATAGACAAGCGTCCTCCTAAAGTATAATAGAAGGTTAATTACCGTGGTGGTGCGTAACTCACTACCTTCTTGGAATTTTTGGGTACCGATTTGTTTAGGGCCTCGGCCATTTAAATTTAAATACAAGAGGGTAGCAAAGTTGAGTAATCTATGGATTAAACTGTGGAAAGCTGCCATTTTTATATTCCAAGATTGGTTTGAATTAGCGGGAATGATAGTATGTGTGGTGGTTGTTTTCCTAAATATATCAAATTCTAATCTTTGTTCAATTCTAGTGATTTTTATGTCTAAAAAGTTTAGAGTCTTTTCCACCTCTTTTTCTATTGTAAATTGAATATTAGTGTTGACTGAATTTAAATGACTGAAAAATTGATCTAATTGTCTGTCTGTGCCTGACCAGATACATAATATGTCATCTACATATCTAGCCCAAAAGGAAATGTGTTTTAAGAAAGGGTTGTTACTATTTTTTATGTATCTATCTTCAAAATCTGTCATATATATTATTGACACGGTACTTAAGACACTAGCCCACACATATAAATAGGTATTGGTAACTTTCTTAGTTTAGTTTAAGTCTGTAAACTCTTCGTTAATGACCGAGAGGTCGAAACACGTGTCAGAGTACAATAAATTTGTCCTTAAGTGAAACAATATAACCAAGTGTTTTATTCGTTTAATATTCATAATGTTTCACCAAGAACCAACCGTAGATTCTATTAATTTTATTATTTTTATATATCTAAGTTTGAAGTTTTACATGTTTTGAGACATAAGGACTGCAATGTTTTTTAAAATATTGCTAATCCATGAACTTCCAAACTTTTCATTTCATGAGTTTTAAAATTTTAATAAAAATTACTTATTGGTAATAAGAAAATATTAGAAGTATTTTTTCTCGTTTACTTTTAGTTATGCTATGTGTAATGTAAGTCATGGCCACTCATATTTTTAAGTCGTAATCGGGTTTATTCAGATATAACACCCTATAACTTTTGCAATATCGCCCACAGGTGGAAGAAAGTAGATATTTTTGAATAGTAAATTTTAAGAACTTTTCAATGGCACATTAATATACAGGGTGTTCCATTTAATTTTTTTTAGAATATTTAACTTTTGCGAATGGCATGTAATTCCAAAGAACATGCTTAAATATGTCAAAATAAAAATTACTTTCACGTACTGAAAAGATATCTCTACTAATTGTACCCATAAAAAATATTTCATCATCAGTCGTTCTTTCATAGCAACTTTTCAAATGTTGCACAATTTTTAACGAAAAATCGCCATATCTCAGAAACAGTTGAAAATCGGCAAATACAAGTTGATGTCAGTTTAGTCAATCCTCTAAGGGCTATCATAAAATGTAAAAAAAATCATAGCATTCCATTTAAAAAAACATAAGTTTGTGTTGGTTCGTCGTTGTCGAACACTCTGTATAAATAAAAATATTTTTAAATTGTAGAGCTTATGATTATCTACAATTTTTGTATTAAAAATTATTCGCTATCTACATTATTAGATACCAATAATGGACTTTACCGCTACGCTGGGACACCCGGTATATTCAGATTTTGTTTTACAGATATTCTTAAAATATTAACGTTATAATGTTTTTAAATAAATATTCTTCAAATAAGAAGATTGGGGTTTTTAATAAATTAAAATGAAGGGTTTTCTTTACTTTTGTAGTACAAAGTCTAAGTATGTAGTTGCATCGTGCCCACCCGTGACGTCACCAGCGTAGAATTATAGAAGAATTGCTTCACTGCTTGATAGTTAAGGCGTGTCTATATGTTTAAATGGTAGTCGTCGATAAACGTATATATTGCCGTGAACTTTACTTTAGAAATTAAAACAATATTGTATATAATCATAAAATGTTAGAAATAGATATAATTAATGTTGACACTAAGATATACTCGTGTATTTAAATCAATATTAGCAATAAGAAAACTCACTCATAGTTTAAGAAATATTTATTTTAAAATAAAAATTTATTAGATCATACGATAACACAGGTATGCACTTAGAATATAAGTATTTTAATTAAGATTATATATATACACACATCATTTAGAAATAAGTGAGGAAGAACCTCAACAATAACAGTCAATGACACAAATGAATATTTATTTTCAGAAGCGAAAAACCCGAGATAACATTTAAATTTGAAAATAAAGAACCTGACTACAAGTTAGGAACAAAAAGAGCTCTGAGTATATTATGCAAAGAACCTACATTTAAAAATGGAAAGACTCTTAAAACCAACAACCGTGAAAGAGTGATGTTAACTAACGGAACAATTATAAGAGTCAATCATTTAAAAGCAATTAAACTATACTCAGAGAATAAAATAAGATATGCTCGTAATATATATGAAGAGGCTTAATGCGCTCAAGTAACTTAAAAATAAAATACATACACTTGCGTTGTAAAGGATATTAAGATAAAATATAAATCGTATAATATTTTTAATATGTGCAACAAAGGTATCAATCCTCATTGTAAAGCGAGTAATTGCAATCCTCTTCATGGTTCCAAACTTAGTGCACATACAAACGAACATCTGTAACCAAAGGAATAAGCAGCATTAATATAAAAAAGCAATGATTTATTACAGCATATTAAACATACAAAACTCTCCACGGACAGTGGACTGGTTCAAGGAGAGAACGGAACAGACGGAAAAGCCACAGACAGAGGGACTGGCGATCGAAACAATATCCAATTTCTTTCCATTCTTTCCGATTAAAAGCACCAGAACTAAAATACGAGTAAGGTTAGCTCTTGGTCGAAGAATTTACCTACGAAACAACAAAAGTAGCAATGAATCCATTTATAAGTACAATGAATGTTTACGATAGCAATAAACGAATAAAATAACGTAAGAAAAACATCAAAATAAATATCAATATACTTACTGCACATTAGATATAAATAAATGGAACAACAACAAATACTGTCGTTGGTGAATATAGAAGATATCAAATGTCAGGAACGAACATAATAAAATAAATACCAACCTAAAATACGACAAGAGGAAGAAGAGATAAGGCATAAATATCGAGATATCCGCTAGAGGCGCTATAACGAACAATTCAAAAATAAAAGTCCGCAAAACAATTAAATAACGAGTGGCATTTATTTTCAACTATAAAAAGCGGGTCGAAACAGAAAATTAGTTAGTTGTTAGCTGGTTCCTGTGACATTAAAAACTTCTAATTCACAACAAAGTAATAGCGTCCTTTGAAATAGATAATACATCTATGTGTTGAGCGAGTAATGGTCAAGTGGAGTTGCTACACGCTTACCATTATTACCGCAGAACAAATAAATAAATAAACTACCTAACAACTCACAAACAAACAAGAAGCATACACGCTTCTATAGGAATAATTTCCAATTGTTTTCTCGTCGCCATATTTGCAAAAAGTGAGCGTCACCATTTTAATTTATAGAAGATTCCAAGGAGGGAAGAATCCACAAAAATGGAAAACCAATTTCAACAAGAATTCGAGGAATTATATGAATCTACGCAGTGAGTAGTAAATAATATTGTTATAACTATTAAATTCAATCAAAAATATACAGGTTCTCTCTCTAAACACTACATTTCTTTTAATACTTATTTATTTAAATAATAGAACGTAAATATAGGGACACAATTTTAATAAAAAAATTAAGAACATTAGTCTTAATAGTGTACTGTGTGTGAATACTTGCACAACGGACCAGTGTTCATTAAAAAAGACATTAGTAAGTACAGCTTTGAACAATATTTAAACTTTTATAAACAGGAACGCCTAAACGCTTCGCACTAAGAATCTAAAGTCTCCGTGAGAATAGAGGTTTAGACAATTAGTTTGTGATGCATTAGGAACTTATCTGGGGTGGTGATTGATCCAAGCTTTATGTAGTACGTGTGAATGTTTGCATAAAGCCGATTAGTCAGTACTTTCATTATCAAGTCAACATAATTTGGCCCAAATATACAGGCCTTCGTAAGAAAAGAGTGAAAGCGGAGAAACCCTGTATTGATTGAATTCATATTAAGATGAACGAACACGATATTATTGTGAAAACTGTCACTTGTAAGAATTGTAAATAAACTAATAAAATAAATAATATACAGTCAATAATAAATTTTACCTATTGTAATCTATAAATATATAATACATTTTTCACATGAGTAATCTGGTGTCATAATTATTTATAACCCTATCCCACACAATATCAAAATAATAACGAAAGTGAAACAAGTAAGGAAAGAAGTAAATCACAGTAGAACCCACGAGAGATAATGAATTATGCTGTTTTGCCCATAGAGCTAGTAAAAGATTCAATTTTATTTATTTATTTAACAAATAAATGAATAAACTATATAAAGTTTATTTAAAGGCAAGTATCACAGCAATATGTATCGTATTTATATTTATTTACAATTTTTAAAAACATTCATTACGTCTTGTGATTTCCATAGGATCTAATACCAAAATAGATATACAATCGACTGACATTTACATTTTAACAGAAACGAAATAGCTCTGACATGTAATTTACTTAATTACCTTTGCAAGATATCGATTTCAATTTCCGCAAACGGAGCGATATTTTTTTTCTCATCATTTCGATAAAAGTAGGCGGTCGGCGGTCCTGAAGGTGGTAGGTGGGTAGGTCGGTTCGTGCTATCTGTGCCCGTCGAGGCCTGCGAGAAGAGACAATACACCGGGCGGAATCCGCGTACGCGGAAAGCCGGGGAAATTATGAACCTTCCGTGTACGGTTCAACAAACACGCAGTGACAGCGGGAGCCAATCAAATATCGAAGACGCTGATAAAAAAGCAGGCACTCCGCCGTCACTTTCATCAATGGATTCTATTATTTCAGGACGGAGGGGGGTCGCCGTCGTCGTTCCCCGGACCCTGTCTCCTTTCTTATCTCTTCCATATATAAAGGAACCGAAATTAGTGCCGACCGTATTGATGCCACATTGCGAATTCCACGGATAACTACCTACTACCATAACGGGTTTATATATTTGCCCTGTCTCTGTCTGATTGTCGCTGCTACTCTCCCCCATGTGTCCTTTGCGTACCCTCACGGAGTGCGGATCCCTTTGATGTTTGTTTTCAATACGGTTGAAATCAATGGTGAAATTTAAGGGGAACAATGGCAAAATGAAAATTAATTATTTCTTTTTATCCGCTTTGATCTATATATATAACATCAATTTTCTTAGATGGCACATTGATTACGTTGCAAGATTTTCGATCTGAAAGATACTTCCAAATTACTCTTTATCATCTGACGACAGCTTTATTTTTTGCGAGTCAGATTTGACTTTAAGTTTTTATAAAAATTAGGAAAAATTATTTTTATTTGGAACAAACTCTTTTATTACCTTTCAAAATATTAGCAAAAAGCATGCGTTCAAAGCAATTTCGAAGTTTATATCTCAAAAGCGGTTTTTGAAGGCTTTATGATCTCCGTGAGGTGATCAAAATCACTATTTATGAATTACACTGGCCGACCATTTTAATTTTTTTAATAACTGTTGTAAAAATGAGTGTAGATTTCCTATAGTCTTTAACTGAAGGCATAACCAAAAACCAAATCTTTCCACCACGTCTAGTTTTAGAGTTATAATCATACTCCGCTAATAGATAATCAATAATATTGTATTTAGAAAATTTGTTATACAGAAGTTATAAAGTACAAAAATCTTTATATAGCAAATACTTGAATATTTAATTAGTATTAAGAATACAAAAACACATAACTCCACACAAATACAAATTGCTGATATTTCAAGGTTTTGCATAACTAGAGTTATTTCTTTTTGTTATGTTGCCTGTTGTCTTCTCTAATGGGAAACCAGCAAAAATCTCGCATTATGACGGGATCCTATCTACTGTACTAAAGTGGATATACAAGCTATTTTTAGATATCCCACAAATTAGCAACTCAATAATAATATTTTTATATTAAAAAAATGATATGTTCTATAATTTTTATCTCAGGGTAAGTATTATATCTTTTAGTTCTATTATGATTATTTTAAAATGCCTCGTGCTAGTTCAGTATATTTTTATAATATCTACTGTCTATATTTTTTAACAATAAGAACATGAGACTCACTATTAAAATTATCTGTATTAAATACCTACTTGATACTCGTAATCCGGTCCTGGATACTTCAGTAGCTAACTTTGCTTATAATAGTATTTTTATAATTTGTAAGTTGGTATTCTGATTTCAACTGTACTCTATTTCTTATTAAATCAAATTGTTTTCGTTAACTTTACGTATAATAATTTAAACTTCTAAAATCCCTTGAAATAAACCTGATTACTATAAATCATCATGAAATTCTCATTAGGTAAGTATAACTCAGTCTAAACATTCTATTACCAAATCTATTATTTTTTATTTCTTTTAGGAATGTGATCTGTCAAATATTTACATAACCTTGACGATGATAAAAAGAAACACGGACTATAATCTAACAATATATTCGTTTCTCTATAAACACATATACATATTTGAATGACGATCTGGATTATATATCATAAATCAATATTAAATACTCATAAAACTTGTTCAAATTATATAAGGACTATTTAAGATGAGCTTCTTAAATGACGACGATTTTAATCATGTAAGTATTCTAATATGACAGAAATTGTTAGTATTTCTATAAAATTTACTGGTTTACGGTTATGAAATTTATTATTTTAAGATAGGTAATTATATGACTTTGTATAATTGAATATAGTAATTTTATAGTTACTTGACCTTAATTCAGAATTAAATATATATCAAATTAGTTCTTCCTTGTCTACCTACAATTCTTAACGTACTATAAAACTTTATACGACCTTTCAAAATATATGTCCAGTTATCACTCGTATTCTTTCATGTACTTAATATGTTTTATTTGTAGCTATAAATCCTTCGTTCCGGATGGTAATGATGATATTTGCCTTCCTTTCCGATGTACCTCTGGATTCTGGATCTTGAGATTCTGGATGTCAATAGTTGCCTTCTTGAAGAAATTCACTATCTACTATTACACGTACTGTATTAGAAAACTCTCAGCTAACCCTTGATGTACCTCTGGATTCTGCAGCTCGATAGTAACCTCTGGATTCTGGATGTCAATAGTTTCCTTCTAGAAGAAATCCGCTATTTTCTATCACACGTACTGTATCAGAAAATTCTCTGCTAACTCTTGATATACCTCTGGATTCTGGATGTCAATGGTTTCCTTCTCTGGATTCTGGAACTCGATAGTAACCTCTGAATTCTGGATCTCAATAGTAAATTCAAGATTCTGGATAAATATAATAATCCAGAAGAACAAATTCCAATATCCTCCTTTGTCTCTTAATCCAAATTGGTGAGTAATTGGTATATTTATGTAGTATTATAACTTCTTCTTTTTAAATTTTTACAATTCACTTTGCTTCAATTATCTATATGTTTGTTTATGTATTCTATCACTCTCTAATTATTTTAACACTGTTATAGTGTAATTATCTGAGAAAATGATTAAATTCCCGATAATAACACCCGCATCTTTTTCGAATTCGAAAAATTCTCCCTTATTTATTTTAAAATTACCTTAGTGATAATACCCAATTCTTTTTGAACCAATAAATTAATTCCACATTAAAATCAAGATCAATACAAATTTTAGATATGTTATACTTTTATAAATACCTTACATAATTCAATGTTTCTATCAAAATAAAATATTTCACGAATTTAATAAAGTTTTTTACACGTTATTTACCACTTAAAACTTTGCTTCATTATAGTAATAAATATCTGTCACATTGACAATTAACTGACACTTCCAAAATACAATTTAAGGCGGTAATTTCTTATCAATTCTTTATCGATTTGTTTTCATATTCTAGAAACTTTTTATCCTATTCTCATCATTAATATCACTTGAACAAGTTTTTCACAATGCTAAAATACATTTCTAAACAATTACAATACTAATATAAAATTTTCTTTACAGATTTTTGGTACATATACATGGAAGATATACATCATCTCCAAAAGTAATAATTTTCTATTTCATCATGTAACTATAAAATTCCCTTTAACTCAATAAACAAATTCTTTCAAAATATAACCAGCTTATTAATATTTGCAAATTTAACTATCTCCGTCATAATCAAAGAAAATTCAAATCTTAGATAAACTCATCCTTAATAATTTTAAATAGGCAACTCTTATTACCTCAAAATGTATCCTTAATAATTTAAAATAGGCAACAACTCTACCTACATCACTAACTTGACATCATTTCTCTATTATGCAATCTCTTGGTGGAACCTTCAGGGTGTATACTTTCTTGAAAACAGGGAAAACCTGGAAAAGTTAGGGAATTACATGCAAATTCTGGAAACAAGGAAAAGTCAGGGAAATTGCTTGATTTATAAAATAAGTCAGGGAAAATTAATTAAAACAGACGACAAAGAACTTGGTCAAAACATTGACGAAATATTTAACATCATCCTTTCTGGGCCATACGACTGCTGCAGATATCCAAATATGAACTTAAAACTTCTCAATGACCTTAAAATGGAGCTAGAAACACCTGACGGTCCATCCATTCTAGAATTGGGAAGTTGTATACGGTCCACAATTCATTTAAATGTGCCATGAGAAGTAATCAGTCTCAAACTGTTGTAATAAAATTTCTGCGAGCTCTTTAAAGCTTATTTAAAAATGTACCAGCCAGACAAGCTGATTTTATTGGCTATACTGGCTCATGTCAATTTCCCATTAAATTTTGCGCTGCGCGATGGCTGGAAAATACTCAAGTTGCAGAGAGAGATTTAGACATGTTACCTCATTTAAAAAAAAGTCATAGAACACGCTAAACTCGAAAAGAAGGAACCGAAATGTGGAAGCTATGAAATTGTGAAACAATGTTTAGATGATAAAATGATAGCATGTAAGTTGGCCTTTTTTTAAAAGCGTAGCAGAGGGTTTGCAACTATTTTTAAGAAAATTTCAAGCAGATAAACTCTTGGCACCTTTATTGTAGGAGCAATTGCATGACCTAATGAACGCCATTGTTAGGAAGATAAAAAAATGATACATTATTTCAAAAACTGAATTTTTCGTGACGATTCTTCAATACAGAGATTCTTGTAATGGAATGTAAAAGATTCCACTCTTTAAATCGATCCCAAAATTTGTTTTTTTTGTTTTTTTTTGTTAAACCCAAATTCCGTATCAAATCATTCAGATCTGATTGAATAATGAGATGTGGTCCGTCAGAAGGAACATACCTCAGATCACTTGAAAATGACACATTCAAAATATTGTTTGTATCTTCCTCGTCCATGGAATTTGCATAAGAATTTGAATTCACTGGAGTTGGAAGCTCGTAATCAGTTCTTTTCAACGGTTTTGCTTACATATGGAATGTCTGGATACATTACTTTGTGTTTATTTATTTTTGAAAACCCTTCAATGTTTACCTGACAGAAGTAACAGTAATTTTTATTACCTTTTGTATAAAAAAAATTCAAAATTCGGACCGGAAGTAACATTTTTACTCTTATCGAATAGCCATTTTTTGTAAATACGTAGAAACTTATGTATTCTATAGAGATTTATTTTAAGAAAAGAAGTACTCAGAATTGGATTTTGATTTGATTTTTCTATAAAAAGATTCTTAAAATTTGGTCTTACTCATAGGTTTATTTTTCTAAGAAGATAAAAATATTTAAAACAATTTTGAACAATTTTATAGTTTGTAACGCTCACACGTATAATTCTTAATGTTTGATTTTGAAGCAGCTTGTATCTAAGCCTTGCCTTTGTTTACAATCCACTTTTATAATAATGTTCTTGCCGTGATTTATTATTGCTTTTTATAAAAGTTAATTTTACTTAATTCGTTATTTATTTTATTAAATAAAAACATTAAAGACAACCTTATCCTTCTCTTTATTGATATTTTTTCTTGCATATCCATTATATCCTGGACCGTTCGTTTGTAACGAGTAATCAGTTAATGTTTCTCCTAAACAATAATTGTCAAAAATCGTTCAATAAAAAACTGTGATAATTTGACGTTGTGGCAATGGAGGGGTTTTTATCAAAAACAGCCAACGTCATTTTTGGTTAAATTTTACCTATTGGCACTACTTGCTGCAGAAATGACATGTCTGTGCATATGTCTATAAACTTGTGTGTCAAAAACTGCCGAAGTCAGTGAAATACAGTGGTAGAAAAACATGGCGTTTTAGCTAAAACAAACAACCAATGTCACAATATGACATTGGCAGTTTTTGTCTAGATTTTAAAATCAGTTTAAAACGTTCACCGTGCAACGTGCTTGTTATTTTGCAGTGCCTTTTATTCTTTTTATTGTTGTTGCGTAAAATAAACGGCACAGACTCTATAATGTCATCGAACATTTTAAGAGATCCAGATTCGAATGTTCCGTGGCCTGCTAAAAGAAAACGCAAAGGGAGAAAAAGTGAGGTTATAAAAAAGCAGAAAGTATCTGAAGAGTATCATATAAATCATAAAGGTGCTGCTAAACCGCCTAGGTCTACAGGGGTAAACTGCAGGTAAACTTACATTGATTCCAAGGTAATTAATACTCTCTAATTAATATTTTTTTATACAGATGCAAACGGTACAAATGCTTTGAAAAGATTGATTTTAACGATCATCAAAACATATTGCAAAAATTCAATTCGTTGTCTTCAAAGAATGAATAGGACAGCTACCTAGCGGGTCTTATTTCATTCAAAAATTTCAAACAAAGAACACCTAGACGTAATCAAAACGACGACGATCACGGTCCATCTTTCGACCATTCTGTAGCTTTTTATTATAATATTAGATTAAATGGAAAAGAAGACGACATGCCATACTGCGTTTTTGAGCTTGCATGGGATTACCAGAGGTCGATTGCGAAGAATACAAGATTCCATCAAAACTTCTGGAATAGCTCCTTGTGACAAGCGTGGAAAACATGACAATAGGCCTTCCAAAACACCACATGAGATTTTGAATCTTATTTGCCGCATATAAGAACCAGTGACGTATTTTCTAAAAGTCAGCTGTGGTACTATGTCTTTGGGATTCACAACTTACCTGATGATTCAGCTTCTATGTATGTTTATACAGAAGATACTGCAAAAAAAGGTTCTAACGATGTCACATCCATGGTTCTACAATACCTTAATAATGAGGATATAACACATAATAATCACCTTATTATATTTAGTGATGGATGTTCTGGTCAGAACTAAAATCATGTAATGGCATATTTCCAGTACATGGTGGTACATGTTTTAAAACTGTTCAAAAAAATTTCTCACATATTTCCCATAAGAGGCTACTCTTTTCTGTCTATTGACCAGGATTTTGCTCTAATTGAGAAGAAAGAAAGAAACAATAGCCCAGAATTTCTATAAGATTAGGATATATTAATAAAAGAATCGAGGGAAAAACCATCTCCATTTAACGTCGTCAATATGAGACAAGAAATGTTTTTTGATATGCAAAGCGCGTGTTTTCCTTACTTCTTAAAAAGTCCGAGACCTTGTGATAAGCCCGTGTTATCGAAATATCGGTTGATTCTCAATATGTCAAAGTCCGAGAAACTTACAGTGGCCCATGGACGCACTGCGCCGTTCGAAATGAAAAAAAACCTTTAGAAAATTTCACGGATTTGAAAACCTTGTATAATAAAAAACTTTTTACCAGTTCTGATAAAATAAAAAATATAACAACTCTGGCCGCCTTCTTAAAGAAACCAGAAAGTGTATTGTTTTACCAATCATTTTCTGTAATAGAAGCCACCAACAATATTGACCTTGATGAAGATGATAACAGCGATGGACAAGAATAGAAAAAATATTTGTGTTAATTACTTTACATAATAATAGTTATTTATTATACAAGAGAAAAAATGAGGTGTGGCCACCACACGACTTTCTTATACGTATGAAAGTGTTACTTCCGGTCCGAATTTTGAAATTTCATTTATACAAAAAATATTCCAAATCCAACTCTAAATACTTTTGTACTCTTCATAAATATACATAGAATGCATAACTTACGACATATTTGCAAAAAATCGCTATTCGATAAGAGTAAAAGTGGTACTTCCGGTCTGAATTTTGAAATTTTTTTTATATAAAAGATATTGAAAATTATGTTTTAAATACTTTTATACTCGTAACATACTTGTCTTAAAAGCATGACTTGCGAGATATTCGCAAAAAACTGATTTTCGATAAGAGTAAAAGATCTACTTCCGGTTGGAATTTCAAAAAACTTTTTTAAGAAAATTTGTTTCAAACTTAATTCTAAGTACATATGAATTCTTTATAAATTTGTTTAAACTTAGTAATCGACGAAATATTTGCAAATTTCCATTTTTTCACTGAAGTAAACTACTACTTCCGGTCTGCCGATTTTGCTCAAAACCTAATCAGTTCTCAAGAGGTAGATTATACACGTAAATACAAAATTTGGAATTGATACCTAGAGCGGTTTGACCGCTATCGTGGTCACACACACACAGACAGACAGACACACAGACACACAGACATTTTTTAAAAACCACTTTTTTGGTATCAGGGGACCTCGAAACGTGGTCATCTGCAAAAATCTCGAGGTCGAAAATTTTCATCATCACAATACTTCCTTATACTACGTATAAGAAAGTAAAAAATTAGGTGTGGCCACCACACGACTTTCTTATACGTATGAGCGTTTCAAACTATACAATCTTAAGAATTTTTTTATACAAAACTTATTCAAAATCCTATTCTAAGTACTTTTATTCTCTTAATAAATCGCTATAGAATGCATACTTTGCAAGATATTCGAAAAAAAGTGCTACTCGCTAAGAGTAAAAGTGCTACTTCCGGTCCGAATCTTGAAATTTCATGTATACAGAAAATATTGCAAATATAACTCTAAATACTTTTGTACTCTTAATAAATATATATAGAATGCATAATTTACGACATATTTGCCAAAAATCGCTATTCGGTAAGAATAAAAGTGTTACTTCCGGTCCGAATTTTGAAATTTTTTTTATACAAAAGATATTGAAAACTATGTTTTAAATACTTTTATACACGTAACGTACCTGTCTAAAAAGCTTGACTTGCGAAATATTCGTAAAAAACCGATTTTCGATAAGAGTAAAAGACCTACTTCCGGTAGGAATTTCGAAAAACTTTTTAAATAAAATTGTTCTCAATTTTAATTTTAAGTACATATGAATTCTTTCTAAATTTGTATAAACTTAGTATTTGACGAAATATTGGCATAATTCGATTTTTTCACTGAAGTAAACTGCTACTTCCGGTCTACCGATTTTACTAAAAAACTAATCAGATCTCAAGAGGGAGATTATACACGTAAATACAAAATTTGGAATTGATATCTCCAGCGGTTTGACCGCTATCGTGGTCACACACAGACAGACAGACAGACAGACAGACAGACAGACAGACACACACACAGACATTTTTTAAAAACCACTTTTTTGGTATCAGGGGACCTCAAAACGTGGACATCTGCAAAAATCTCGAGGTCGAAAATTTTCATCATCACAATACTTCCTTATACTACGTATAAGAAAGTAAAAGTATTAGATTTTAGCTCGAGGTAAGGTTTATATCCCGACGCGAAGCGGAGGGAGATAAATTACCGAGAGCTAAAATCTAATTTTTTTCCCGTCTATAATACACTATTTTTTTCTGTGATGGGAAAAACGACGATTTAATATTGAAAAAAACACGTAAATACTATATATTAAAGTCAGAAAATCAATCGATGTGACATTTCAAGTGACATTACACCTGCGTTGCTAATTAATGGAAACTTGTAAAATAATCAAATACATATCTGTCAATTTAAGCGGGCAAAAAGTGAGTACTTTTTTCCCCGGGAAAAAAGTACTTACTTTTTGCCCGGGTTGAAAAAGTGACATTTTATTACCTGTCAAGAAGGATAAAATGTCAACTTTTTTTCCCGTCACAGAAAAAAACAAATTAATTAAAAATATCCTGATTCTTTATTAGCAAAAACATTCATTGTCAAAGCTCATTATTTGTTTTTCTTCCAAACTAAATGTTTCATATTCATAAAGTGTATTGCAAATCACGCAAAAATAAGGACTTTTACTCATATTAGCATAAAAGAAGTGATAAACCAAATTTATTTTGTTTTGGTATTTTTTTCTGTGACGGGAAAAAAAGTTGACATTTTATCCTTCTTGACAGGTAATAAAATGTCACTTTTTCAACCCGGGCAAAAAGTGACATTTTATTACCTGTCAAGAAGGATAAAATGTCAACTTTTTTTCCCGTCACAGAAAAAAACAAATTAATTAAAAATATCCTGATTCTTTATTAGCAAAAACATTCATTGTCGAAGCTCATTATTTGTTTTTCTTCCAAACTAAATGTTTCATATTCATAAAGTGTATTGCAAATCACGCAAAAATAATGACTTTTACTCATATTAGCATAAAAGAAGTGATAAACCAAATTTATTTTGTTTTGGTTATTTTTGATAAAAAACCCTCAATTGCTGCAATCGAGAAACCAACTAAAACCATCGAAAATGAAGAAAAGATAAACGAACTTTTTCGTTAGTTCGACAAAAAACAATATAGAGATTTATTTTTCCATTGCTACTTTTTTTTATCATTTATAATTGTCATGTATAAATAAAATTTCCATAAAAAGTAAATTTTTTTACTGGGTAATTTTTTCACATAGTATACGTGTCGCTCTGGAAGGTTTTTTTACATACTCTTCAAATATAATGCTCCATCCAGAAAACAAGATGTAATTTAAATTAACTTTCACTGACATCTCGTTAGTGTTCTC
Organism: Amphimallon solstitiale; assembly: GCA_963170755.1. Taxonomy (NCBI): domain Eukaryota; kingdom Metazoa; phylum Arthropoda; class Insecta; order Coleoptera; family Scarabaeidae; genus Amphimallon; species Amphimallon solstitiale. Next base: position 5,166,354 of record OY720675.1, read on the forward strand.
TTATTTTTGTCAACTAGTCAGATCAGTCGATGAAACTCTAATTCATTGTAACCGGATGGTGTTCTCTCTCATCCTACACAAACGCCCTCTTCTCCCGGCACAATGGAAAAATGTCGGGAGAACAAAGCTCGAGTGCTGCGCTGGCTGTGCGAGGGTGTCGGGCGGATAGCTCCGTGACAATTCCCCTCATCAAAAAATCAAACATTATAAGTTAATAAAGGCTATTGGAAATTCGATTACTCGAAGATGCTTCAATTTTTTCTCCATTCTTTTTTCTTTTGCCTATACGGCGAAATAATATCTACTGCGGGCTGCTCGGCGTAATTTCTAAGAGAGAGTGTTTCTGGAGCTCGTTTTCGATGAACACTGGGAGAGAGAGAAAAAAAACGGAATTATGATAGTCAGCTGTTTCTCCCGCTTTTCGTCCTGTTGTTTGTTTTTTTAATTTTAATATTCCGGTTTGTTATTCGTATATAAAAACGGAATGAAGCAATTCTTTTTTATCTTAGCAACGTGCGATGACGCTATAACAATCTTTTTTTATTGGATCCTTCGGGTTGTTTTTCTAAATGCAAAATGAAAGACTAAATATAATGGAGTGCTAGAATAACTTATTATACAGGTTGGTTCAAAACCAAATTCCGTAATATAGATATAAAAGTTGAAAGGCAGATGAAATAAGCCCCAAGTGATCAAAGAAATCTTTTAATGTTTGACAATAATCTTCGAAAATTAGTAACATCTACAAACATTTTCTTTTTTTTCCGTAACCCCTCATTCTCCTAGAGTATCGCTAACTACTTCTGTCTCACTGACACCTATTGCCGACCGCGAAATTTCTTTGTGTTCAAGATATAGTTTTCAATCATAAACTCTAAACAATAAAATATAAATTTACTTACATTAATAACTTTCAATATAAGTCACCACAAAAAACAATAAAACACTTTATAGAAAAACACCTCTATATAAACTACATGAGCTCTTCATACAACGCGTTAAATTCTTCCATATCAATTTCCGTAAAAAAAAAACAACGTGTTTGTTATCTCATTCAAAGTAAAGAATAAACTACTTGCGCAAAATTTTACAAGTTCAGATAAATATTATTTAAAGACACCGAATGTTTCTTTGTATTCTAGAGCGGTTTTCACCTGCTGCAGAAAATCCTCGGAAGTTAACATGCGCCGCAATTTATAAAGATTATTTTTAACAAAAAATTCAAGCATGCCTAGTCAGAGGATGCTTCCCATTCTTAAAGAGACATTACTCCTGCATCGCCCTAGCGACGTGTAAATACATTACAGCTTGAAAAATGTAAACAAACAAATGCATTTAAAATCGATGTGATTGTGTCAATTTAAAATACGAAATTTATAGAAGAACTAGTATATAAGTATGAAAAAATGTGTATTACTGCTATATCTTCATTCGACGTGGTAAGTACAATAATATTCGAACAGTTATTACCTCATTTACAGTATAAAACTCAAATATATCATTGCCATTCACAAATAAGGTTATAAATTTCCTTATTACTGATTTTATGATCTTTAAACCATTTCCGCATGTTGTTCGGATATTTAATTCTAATTTTCCTTGTCTTCTTTTTCATGGGAAATGAAGGAAACACGTTCGTGACTGTCGAAATGTGTTTTCCAATGAAGAATGGTTCATACGTGGTTTGTATGGCCTCTGAAGAAGTAACATTGTTTACTTCGTCCTCATCATGTGATTCCTCCCACTGGATTGTACTGGGTGACTGACACACCATACTAAAGATACAAATGAACGATTAATTATCAAAATTCACCTGTTATACACAGATTATTCAAATGTTATTTTTTATAAGTAAATATTTTAACAACTTATTTACATTGTTTTTCTTGAACTAACATAAATTTACTAAATCACAACCTATAATTTTACAATAAATATGTATATACAATGTGTATTGTATAATTTTAAACTAAAACTATTATAGAAGAAATAAATAAAATTTAATTAACTTAAATCCAGTTATGGTCTTGAAAATATTTATATACAGCTTATTTTCTAACTCAAGATCACAGCAATATGTAAATCTTTCCCAGATAACCATTTCTCTGTTTCATCCATTACCATTTGGGATTTATGTTCTATCGCGTGTTTTATAGGTTCCTGCGCCAATATAGACGTATCATGCGCATACAAGCAAATGCCGTCTGTCAGAATAGATGTGTCTAAATCGTTCATATACACAACGAACAACAGCACGCGTCAAGTTGCAACATATTAATTGCGGATATTCTTGGTTGTCCAATGCAGCAAGCATATATTTAAATATGTCAATAATACCACAGTGCTTGTTGATCTATTTTTTCTGTATACGTGTTGAGTATCGGACAGAAGTTTATTTCCTTCAAGATAATTGACAAGTCTAGTCGAAATGACATGCTCGAAAATGTTAGAAATTGAGGGTAAAATCGATATTGGTAGGTAGTTGTTTCCATTATTTACATCACAATTCTTATATACAAGAATCGTCCTAGCAATTTTTAATTCATTCGCAAAACTTCCTTCCAATACGCAGATATTGATTAAATATGTTATCGGAGAAAGTATGCTGTCAAATACCGCCTTCAGTTGTGTCGTCGATTCTCCATAAAAATCTACCGTTGTTGTAGTTTTAATTAATTAATTCAACCTCGTTTTCTGTTGTCGATATGAAATAGCAAGATCAATTATTTCTGATGTTTACTTTTTTTTGATATTCCTAGTAGCACACAATATCGGGCCAACGTTGGCTGACGGTCGCTTATTTATTGGCCTGACATTGGCGTATGATATCAATCCGATGTACAAGTGTTAACATTTTACAACGTTTGATAAATATCACTGCATGATATTGGCCCAATATTTTGCACAAACATTTTTCCGATTTGAGCATTTACGTTATATTTCAAAAGACAAATAAAGTACAGAGAATTTACTTGATTCGAAATACAAAAATGTGTTTTGTATTTGACAGATCACAACCCACTTGTTTACCAATTATGTTAATAAAATAAAAAACTCTTTAAAAATACAAAATTTCAATAATGCGCCCGTGGGCGATGAGTCATGGGCCTCTCGTGTCCGGTCTCTAAAATTATTTATAAAAGTGTGCGTAGTACTTTTAATGTTAATTTGGTGAGAATCATTATTGCAAATGATTAATTAACTTTGAGGATCTATATATTTTGTTTCACACACCAACAATTATTCATGGTACAGTGTATATTCTGTGATAAATGTATATAGACTATATCAATATTGTCTTGCAAGTTAATACTATGTTGGCGTTTAATCGCAGAATAACAAATTGTGACGCCATCCCCTTTAATCTAAATTTATATTGAACACTGACCTACAACTAACATCACAGTGACTTTGTAAACTTGATATTATGTAAACATTTTTCTTTAATGTTAATAATATGTAGATTTTTGTTGTCAGTAAAATAGCAGTATCAGATATTTAACCAATATATTACCAATGTAGACAACGTTGGTCTGATATCAACCCAGCGACATAAATTGACATTTACTTGATATAGGAATTTCATATTCGTACGACATTGGGCGGGGGTCACTGTTGTTCTACCGATCTTAGAATATTGGAGTGACATTGGCCCGCTTTGAGGCCAACGAACTTGGCTACTAGGGATGTTTCGAATATTGCGTAATTTCTTCCATTTGTTGTAAGCGTCGCTTTGTTTGTAAAGATCGATTAGTGCTCTAGCATCTAGTGCAGAAGGGTGTATTTACTTTCTCCTGTGCGTCGAATCATTGTTGATAATCCTCCGTATAGTTCTTTGCTTATTGTCCGACTTACTTATTTGCATCATATAATTTTCCTACACACTATTCTTTAAAGCGCTATTATATTTCTCCTTATACCTAGTATATTCCATATACATTTCATGTTTTCTTGTTACACCTCCAACAGTTGATAGGGCATCCAAAGTGTTTTTCATTTTCTTCATTACATGAGGATCTTGTTTTATATCTCTTGCGATTATTACTTCCATCTCAGGAAAAACTAGGTAAAAACATAGTAAATGCAGAAGACGCCCAAAAATGTCTTGCAAGCATGCATTGCAGAGTTACCGTGAAAGGTGGCATCCCATGGGTAGGAAGACATATACTGCTTAAACTGAATATTGATTTACAGTTTATTGATTTGATACGTTTTATTTTATATACAGTACCAATTAGCGTACTACAGTAACTTTCCATAAACTAAGATAAAAACGGATCATACAAATTACTTTAAAATATCATACAGAAACCAAATATTTTTCTCACAAGAGATATTTGTGGAATTCAATTGATTACAGGTAAAAAAATGCTCATTGAATTTACATCAACTTACCTAAACTAAAAATAAAGTACCTACATACATATATTTATTTCGAAACCCTCCTGTTCCACTGAACAAAAGGAATTTTGCCAGTCTGCATTTCATGGTTTAATAATGAAAAAACACCACCCTATTTTTAATCTGAATGCTCCTACACTCGAGTTTCTGATACAAATGTTATTCTATCGTTAGGAAGTCATACGTCTTTTCCTCCTTCCTTATCTCTCTACCCTCTCTGTCTCTCGCTTTCTTTTCTCTCTTCCATGAAAAGGTAAGAAAACATTTCATTTGAAAATTCCTCCAGCGAAAAGAAGCCGCATTTGACCGGGGCATTTTCCGGTAGGAGTGCCGCGGCTCTGCTTTCAAAAGAACACCAACTTACTTTGAGGCGGTCTCTGGAATGCAGAGGGTCAAAGCTTGGATTCCATGAGATCAACAACAACTCAGACCCGAACTCCGTGTACATACATATGTACCTCTTTCGTATATATATATGTATATATACGGGCGGTGAAAAAAACGATTTTCTACCAACATAACCCCCATTTCTTATTTGGGATGCGTATATCTTTTTCGATTTCAGATAATAACGTTGTAAAAACGTACACATAACCGCTGGAGGATATTGAAAAAGACGTTATATATTTTGTAAGATTGTGAGAAAAGAAAACTAACATTGAAATAACTGTTCTGTTTACTCTTTGTTAGTATTTATATCGAGTAAGATCCGGTATTAGTAGATGAATAGGAATTTTCCATTAATTAATTTTATTGAATCATTATGTTGTGGAAGACTAAACGAACCTTCAGATTTACTTTGTCATTAATAAATATTTTTATTATAGGCAAGATTTACATGTTATTACTTTGAGATAGGGCAGAACAAAATTGTTATTTAAGAACCAAGTGCGGGAAGACTATTTCCCTGCATGAGCGCATTTTGAAAGCACGAGCGACCGCAGGAAGCGAGTGCTTTTAATTGCGCGAATATATTATATACGTACCTATTCAGAATATTCAGGTCTTGATGACTTAATTTTATACTTACCTACATGGATCAATACTATTTTGAAAGAAACATATGCACACTTTATCTAATACTGCAGGAATGGCAATTGTTTCATTTGACATTTATATTTTTGCAACAATTTGTCAGTTTTCTTTTTCAAGTGCACAATTTATCTGCACTATCTCCCTATGTTTGATAATTCATGTACTCCTCCCGAGATTCGGGAAGCTGCAAGTGTGGCGGTACAAAATTTGCTGCCAATAAAATCAAAACGACATTACGAAGTCATCTGTAAAAAAATTGTACAATGGTGCAAAAACAACAATGTTAGAAATTATACTGAAAATTGTTTATTATATTTTCAAGGCTTTTCTAGCAAAAAGTCCTCGTGGCCAACCTACGCAATGTTGAAGTCGTGTTTAATTATTTACAACAATATCAACATCGTCTTTCCAAAAGAGAAACAGAACGTCAGTCTCCGAAGAAATCAAAAATTCTTGAGATTGAACACATTGAAAGATTTATTTCATATCCTTTGATGAAGGTATTATACATAATTACTTCATGTTTATTTATGTATTATTAAATATTAAATTTCAATTTAGGTGGTATTATTAACGGGTATTGTTGGAGCATGCAAGAATTGCGTAAAATGTCCATTGATGATATCGACTTCAAAGCAGATGTGATATGTGTAACTGCACCAGAAACAAAGAATAATATATGCCGCCGCTTTGCAGTGATCGATCCTGCATGGATTAAATTGGTTCTAAAATATAAAGAATTAAGAAACACAGCAAATACTAGGTTTTTTTAACTTACCGTAATAAAAAATGTGTTAATTTTTCGGTGGGTCCAAACACAATTCGATAAATTCCTTCAAATATTGCTGAATACCTTCACTTAGACAGTCCTGGTCGAAATACAGTTCATTGCTTCCGCAGAAGTTTCGCTACTCTTCATGCAAACAATATAGGGGATTTGTTGACCATTAAAAGACATTCATACGATTCACTATCGACTGTGGCTGCACTTTATACGCAAATACAAGCAATAAAAATTTAAAAAGATTGGACAATATTCAAAATAAAGCTCTGCGTCTATGTGTTGGAGCTATGAAGTCAACTCCTATTCCTGCACTCCAGATAGAGGCCCAAGAACCGCCTTTGCAATTACGTAGACAATACTTAGCAAGGAAATATATCATTTCGCTAAAGCAAAAGGCTGAGAAGTCCATCCTAAAAGTAATGAATCACCTTTCGATACTAGACTTAACCCACAGATATTGGAAGAAAAAGAAGTCTCCTATCCTTTCTGAAAATCTACGATCCACTTCGGAACTTGACTCTCGATTATACCTTCCCCTCCACAACATAATTGACAATTTCCTAACGTACATTCATCCAGACTCCATCACAATCCCCTCATATATTGGACATCCTGTACATGATATGAAAATATTTCAATCTATAATGGAAAACATCAAGGACACTGTGACAATATTTACTGACGCATCCAAAACGAATGACGGATGTGGATGCGCTCTTTTTGACACGCAGAACCACATCTCGAGAATGTACAAACTTGACGGGGAGGCATCAATATTCACAGCTGAAGCGATTGCAATTCTAGAAGCACTGCGATACGGCGCTAATCTAAAAACCAGGAAATTAGTAATCATGTCTGATGCCAAAAGTGTGTTACAAGCTCTCAGCAGTAAGAAATTTTATTTACAAATGAACCCCATTATTCTGGACATTATACTAATTTTGAACCAGTTGAGATCACAAAACATCATAACAAAAATGTTCTGGGTAAAAGGTCACAGCGGGATCACACCTAATGAAATGGCAGATAAACTTGCAAAAGATGCTTGCCAAAGTGGATCCCTATATAGAAGCAACCTTACTAAAGAAGATGCAGCAGCAATTGTTCAGTAAGGAATGGAATGAGCAAAGGCAAAATAATTATTTAAAAAAACGACTCAATATGCATTCATACACCCAGAAACGAATGTTAAAAACTGCTATGACAACATTCATGTATCTCGCTTTTATAGATCAACCATAGCAAGACTGAAATTTGGACACGGACAGCATCCAGCCCATCTATATAAATTAAATTTATTAAACAGTCAGGTTTGTACTTGTGGACATGAATATGGAGATTTAAATCACATTTTTTACAACTGTCAAAATAAAAAAAATGTGCTGGATGAATTCATAAAAGCATTAGTACACCTGAAGATACCTTTGCCTACAAATATCTGTCTGCTGCTTCGTATCAACAGTATAGCAATATACGATGTCATCATCAAGGCCGTAATAGACATGAAAATAAAAATATGAAAGCCCTAAGAATTCCTTTCCCAAAAGATCCTAAGAGAGACTGTTCGTTGACCAGTGGAAAAGCCACCTCCTAGTAATTTCCATAAGAAATAACGTATGTATTACCACTGTGGCATATGGGCTTTGATCCCGCAGACGCAAAAAAAAAAAAAAAATGGGGGTTGGGGTTCTTGAACAGTGGCCGAAGGTTATGTAGAAGACTCTCTCCATAGTAGGAAAAAGATTGCGGATAAAATAATGGAACCAGGACCACTTTCTATTACTACAAGTTATAACACTAGTGCAACGAGGACCATCATCTGTGACTGCAACTTATACATCTGAATCTGTAAATGTTGCAAGTCAAGCCACTCCAGGAACTTCTTTTTCCAATTGTCAAAATTTTACTATAAATGTTTACAATAATATATATAAATTTAAAAGGGCCATAACTGCAGGGACCCTTTACAACACGGCACCATTTGGTCTAGTATGTAGGAAAAAACCTGCATCACAGTGCCACAAAACTAAAGGTCTTTAGTTGTTAAGATCCAAGCAACAGCCTCTGGAGTTAAATTATGTAAATCTGTGTATCCAAATTCAAACTTAGCTAGGGGATATTCTTCAACAATATGTTTAACTGTTTCAATCTCAGCTCCGCAATCACACGCTGGACTCGCAATCACATTCCACTTGAATAACATATTATTGCACCTTCCATGACCCGTCCTAAGACGACTCAACTTTCACCAAATTTTTCTTGGTTGTGTAAAGCCAGGAACTTCAATCAAAGGATCATCTATTAATTGTTTATTAAACACTTCACACTCTAACCAAATAGATTTCCAGAGGTCATTAATCGAAAATGGTTGATTTAGGAAATCTTCCTTCCAAATTGGACTACGTGATTTCAATCTATAAGAAGTTTTGAAGATCTTGAGTAATTAAATATAAATTAGGAAAATTTTGATATTTATCCCAAAACCGTTTTAACGCCAATTTTCTGCTTAAAGGATGAGGATAAATGTTAGCCAGGACGTTGAGCCAAGGAATTGGAGTAGATTTTACTGTGCCCGTAATAATTCGAAGTGTACAATTTAACTGAATATCTACTTTACCAACACGTACGCTATTCATCCAAACTGCACTACAATATTCAGCAGCAAAGTACACCAATGCAAGAGCGGACGTACGTAAAATGTCTGCATGGGCTCCCCAATTTGAACCAGCCAACTTCTGTAAGATATTGTTTCTTGTGTTAATCTTCATACGCAATTTATCAATATGTTGTTTATATGTTAACGATGTATCCAGAGTAACTCCTAGGTATGTTGGATTAAAATTATGTCTTAGAACGGTACCATTAAAAGATACTACAAGGTTTTTATGTTTTTCGTTATTCTTAAGATGGAAACAAGGCACTTCTGACTTAGATGGGTTTGGATATAGCCTCCATTTTCTAAAATAATCACTCAGAATCAATAGATCTTCGTTTAAATTAACTTCAATTTGATTGAAATTATTGTGTTGATAAGCAATTGCCATGTCAACAGCGTAAATGAATTTTCTAGAAGTCGTATCTGGTAAATCACTTGTATATAGATTAAAGAGAAGAGGGGATAATACCGATCCTTGAGGTAAACCATTATATAATATTTTAAATTTACTACTTTCTCCATTGACAAAAACTCTAAATTTACGATTTGTAAACATATTTTCCATAAGTTCAATTAAATTACCATTAGGCAACACATTATATAATTTTAAAATTAATGCATCTAACCAAACTGTATCATAAGCAGCTGTTAAATCAATGAAACTAATTCCTGTTTTTAAATTCTTCTGAAAACCATTCTCTGTATAATTTGTTAAAGCTAAAACTTGATCACAGCAATTACGATTTGGTCTAAAACCAGCTTGCTCTATGGGAAAGATATTTTCCATAATTGGAGAAATTCTGTGATATAGTAACATACTGATAATAATAAAATTGGTCTATAACTAGAAGTAACATCTGCTGGCTTTCCTGGCTTCAAAACAGCTACAACTTTTTGCCTTTTTAAATTCAGTAGGAACAATACCATTATTTAAAACATTATTATAGAAATATAAAAGCCAATTACGTCCTAAATGACCTAGATGTTTAATAAATTCAGGATAAATTCCATCAAAACCAGCAGCCTTACAAATCTTTAATAATTTTCCTTTCAATTCCTCCATATAAAAGGGTTTTGTAAGATCATTTTGTATTAATAGATTTTCTTTTGTTACGCAATAACTTCTTCATATTTTTGATTTCTACTTTATTTAACTTTATCATATTTGAGACGTCCACTAATTTTGAAGCTATGGTATTAGCGCTGATATCTGATTCTAAAACACTAGTTTGGATTGCCGCTCCTAGTTTTCTTAACAGATTCCAACTGCTACGACTATAATGTGTGAAATTCATGTCTTCCATATAACGCGACCATTTAGTCTTTCTTTCTTGATTTAATAAAGCTAATAATTCATCAGCAATTTCTGGACTAGGATTTTCATTGAAATTTCTATATAATTTATTTGTTCTTTCAGACCAGTATGGAATGTATTCTTTACGAAAACCTCTTGGAATAGATCTCTTCGCCGCCCCTTTAATGACACCCATAAACCTAATATAATTTTTAGATAAAGGTGGTATCCATCGAATATTCGAATTAACTTGTTTCCAAAATTCATTCCAGTCAGCATTTTTAAAATTCCACCGAGGTTTTTCCGTAGATTTAACTAGTGGAATTTGTATTCCAACATTAATTAAAACTGGACGATGTTGACTTCGTGGCAAGTCGTTTAAAACTGACAGTATTGTAGGCAATAAATTATTTTTATCATCAGATGTAACAAAACAAAGATCGGGATTATAGTCTTTTTTCCATCTAGCCGAATGAAAACTCTTCTTATCTTTTGCATCAAAAACCAGATGTAAGTTATTCGTCTCACACCAAGTCACTAAGGAAATTCCATTCATATCGCTATAAGAATATCCCCACATTTCATGATGACAATTGAAATCTCCAACAAAAACAGCAAAATGTTGGTAATTAACTTAAAGATTTGTTGGCCATTGAATATTATATGGCCGTTCAATTTCATCCATTAATAGGATGAACCAGAATGGGCTCAGGCTGTCTGATTCCGTCCGCCGTTGGAATATTGGCAGTTGTGTGCTCGCCTGCTTTAATTCTTGTCATCGTCGTTGAGCTGTGAATACCTCCGATGCGACAAAAGTACAATTGTACAGTAGGCACAAAAAACTGCTTTTTATATTAACAGTTAAAATTTACCCTAATCATTTATTACCATAATTGTTTAAAGTTGTATCTCAAATATATTATCACTCAGTAACAAATGTAACACTTTTTTTTTGCCGAAAATAAGAAAAAATGTTACATAGGATAAATTGTTTATTCCGAAATTTTGTACATTGGAGTTATATTTTAAATAGGAAGTACATAGTAGGTATTGCATGTAGGCTCTTAAAGAAGAAAACGTCACATCGGATGTATCACAAAGAATTTTAAAAGGTAAAAAAATGCACTACTTCTAGCAAAACAAAAACTACTCAGAAATAGTTATTTATTATACAAGACGATAAAATTGTACTTTATTCGAGAGCGTTTTATTTTACTTTTTTACGGTCGAGAAGATAATGACGGTTTATCGTCGTGTGTAATAGAACATTTTTTTCCATAGCAGGGCTTCAAGTTCAAGAGAAAAATGAAATTTCAAAGAAAATTACAATTTTTTGCACAAAAATCGCAATTGGAAAATTTTATCTACCCTTGCGGTTAAAGTGTTACTTTATCTACCCTTCCGGTTAAAGTGCTACTTTATCTACTCAAAAAATTGCAATTAAAACATTTTATCTACCCTTGCGGTTAAAGTGTTACTTTATCTACCCTTGCGGTTAAAGTGCTATTTTATCTACTCAAAAGAGTAGATAAAATAATAGTTTAACATCTGCAATGGAAAAAAAATCTTTATTAAAGCTACTCTACTTATAAGGAACACAACAAAATCAAGAAACGATCAAAAATTTTATTTCTTCTGTTTCTTAGCATGAGGCAAAGCGTCATAGAACGCATGATGATCTACTTCAATAACTGACTTCAGTTCTTGCAGATGGTTAAATTTGTCGTCACTGATAGGAATCTGTTTATTGTAGAGTCTGGAATAACTATCAAGATCTTGAATTTCACGACGACTTGGAATGGCCACCCAGTTTTCAGAATAGTCCAATGTGTAAAACACCTTACCAGCAGGCACATAATATCAACAACCATAGGATCACCAACCTTTTTCCCTGGTCTAATTGAGCTGAAATTTGTAGACATTTAATATTTTTTAAAAAACGAAAAATCCAAGTTTTTGACATTGTACGGTTGTTTCTTGCGCGCCATTCTCTTGCGTGTTATATAGTCTGCTGGGGAATTGATAGGAGGCTGGAAGTACTGTTCAAGAGTAGAATGGACCGAGTCGGCTTCCATCATAGTATGGCCCTTTTCCAGGTACAGTTGCTGGACCGTAACATTCCTGAATTTGCAAAAGTCACTCAAGGCACTGGCGAGAATCTTATTGCGATTTTGGTAGTTACAGCCATCAGATATAATAATGACTGTTTTGTATTTGTCTGTCACATCATGCAAGTAATCAATCAAGCACGAGGCAAACTCGTTAGCACTTACTCCACCATTTGCCTCGTGCCAGACATACAGACTAACTTTTTTATCGTTAAGGGCATAAATAGTGAAATTGTGAATTTGTAATTTTTGTTTGTTAGCTTTTCGAGGCCAGTATCTTTGGGCATGTTAGAACACTTTGCAAGTCTACAGTAACTATTAACCGCTCATCATTGGCACTTTCCTTCATTTTCTTCTTTGCTTGACTACCTTCGTTCTTTTTTAATATATGAGTGTCATACTCGTCTTGCGAAATATTTTTGGTTTTGAGTCCATAGCACACATCGCATTGATCTTTGCGAGGTTTGTGTATACCAATGTTTAATTCCTTCAGAACACTTTTAAAAAGTTTTAAATGTGCCCGCTTGTTATTATTTTGATCACACCAACCCTTAAATATTTCATACATATGAATTTTTGACTTAAAACAGTTATCCACATATTGCTTCCTAGAAGACGCTCTACAATAATGGGAAGGAAGTTTTGGTATCAAATCCACCCAACTTCTCACAATGTCAATGAGCGCCTGACGCTCAATTGCTTTTCTAGAAAGCGCCCGCTTTTTGATTGGTTCTTGTTCTGGGTCGTCAGAAGCAGAATCAGAATTTGAATCTGTGTCAGCCGTTTCTGCATTTATCCATCTTTTCATAGAATCTTCGCCTAAGTTTAAGGTGTTCAAAAAAAAAGGCGGCAGACTTTGAGACTTTTTCTGTCATTGTTTGTTAAAAAATAATCGTGTCCTTCTTTCTTCTTTAGATCAGTGGTTTCTCTTTTCAGTACTTCTTTTCTCCTTCTTCTAATAGGCCGTTTGTCAACCAAACCCCTCACAAATAATTTCTTCTCATTCCAAAACTTTTTAAATATATTATTCCGATCTTCTTCTGTGAAAGAACTGCATAAAAAAGATTTTTTAGTAGTTGTCTTTGGGACGGCGTGCGTACATTTTTCCTTGACTGCTCTTTTTGCTCTGGTAGTGTCGTGAGTTACAACCTTTTCCTTCGATCTGCTATAGCCAATATATGGCTTTCCTTTTAATCGTCTACTGCTAGCCAGTCTAATTTTTTCACTAGATTTAAGAATGTTTGTTTTAGGAACATCTTTAATAGAAGCTGTAACATTGTTCGAAGCGTTGTTATTGTTAGATTCATTTGTAGATTCGTTTTTAGATTCATCGTTAGTTTCATTGTTAGATTCGATTAGAAGCGATTGGTTTTCAATTTCGGAATTTTCAATGTTATAGTCTAGGTCCAAATATTCGTCATCTTGGGAAACTTGACATTCTTGGACAATGGTTTCACAACCTAGGCTTTCTTGTAATTTTTGCTCATAGAGCAAGCTGGTCATAATAATGTCAGCATCGCTAAGCAAGTCTAACTTCTCTTCATTTATTGAATCTAGTTCTAGAAATGAATGAATTTAGTATCGAACCTCTATAATACCAAAAATTCTGAAAAAGATTAACTAAGCTATTTAAGTTTTGGTTCTTCTTAGGCGTGTGGCTGATGGTCATAATAATATCAGAATCCAAATTTTCTGTATTTTTTATACCCAACTCTACAAATAAATTTCATTAATACATTCCTATGTTGTCAATAAATTACCAAATTCACGCATACCAAATGAGTTCTCATCAGAAAAATTACAATTTTTGAGAGAGTTGGATTTATCATTGCTACTTATAACAGCACCATCCATAACTTTTTGAGCACAGTCATTTTTTCTATCATTATTAGAACTTTGAGGCGGCAGTTCTAGCACCCGAGCCATTATTTTTTTGGTTCTTGCAGACATCATTATATTAAACTAAAATAAAAGTTAAAATTAGTCAAATACAATCATCCTGAACTTAATGTAATTTTAAGGGGTGGTCCAAAATAGTTTGAAAAATAATCCTTCCGTACATGAAATTACTTGTAATGTATTCTAGTTGAATAGTAATCGTTGTTGCTACTTACATTTTAGTCTGTCACAGATTTAATTTTAAAGAAAACAACACTAAAATACGGACCGTATCACGTTAATCCTATCAAATAGCACCCATGTGTCAACAAAATGTGTTAAACAATGGTAAGTAACATAGTAAGTAATACCTCCAATGCAACAATATAACACATTGGAGGTATTTCTGTCTCTTTTTTTTGACACTGCACATTGGAGAATACAAATTTGTTTCTATCAATGCGCCTGCGTCTTATTTTCACATTAGCGGTATTACAAGTGATGCAGACTGAATAATAGAATCGAGATATACCAAAACCTGATTTTTGTGTATTTTGTCACATTGGAGGTATTCACAGCTCAACGACGTCATGTTGTTTTGTAAATCACATCTACAAGTCCATAATATCTCAATGAAATTTTACATTTAATATTTTGCTTATTACATTTCAAAACGTATCATTTCCAATCCGCTACTTCAATATTTTCAAACCATTTTATTATCCATACACGACGCGCAACATTAGCGATGATATACCGGACGAGATAAGACACAAACGGACCGATTAAGCGGTGGGTTTTTAAAAATCGATTTGCGACCGTCGATCTATATATCTATGTGTATATAAATCGGTGCTAATTGCCGCCCTAATTATTATTACTCTAATTGCGAAACGCAGGCCGTGTGCAATAAATCGTCAACCGTAAAGAGGAAATCGACGATGTTACGCAAGAACTGGAACAATTTGCCCAAATTGAGGTGACGTCGTCCGTGGTAGTGCGGCGATGGTGGTGTTGTACCCGACCAGGCAAGTGTGCTCCACTACCCGTGTAGTTACGTGCTCATTTATTTCTGGTTTTCCGAAGTCAATGTTTCATATTTACGGATTACGACTTGTTATATGGAGGGAATTAGTGCCTCGAAGCAGAACTTTGCAGGCGCACACACTATACGAATACACGCGGAGAGAATATTGAATGACTAATTGCGGTTAGAGTTAGGCCAAGATAGAGTTTGTTAAGGCTGATTTGTACATTGCCAAATCAGGAAAAAACTACTTCTGGTTCTTTCAATTTTTCGAGAGTTTATTACGTGGAAATTATTTTAGTCCAAATTTTAAGGAGAAGTACGTAACACTGACGATGATGCTGACTTGCTTTTGCTTAACTGTTGCATCTTTTCTCACCATATTATAAGGCCCTAAAGAAGTTATAAGTAGGGTGCGGACATGTACGGTTGATTACTCATCGCCCATGGGCGCACTATTGAAATGTTGTATTTTTAAAGAGGTTTTAATTTTATTTATATAATTGGATAACAAGTGGGTGGTGATCTATAAAAAATACAAAATACCTTATTATTTGTTCATCTTCACTTCTGTAAGACTTGTTCTCTTTGAATTAAGTACATCCTTGTAGATAGAAAACGTCCATTCTACATCGCAACTGGTTATAGGTGCGTACTGGAAATATTCTTTTATTTCAGCGTATTTAGCATACACAATTGCCGAATGTTATTAAATCTGGATTTATATTAAAACCTGCGTCTAACTTTTGCCGCCAAGTCACTTGGAATACTGAATACTGAAATTATTTATAGCCCACGTCTAATGTGGTTAATCCATCTTTTAATTTGAGATTTCGATTTTCAAAATATGTGATTAGTTTAGGCAAATTTCCAAAGTGTTCCTGAAGGAATAACAACTGATTTTTAAATTTGGGATTTGTGTTAGTTACTTGCACTCAGAAATACTTCCAGCATCGTCATTTAAACATGTAACGAAATTTTGTAAACTATCGAAATTCTCTGCATAAAAACTATTTCTGTTTATGTTTTAATAAAGCTAAGTGACGAACGTGCGATATTTTGGCATTCTGTAACGATATTTTACAGACTTTATAATAAATGTCGGAATCACTGATAATCATTATCATATAAGAAAAAGTAAGATAAACAATGTTCTAGATCTAAATAAATGATAAATAAAAATGTACGCGTATGTTATTGAAACTAAACGAAATCCAGTGCACACTTTCGTCTAGATAATTGGGAGAAGTCGATTCAATAAACCGGTATTAAACAGACTATTGCAAAAATTAAGAAGTACGTAATTAACAGTCAAAACAATGAAAAAACAAAACTAACGTAAGCATGAATGAAAAATTTATTTCTCTTGCGAAATATAAGGTAAATATAATAAATTTTAAAGACCCCTCACGCTCCTATCTACGCCGATGAAAAAATGATTTTACTCATAAATTCCTCATTTTATGGGCATTTTTTGCTCTCATTCTCGGGCACTTCTCGGGCGTAAACAGATGTTGCAATTCACCATATGAATTAGTGCTATTGAGTAAGCGTGTGTTGATAACATTATTTCTTTGCTTCGTTGTAACTTCGTCGTAGTTTAAACCGGTTATGTCTGCGCCCTAGTTATAAGGTAAAGCCGGGTGAGTTGGCCAAAATTTTAAAAATTGATCTACATTTCATTTAATAAATAACTGGAAAGCTTGGTTTGGGTTCAGACAGTTTACACCTTATGTATATGTATGATTTAGTAAGGAAATACTATAAAAAATATAACTTTTTATTATGAAATCTTAAAAAGAAAGAAAAATTACAATTGGCCGTCTGTCCCCACACGGTCGGGTGAGATGACCAACACCGTACGGGAGAGATGGCTTTAACATAAAATATATAAGTAACATTTCAAAAAAGAAAATTTAAGCAATTTTTAAGATAACTTGATGTTTAAGGTTAATTTCTTCTGGACGTAGCTTCATCAGATTTTTGGCAGGTGTTCTGGAAAGAAGAACGGTTTCTTGGAAGTTAAACATGTTATACATTGCAGCCAGTCATGCTTCTTAAGTGTGTTGTAGTATGATTCTCCTCAACCTGGGCATGTGACATCATCATTTTCGGCAAGTGTGTCGCTTTCATCGTCATATAGGTACTGCACCACTTCATCTTCATTCGACTTAGACGAGGGCGAACGGGGTCTCTTTGTCTGAGCTTTATGTTTTTGTGAAATAGTGTTCTGGGCTATTTTAGTTTTTCTTTGTGCTCTTGTTTTTTATCGAAGAAATATGTTTAGGGGACGTTAACAAAATAGTGACAGATTTTGCCCGCTTTCTTACACTTGCCAAAAGTTTGGGCATAGGATTAATTTGCTCCAAAATCATCCCGGAAGTAACTTCTGGCGTAGGTGCAGGCGTGACATCTACTGGGGACGTGCATCGGAGAATTTGTGTAGAACTGTGTCTACGTATTGGTTGTGGTGTCGTAGCTCGCGAATTTTGATCTACTGTTGCTTAGGCAGGCATTTCCTGTTCTTGTGCTTTTTTTTATTACATGGAAAATAAATTTAATTTTTTTGTCTTGTTATAAATCCTTAAATACCTACATCGAAATTTTGGAAATTGGAGGATATCGTATAATTCACTAATTCCTAGGAATAATTCATCTAATTTAACCAAACCTGTATCTTTTATAATAAGCTAGATCCCCATATTGGAAATGTTATCTGGGTCACTTATAATTGGTGGGCATAATATATATAATTATAATTATAAATAATGTTAAAATTCTTTGCCAAAACAAACAAGAAATTTATTAAAAGTAATTAGTTACCTTGGCGTAGCGAAAATGTAATTCAATAGCAATTAATAACAAAATAACAATTTGACAGCAAGCTCTCATTTAAAAATTTCCATTTACTAACAAGATATAATGCAAATGAGAAATGTGTAAAAATAAAAATTATTAAGTATAGAACAGTCGGTCGCTATTATCTATGCAGTTTTATTACATGGTCTTGATCTATCATACACATGCATTTTATACCACGGCACTACACAAATAATATCGACGCAAATTGGATAATTGAAAGAATAATGTAAAAAATTAGGAGCAGAATTACCGTATACCATCCATGTGGGTTAATCAACAGGTCTAGATTTACCTAAGACGAACATTTAGTATCATCACACAAATAATACTAACTATGTATTAAAAAATTGTGTAAATCAAACATAAAAGGGTTAAATACGTTTTAGTAGCCACAGAGATATATGTTTCTGCCTTATATAGTTTTCTCAGTGTGGTAAAACTAACAAGGTGTATGCTAATTCGAATAATATGTGTAATTAAAACATTATGAGCAGTATTATCTTAAGAGTATCAAATCCATAGATGTTCATAGTGTAAGACAACAGCCTTTAGCAATGCACTCAGTATTGTATAATGCCAAATCTCAGCCAGGCGATTAGTAAATATATTAAATTTCTTTGTCAAAATATACAAGAATGTATTAAAAGTAATTAGTTATATTGGCGTAGCCGCAAAGTAATTCAATAGCAAATAATAATAAAATTAAAATTAGATAAGAGGGACAGCTTGCTTATACAGCATTAGTAAAAAGTCCCGGAACGGTCGAATAACTTTGTTATTTGAAAATTATGATTTCTGGAATTTGGTATGGGGGTATAGTTAATATAAATGCATTTTATGCAATACAGTTAATATTTTGTTCACTTCCGGTTTAATCGGCAATACGTCCAACTTTTTTTTTTTAAATGGAACGCCCAGATTTTTTTAACACTTTTGAATGCAAAATAAAAAACTACGTTCAGGAAGTATTAAGATGTTTATTTTTATTCACACGAAAACAGTTAAAAAATTAAAAAAGTGTCCTAATACAGAAAAATCAAGATACCTGTCTATTCAGGTCGCGATTACAATAATTGTTCAAAATGCACTCCATTTACAATTTGACAAAAATGTAAACGGTCAGTAAAATTTCTTATTGAATTTTGTATTTGTTCTGGAGTGATGCGATTGGCTTCTTGAACTATTCTCTCTTCCAATTGTTCAAGATTATGGGGACGATTTTTGTACACTTGACATTTCAAGTGACCCCAAAAGAAAAAATCTAATGGCGAGAGATCTGGCGAACGTGCTGGCCATTCGATTGCTCCTCTACGTCCGATCCAACGTCCCGGAAAAATTTCATTCAAATAATCGCGGACATTTGGGCAAAATGGGGGGGAGCTCCATCTAGTTGAAACCAAAAATGTGCATTAGGGTGATCACCTATGTTTGCATTTGGAAAGAGGGCCGCAAGTGCTGGAACAACCTCATTTCGCAATAAATTTAAGTAGACGTTGCCACTTAAATTTCCTCTTATAAAAAACGGTCCTATGATGTTGTTTCCAACAAGACCAGCCCAGGCATTCACCTTTTGAGGACGCTGTGTATGGACTTCTTCAATCCAATGCGAATTTTCAATTGACCAGTAGCGATAATTATGTCTGTTCACAGTGCCGTTGAGACAACACGTTGCCTCATCTGAAAAAATATATGTGATCTAAAACATTAGGCTGCTGCTCGATGAATTCCGTCATTGTTTCGCAAAATTTATAGTCTACGATCTGGATCATCTTCAGTTAACTCATGGACGGGATACATTTTATAGGCTTTCATTCTTGCTGATTTAAGAATATTATGAGCAGATTTTTGAGAGATCTCATGAATTTGACCTAATTTTGTTGTGGACACGTGATGATTTTCTTCCACTGTAAGTAACACATTCAAACTAGTTTCTTCATCTGTTGCTGTTAATGGATGTCCCCTTCTAGGTAAATCCTTCACCTGACGAAAGACTTCAAACTTTTGAATTGTTCGGCATACCGTACTTTTACTAATGTGACGATCCGGATAAACAGTATTAAACAAAATACGAACCTCTTCAAAAGAACGTTGACGATCACCGTACCCACGCATCATTAATATCTCAATTCGTTCTGATTCAGTAAGTTTTTCTGCCATTTTCAAATGTGTCAATGTCTAAAATAAGTAAATTTATAGCGATGCAAAAGTTAAAACGCTTTTAAAATTGTCAAATGTGACGGCAAAAAGAATGCAAACACTAAACAACAACTTTTTTCAAAGGTACCTTGATTTTTCTGTATTAGGACACTTTTTTAATTTTTTAACTGTTTTCTTGTGAATAAAAATAAACATCTTAATACTTCCTGAACGTAGTTTTTTATTTTGCATTCAAAAGTGTTAAAAAAATCTGGGCGCTCCATTTAAAAAAAAAAGTTGGACGTATTGCCGATTAAACCGGAAGTGAAAAAAATATTAACTGTATTACTTAAAATGCATTTATATTAACTATACCCCCAACCAAATTTCAAAAATCATAATTTTCAAATAACAAAGTTATTCGACCGTTCCGGGACTTTTTACTAACGCTGTATAAAAGAGGATGTAGGTGAATTTTATAACTAGAAAATTCTGCACATGCGTCTTGTTACAGTTAACTTTACAGAAATTAGACCGGTATACTCTTCCATCAAATCGAATTCCGTTTTTTCTGCTAGTCGGAAAAATCCTCGCTACATTTTGCGTATCTTCGGTCCTCGTGTTCCCTGTCGAAAAAGCAAAAGCAACAAGGAATAAGGTAAAAGAAAAAAAATGAACGCAAAGGAAAGCAAATGAATCGGCCAATTTCGATTGCCCGTTGCCTTCGAACGTTATTACTTTGACGCTCCAAAGAGAGATTTTTAAACATTTTTATTTCCATTCGCATCCCGAGCTAAGCAAAGCGAAACGAAGCACACCTATTATCGATCCGCTCTCTCTGCTCGTGCCCGTTTCGAAGTCTGGCATTTCGTTAGACTCGCGTTAGAGAGAGCTTTGTATCGCAATGTAATCAGAGTAAGTATAATAGTATGCATTGATACGCAAAGATTGCGCCAAATAGTGCTATAATGTAACAATGTTGTGGCGTTATTGACGTTCATTTTGTAAAGGCTTTCATAGCGGAACTTTAAATAAAAATATGAAAGTGCAAATTCTCAGCATAATGGGTGCTTTGAAATAGATATATAGTTTATTCTTTTTGAATATGTACCTAATCAATAATTGCAAGAAAATCATTCAGGCTGCATGGGTTATCTTTAAATGTATAGTGCGACTTCAGTGTTTGCCTCTCTGCATTCGCCATAGGTAAATATCAATAAAACCAAATCCCAAACAAACAGACTATTAGACACGTGGTAGATATACTTCAACCTCCACTACTTGTAAAAAATCTGCATAAATAGCAAATTTGCAATTCGTCGCGACACCTGACAGTGCAGAACATTTTTTTGAAAATTATTTTGAAAACGCTTCCTGGTTTAGCGGTCTTGATATGATGGTATAATTAAAATTAAAATCTTAAACATCCCCCAACGCAAAACAAATACCTATACGAATACATCAACATGTTGTGTACAGCAATCTGTAAAAAAATGGGAAAACTTCAACACAACAACGCGCCTCATACAGTTTAATTTAGATTAATTCAAGCTACCATGCTATGCCACTGCATATATTCAAAATAAAAAAATAAACAAGATGTCAACTATCATGAAAGTATATAAAATAAAATATAGGAATCGGAAGTCTGCAAATGAAGGAAACTATATATATATATACAGAAAAAGAAAAATATTGGGTATAATCCGCTGTAGAGCAACCGTAAACACGTGTTTCTGACTAATTGGTCGTCATCAGTACGGTGTAGCCAAGGAATAAGGTGGGATAACCTTGGAGATGTAAGCTAAACGGAAGACCATCAGGTGACAGACCACCATTTGCAGCTTCAGCCAGAAGATCCTCGGTAGGTTGACATTGTCTTCCTCGTGGCGACGTTAGTTGTTGTCCTCAGAACCGAGGATCTTCTGGCTGAAGCTGCAAATGGTGGTCTGTCACCTGATGGTCTTCCGTTTAGCTTACATCTCCAAGGTTATCCCACCTTATTCCTTGGCTACACCGTACTGATGACGACCAATTAGTCAGAAACACGTGTTTACGGTTGCTCTATAGCGGATTATACCCAATATTTTTCTTTTTCTGATATTTTATGTATCCGCAATAATTTCTTATTCTTTCATTTACATTTCCTGGGTCTCGGATGGCACGCAGGTTGACATTGTCTTCCTCGTGGCGACGTTAGTTGTTGTCCTCAGAACCGAGGATCTTCTGGCTGAAGCTGCAAATGGTGGTCTGTCACCTGATGGTCTTCCGTTTAGCTTACATCTCCAAGGTTATCCCACCTTATTCCTTGGCTACACCGTACTGATGACGACCAATTAGTCAGAAACACGTGTTTACGGTTGCTCTACAGCGGATTATACCCAATATTTTTCTTTTTCTGATATTTTATGTATCCGCAATAATTTCTCATTCTTTCATATATATATACATATATATCCCTTAATTCTTTTATTAGAAATAAGTCAGGACTACTAAAGTTCATTTCTAAAAAATTTGCATACATAGGGTAAGTGATACAGTTGTTGGCCAGGAGGTAGTTATTGGCCACTTGATTTATAAATAATAATCTTAAACATCTCGTTTTTGTATAGAAAACATTACTTTTACCACTAGACGTTGGCAACATTGCTTTAATATATACTGAAAAAATTTTTGGTAATTTTACCCTCATTCCTGTGGAAAATTCCTACAAGATAAAGGGTAAAATTGACATAAAAAGGAAAAAATCCGTTTTTCTGGAAAGTTTACATTGTTTTCGAAGTTTTCCCATACATAAAGTGGTATTTTTGCTTTCTTCGTAGACTTACCTGGTAAATAGGTAGTTTTACTAGGCAAAAATACATTTCATAAGTAATATTAATAAAATATTAGGATTGCTTCCTTAAAGTAGGAACTTTACGAAGAAATTCATAACATAGAAACATTAAACGGTACACACATATGTGCTTAATATGTGTTCTAATTGTGATGCTGATATATACGAGTATTTCGACAGTAAAACATAAAGTTAGGTATTTAGATATGTTTTTTTTCTGTAATTATATATTAATAGCATTTAATACTCCAATATTATATATACTTATAGCGTAATAATCATGTGTGCAGTAATTAGGTATATGAATGATTTAGGTATTTATATTTTGTCTATATACTTGAATACATATTTGTAATTAATGTAATTTGTTATCTATTTATTGTTACAATGACTGATGAAAAAGCAAAATGCGTTTTGTCAATTTTTTTAAATAATAATATTCAAATAGACCTAAGTCTATAAATGGCTGTTACTTTTGCATGTGGATATACAACATATATGGGAATATTCGATATCTAACAGAAGTGCGAGTTATGTTGCCCGAATGTACCCAACGTACAAAAAATGGTTGAATATTGCAGAAAACACTGTCGCCTTTGTAAAGGATGTAACGGTCGGCTGTGTTGTTTATATTTCTTATAAAAAAATTTTAAAAAGATTTATATTTTCTAGTTAAAAATTGTCTTGAAGAGAACTAGTCATTTCCATTTTATATTTAGACGTGTTCGGGTGAAGAAGATAGTTGATATATTTTATTCTATAAACTGTAAGTATTATTTTAATTACTTTAATTCTGTGGATATTTGTTTACTAAATTCGTCATAGTTTCAAGGTTTTAATATTGTTCTAACTATAATAAATGTCTTTTTGTATTTTAGTCTAATGCTTTGTAATTTATTATAGTTATTAATCTACCTCGGATATTTGCTCCAATAAACATTAAAAAAATAAAATTGTATTTCTATATATACTTTCTTAATACTATCATTATAAAAATGAGGTCTACATACCAATAATTTCTTTTAAAAAATCCAATTCTCTAACTAGGTATGTATAGTGGAAAACGGCGTGTACACAAGTTTATTCCTGTTTCAGCTAATCAACGATATGATGATCAAATTTGGCCAACCAAAAATATTTACTAAATTTAGGATTAAGCAAAACAATTCTCCTGGCGATGACATGTACATTGAAATTTTAAAAGTAGTAACTACAAGACTTTCACATTTTATTTTGTATATTAGGAAAGGTAATGACATCACAATTGAAATTAATTAAAATTAGATATTATTATGCGTATTTTCCAGGAGGACCTTGAATCCGGCCAAAGTATGGTGAGCCCTCGTATATAAGTGTTGGTAAGTTTACATCATTTACTTTTGAAGCCAACCAAAACTTATAACCACTGAACTATTAAGCTTATTTATAGGTGTAGAACATCAGCATATAAGTTTAAAAGAAAAATAATTTATTAAATGCACCACATTCAGTTCATGTCATAGATTTTGATTATCGTTTAAATATTATAGTTTTAAAATTTTGTGCCATAAAGTAAGTTTAAGCCCTTGTTCAGTGCATTATCGCAAATATCAGTAAGTAATTAAGTTTATGCGTCTGTATAATGCTGTAGTAATAAAAGCATTAGTTTTCGGAGACGAATAATCTGTGTTCGAATCTTACCGAGGGTGGTCGATTTATTAATAAGAATATCGGCCATCTGGAAAGTTGTTATCGAACGCATGTACTCTTAGTTATTGAGGAGTCATAAATCAAAAACATACAGTAACATAACCTAGGAAATCTACTACATATTTAAGAAATTAAACTTGGAGTCTGTGGCTTGAAACTACTGAGTGTTGTTCTGTACGCTACGGTGTGTAGACAGCGCGATTTTTAATCAGTGCTACTGATGATGACAACTTAGTTGTTGAAATACGTATTTAGCCATTTTTGTGCTTTAGTGTGGTGAAGGTGTTTTAGTGGTTTTGTCTACTACATATTAGTTACACAACCAGAGACCTGCGGTCTCTCCGAGCCCAGAGCTTGAGACTCCGTCAGTCTACTCATCATGGGTAATGAAGAAAGGAAATATAATGTATAGGAAACACACTGATTAATAATGGTCAGGACAGCTTCATAGAATGTCTAAAAGAATTCTATGCATTATATTACAATTTCAACCTAGAGTATCCTAGAAGACTTTCGTGTAGCATGGAATTTTTGCAGAGATATATAATGAATACACATTCAGATACAGGGACAAAGAGTTCATATTTCTCGGCATCAAAGAAGAGAGTTATTACTTTAATGAAACTTTTGGGCAAATTTGAGAAATGAGAAAATATTGTATGTATTTATATTTTTAAATTGTGATGTATAAATCATTTTTGAAAACCTTTAAACTACTCACTCTTCTTCTTCTTCTTCTTCTAATATTTTATTTATCACGGATTTCTATTTTTGGACTCACTAGACTAGAATATTTTTATGTAGTCAAATAATATTTAAATAATAATATACATTTCTATGACAATGTGAATTGGTTAAGGTTTTTTTTTGTTTTCAAAAACAAAAACAAACAATATACTTCGCACCAAGATAAAAGTGTAATAAATATTAATAAGGTTGTTTTGTACTGGTTATATAAATAAAATATTGTGCATGATCATTAATTTTTATTTATTTTCTATACCCTTCTTATTTATAAGATTCATACACATAACAATGCACTAATTTAAAATTTTCTGTTTTACTATGAGAATTGTATACCTACAAATTATAGCATAAGATATTCTTTATATATTTTTTTTCTTTTGTTAACTTGCGGCTGAAAATTGTTATACAAGATTCCAACAAAAAAAGAAAAATCTCAGTAAATTTCACATCAACTTGAAATATGCGTTTACTTTTCCAGAACTCTTGGAAACATAAGTGCAAACTCCAACTTGATGTGAAATTTACTAACATTTTTCTCTTCTCATTGGAATTTCATGTAGTAATTTTCTGAAGTAATAGTATATTTCAATTTGGAAGTAATTTTACTAGGAAAACTTCTAATCTCATCGGAATTTTCTTTAGTAATATTCATGAGTAATTTAGTAATATTCCTTACATTAAAGTAAATTTCCGAAGTAATTTTCATGCACGAATAGTAAAATTGCTATATTCCTTTCACTAATAGAAAATTTCCGAAGTAATTTTCATGCACCTATAGTAAAATTCCGATATTCGTTGCACTGATAGAAAATTTCCGAAGTAATTTTCATGCAGCTATAGTAAAATTCCTATATTCCTTGCACTAATAGAAAATTACCGAAGTAATTTTCAAATAAACAAAATTTTACTTTTAGCAGTAAAATTCCCGTCCGGTTTAGGGGTAATATAATTGTCCCGAATAATTTCGTGTGTTTAAGTTTGTACAAGCGCGCGCCAACAGGCCAATCAGTGTAATTAATTGCAAAAGTGTTTTTAATAGAAATTTTGACAAGCTGATATACAAAAAACTTACTGTTACTTTATTTAACTATATTTTTTATACAATGAAAGTATAAGCAGTGGTTGTCTCAGATTGTGGCCAACTACTATCGGAATTGCTTTTTCCCTAGTTACCTGCTATTGACAAAAAGGCATGCCTTTTTGTGCCTGTGGGAACTCGGTCCTACAGGAAAATATACAAAGAAGACGATATTTCCATAGCTCTAAAAGTAATTGAAAATGGTTTGAGTCAAAGAGAAGCATCTAGAAACCATCTATATCTATATCTATATATATAATTCCACGAGCTACTCTTAAGTTTCGATCAAGTGCAAAATTCGGCAATAAAATTTCTCATGGACCCAAACCAGTGGTGTCTTCTGAAGAAGAAACGCTGTTAGAAAACTGGACTTTAGCTTGCCACAGAAAAGGTCTTCCGCTCAGAATTGAAGATGTACAAGCTTCCTTCAGTGAAACATTTTCTTGATGCAACTCCCAGAGAAAATACATTCAGAAATAATCTTCCAGGGAGAGTATGGTATGCAGCTTTTTTAAAACGCCACCAGAACATTACACTAAGAACATCCGAGGAAATAACGGCAGCTAGCTTAGTTGTATCCGAAAAGGATATTAGAATATGGTTATCTAAGGTAGAAACCTATTTAATCGAAAAACAGTTAGCAGGTGTATTATAAAATCCCACCAGAGTATACAATGGTGACGAAACTTACTTCTGGTTGTGTCCTAAGAATAAGAAAGTCCTTGCTCCAAAAGGGGCGAGAAATGTGTATGAGACAGAACACCACCCTAAAAATAACATAACTGTTATGTTCACGTTTTCGGCTGCTGGAAATGTCACTCCCCCTATGGTTATCTATGCCTACAAAAGATTACCATCCGATATTTTGAAATCAGTTCCAAATGAATGGGGAATTGGGTGCAGTGATAACGGGTGGATGAAGAACCAGTTGTTTTACGAGTACATTGGAAATGGTTTTTATCCGCATTTAAAAAAAATGGGATAAAGTTTCCAATTATGTTGTTTGTTGACGGCCATACCACACATTTGACATACGAAATCAGTGAACTTTGTTCAAAATTACAAATACCTTTAATCGCACTATATCCCAATGGCACAAGAATAATGCAACCAGCGTATATGGCAATATTTAAGCCTCTAAAAGAAGGTTAGAAAAAGGCTGTGTTAAATTTCCGGAGAGAACATCCTACTGAAGTTGTGACAAAAGAAAAATTTGCACCAATACTAAAAACTGTAGTAGATTACTTAAAACCAGAAACAATAAAGCATGATTTTCGTGTTTGTGGGCTGTATCCTTGGAACCCCTCAGCCATTGACTATAGTAAGTGCACTGGTAAAAACAATGCAAAGATTAACAATGACAACTTCAACCATGATGCAAATTTCATTACTTTTAAAACATTCAAGAATCAAGATCTTGAATGTTTTAAAAGTAATGACACTACTGAAGTTGTGACAAAAGAAAAATTTGCACCAATACTAAAAACTGTAGTAGATCACTTAAAACCAGAAACAATACAGCATGATTTTCGTGCTTGTGGACTGTCTCCTTGGAACCCCTCAGCCATTGACTATAGTAAGTGCACTGGTAAAAACAATGCAAAGATTAACAATGACAACTTCAACCATGATGCAAATGTCATTACTTTTAAAACATTCAAGAATATTGTTGGAGGACAGAAAATTGAAATTTTCAAAAATTTCAACGAGAACGATGTACATACCGAAGACTTGAAGACACTTTTTTATCTACACGAAGAATTTTCAAAGTCAAGCAAATCTGAAGAGGTTCAAGTTCAGGATTTATTAAATGGGCAATTGGAATTAAATTATGCTGTTAAAGATACTAATTTAAACCATGACGATTATCAGCCGATGATCTCCGAAACAGTTGCATATCTTCATAACGAAAGTGAATTTGATATCGCCCACATGCCAATTATAATGGAGGAAGATGCGAATTATAACTTGCAGATGTCTAGCACTTCATCAGATAACAGAGAAGAAGAAGTCTTAAGTACATCATTGCTCAATGATTTAATAATTTTACCCAAAACTCCCGAAAAAAAGGGCAAAAGAAAATCGGAAAAGCTGAATGCTGAAAAGAAGAAAACAGAAATCAAAAAGGAAACCCAGTTGCAAGAAGAGAAACGAAAAGCTGAAAGATTAGAAAAGAAGCAACTAAAGAGAGAACTTCCAAATAAGAAAGGAACAAGAATCCCAGAGAAAAAAGGCTATTAAAAAAAGGAAAAGGTGTAATAACTGATAACAATTTGATTTATAATAATTGTACATACATATGTGTTATATGAAACATATCCCCAAAGTTATAGAACAAAGATTATTATTGCACTGAATAAATAAACTTACATATTAATCACCGGAAACAAAATTTTTAACAGTTATATTTAGCTTTGGTTTGCAGTACTGTTTTCGAAAGAGCGTTTCCTCAGAACTTCTACAGTTGAAACATTTTAATTGCGCCTATGAAATATGAATCTGTTTTAGACGAATCAACTCTTTTTCGAAGTCGAAACCACTTATCTTCGGAGGCGATAGATTGCGAGATATGCTATTTTTGACGGGTTTGGATGGTCGTAAGGCTATCTTCTCAAACACTTTTAAGACAGGAGATATGCTCATTTCTATTATATATTTATATATAATTGGTATTGCATAATTTACCTTGGTTTAATTATATCTAGATTTAGACTATGTTAGACTACTGTTTAACTCTGATTTTTTACTTTAACCTACACCACATATAAAACTGGCATTTAAATGAAGTACTTTTGGTTCCGTTTCCAATTAATATTAACGAAATTACTAGATTTATCTCTTACTTAATTTTCACATTGTATAAATATAAAATATATACAGTTACACTGCAAATAATTCTAACGCGACCAGCTAGAGAAAAACATCCTAATTTATGGTATGTGTTTCTCATGAATACGCGTCGTTTTTGTAACGAATGTCCGTGTATACAATGAAATAGTAGCTCGTCGATATTTTAATTACGACTGGAAAATATATATGCTGCCCATTCCGCGACGTATGGCCCAGTGCTTTTTAATTTAATGCAAATCACTAATGGGCCTAGATTTTATATTGTGCCCGTTGATGTTTTTCCTTTTTAAGTGGTGCACTTATAAATGCGCCCGTTTGTAGGCCGGATAGATTATAATCATGTATGTACAAAATGAATGTTTTTTTGAAATAGAAATTATTCCTACAAATAATAAATCCACAATTTAAATAAAATTTTTACAATGATTTCAAAAATATATTATACTTACTACAATTCCAATATTTTGATTTTTGAAAATAGCATCAGGTTGGTGCAACCAAAATATTTTTCTAAATCCAAGAGCGCAGCCATATTCGCAATATTGATATATATTAATATTCTTTGTTTAAAATTGACCCAACCAGCTAAAGTATAGTAAATATACACACTTAAATATGTGCAATAAAATGTTGATATGAAGATTTTATTTATGCTCAAAACGGTTTTATGAGTTTACATCTAATTTTCTAGGATTTGAATTCATTAATAAACTTGATGACACTCGCTTGCTATTGCTACATGCCGCCAAAATATACAATGTCGTGGCACATCTATTGTATGGTTAAATACTGAAATAACCTTATATATAACACTGCAAAATAATCTTCTTGTTTGAACACTGGCTTAAAATAGAAAAACTAAAATATGTCTTAATCCCGGAATTTTACCCTAGAGCCTCTTGCTGTCGACAGGAATTCTTGCATGGTGGTTTCGCAATCTATATATGGAAAGATTTGTTGGATATGTCATATAATTTTACAGTAAATAATGTTACAGATAGTTCGTTTGGAAGTTGTGGTGCTCATTTATATATCAATAAAATGAATATAAATCATTATGCTTCTACCGACAGAATCGTAAGGAAAAAGGAATATGAAGTAGTAACAATTTTATCACAATGTTGACAACACTTGAAAATAAATGTGAAGTAGCAATG
Source organism: Amphimallon solstitiale (assembly GCA_963170755.1). Lineage (NCBI taxonomy): Eukaryota > Metazoa > Arthropoda > Insecta > Coleoptera > Scarabaeidae > Amphimallon > Amphimallon solstitiale. Next base: position 5,196,892 of record OY720675.1, read on the forward strand.
CAAGGAATATAGAGGGTCCACTAGAGGCAGTGCTAGAGAATTAGCTGTCAGCCACACTGGTATTTATAAACTTCCGCAGAAATGGTTGGTATATAGACCAATCTGTAGCAAGACGTCCTGGTTCAGGAAGAAAAATAGTAACACGTCCAGAAGAAGACACTGAAGCGTTACATTGAAGACCATCTCTTTCAAACTTGTCGCAGTGGCGTGCTGGAAACATGATTTAGTGGACACAGCTCACAACAGATCGGTAGAAGTAAATATTACAAATTATATTGCCGCTATAAAACCAAAACTAAATGCGAGACAAAGAGAAGAAATATTCAGATTTGCGGAAACTTATCTCTCGACAGAAACATGAATTTCTGGAATAGAATGTCTTTTTTTCTGACGATCCGAGTTTCAAGTCATATTCGAATGCAAAACGGAAAGTGTATGGACGACAAAAGACTCGATATCATTTAAATAATATACTGGAACGAAGCCATAGTGGTAGATTTGCGATCAATGTATGGAGATGGGTATCGAGTCTTGGTACGGGACCCATAAAAAAACATAAAATATGTTGGATAGTGTGCACTATCAAGACATCTTGTCTAATATTATGCTACCATCAGTTAAAGTGATGTATGAAAATAATTTTGTCTTCCAGTAGGATAACTGCTCCGTTCACCGATCGCGATTAGTTCAATAGTGGTTTCAAACATCAAATGTTGAAGTTCTACCATGCAAGTAAACAGTCCTGACTTAAATCCAATTGAGAATGTTTGGGTTATCATATGTTGGAGGAACTTGTTTCGCATACTTCCGACGAACTATAGGACAACATTGAGACTGCCTAGAAGCGTATTTCTATGCAATACTCCAGCAAAATTATTGCCTCTAAGCACTCTAGACTTCAAGAAATGTATATATCTATTTATCTATAAATGTTTCATATTACAAAACAGACTAAAACTATGAACAAAAAATCAGACATATCGAACCTAAGTAATATTTACATGTATCTCATCAATTACCAACTCAATTAATTTTTAATGTTACTCTTTGTACTTCCCTCCATACACATAAATTTTATACACGTGAAATTGACTCTGTCGACCTCTTGACTCGACCGACACACAACCTTGACATCACCGATGTAAATATTCAATGTCGCGCTATCTTTTATACACATTATTGTTGTTGGTTTTTATTGTTTTTAACATTGTTTTATTTTAAATTGTGATTATTTTAAATTGTGACTATTGTTATTACACTTAAGAAACACAAAGATGCTACTTTCTGTATACAATCTCATTTGAATTGTGAGTATTTTGTGGGATTACTTTCTGTAATTGTGAAATGTTTAAAAAAAAAATTTTTTTTTCTTTTGTATGTAATTATCAACAGCCCTGATGAAGGTTTTAAGTATAGACCGAAAGCTTGGTTTTAAAAAAAGAGTCACGTTTTTAATTGCCCCTTGACTGCCTTACCCAAGAAACTATCCTAATACTACAATATACACAGTCACGAAAAAAACATTAACTATTTATCTATATATGTGTATATTTATATATAAATCAATAAAGGAAATATCACGGACACATAATAAAAATAGGAGAAAGAATATCGGGTTAATCCGCTGTAGTGCAACCGCAGACACGTGTTTCAGACTCGTTGGTCATCGTCAGTACGGTGTAGCCAAGGAATAAGGTGGGATATTCTTGGAGATTGACATTGTCTGCCTCGCGGCGGTGTCAGTTGTTGTCACTCAGACCTGAGGATCTTCTGACATTTAAGCTGCAATTGGTGGTCTGTCTTCCCGATGGTCTTCCTTTTGTTTCTATTTCCAAGGATATCCCACCTTATTCCTTGGCTACACCGTACTGACGATGACCAACGAGTCTGAAACAAGTGTCTGCGGTTGCACTACAGCGAATTAACCCGATATTCTTTCTCCTATTTTTATATATGAACCCATTTTCCATTCTTGGAATCCCTTACATTTTTTTAAATAATTTTGTAATTTAGACTTCATGCTTTTTATGTTAAGGGTGTTGTATAGCAAACTAAAAATTTCGACGTCTTCGGCGCGGGTATCGGGGGGTAGTGCTCATGGGTGGGACTTGCCAATACCCCACTACCATGTACTGTTTTGCTAAATGCTATAGTAAAAATCTAAATTGTACAGTTCCCAGTTTATAAGTACCGCCCTTATGGAGCGATGCATTCGAAATGACATACGTCTGATGCGTTAAGTGCTAATTGTCTCTGTTCAGGCTACACATACTCTACGTAACGTAGGTGCTAGTAATATTTTGGATGATTTATTTAGTCTGGTGTCTAGGCGCTACAGGAATGTAGATTGTAAGTTTTTTTAGTCTGACATGTGTTCAATAAGTTAATATCTAAGATGGAATTCTGATTAAAAGAAATGTTACTTAGTGCCTATGAATACTAAATAATAATAATAATATTTCGTTGAAAGGCACTAATGTCATCGTCTTGAGTATCTTCAATTGGCCGTATTGAAAATCACAGGATAATTATTTATATCTATACGTACTATTTTATACAAGGTGGCCGGCAAGGTATCCGAGAAACCTCGTACTTGAATTCAATGACTAATTTTAAGCAAAAATGTTCCTATTCACTTTTCCAAATTCCTAACGGTTCTTGAAATATCGGTGTTCGAAGCTGTAATAAATTACTAGAGGGTTTAGAAAAAATGTGATTTATTTTATGGAAAGCCTACGGAGCCTTATTAAAGCAGCTCAATGTGGCCACCTCATTGTACAATGCATAACTAAATCTTCCGTCAGAGTCCTCGTTCCCAGTTGTAGTTCTCCATATTGTTTTTCGCCTCATAAAATGTCATGAATCTTATGGATGATCCGGTATTATTAGGCTTTCCCCTTGAATATGTAAGTGTCTAGATTTTTTCATGTCCCATATGAGAAAATCTAGTGGGTAGAGATCCGGAAATCGCGGTGGCTAAGCTGTGGAACCACCACGACCTATCCATCGATTTGGAGACTGTTCGTTGAGAAAATTAGTGACACCTCTTCCACAATGGGCCGGAGGACCATCATAAATAATGAAGTGTAGCCACCACACGACTTTCTTGTACATATGAGCGTTGCAAATTATACAAAATTTGATTTTGAATAATTTTTGTATAAAAAGATTCATAAAATTTATAGTTTGAAGCGCTCATACGTATAAGAAAGTTGTGTGGTGGCCACACTTTATTATTTTCGAATATCTTGCAAAGTGTACATTCTATAGTGAATCATTAAGGGTGTTGTATACCAAGCTGAAAATTTCGACGTCTTCGCTGCGGGTGTCGGTGGGGTAGTGCCCATGGGTGAAGCTTGCCAATACCCCACTACCATGTACTGTTTTGCTAAATGCTATAGTAAAAATTTAAATTGTACATTGCATCTCTTATATATTACAGAACATAAGAATACATACAAAAATTAAAAAGTGACGTATAAAAAATTTAAATTCATTCTGTGAAAAACGAAGAATAAACTATTCATGATATGTAGTGCAAAATGTGGTTCATCAACGTCGTCATTGTATTTATCACCAGAGCTATCAAAAGCTGTAGAGGGGCCTGGTAAGGGAGATGGAGGCGAAGAAATAGAAGTATTTACAAGGGCTGGAGTCCTGGTTATAGCTTTTGAAAAGAATGTCGTTCATGTAGTATGCTTTGTAACTTGTAAAACTTCATTTATTGGCCGTTCAACTTTCGTGAACCATTCAATATTTGAATCCATATCTTCTAGTTTTAGTAGTTTCATTCACTTTCCTCTACTGGTTCCTCTTCCGGGAGCCGTTGTACATCCAACTCTATTAAATCTTCGTTTGTTAATTCTCCCTCAATATACTCAACTAATGCTTCAATATCCTCCACTTCAGCTTCTAAATTAAGTATGTTAGTAAGTTCCACTACTTTATGTATGGCATTAGTGTACTCGTCTTCATCAAAATCTAAATTATTCGTGAACACTTTCTGACATTTTACATTTTTTCATCCATAATTTTATCAAATTGCTCAATAAATTTTTCCGCTGCTTCGACGTCAACGCTTGCTGCTTCACCGCTAATACTTCTATTAAACTTCAGAAATCATTCGCGCCTTTGCCTGAATAATTAGTAGGCTCATCGGCATTCTAGTTTGTATCTGGTCATCAACCAAACGCGAGGAGCTTTCCCATCTCATGAATCAGACCTTTCCGCTGCCTAGTTATTACGGCTTTAAAACCTGTCGATGATTTTAATGCATCTTTAACTTTAGTCCTGTCCTTCAAGATTGTTGAAATTGTTGAATGCGCCGGATCCAAGTCACGTGGTATCCCTTTAACTTTACTGCCAGCTTCATTATCGCAGCGAGTACATTAGATAATTTGTAGATAATATTGTTTTTTTTTAATCACTGTGACTTACATATATACCTTTATACGTAAAACGTATATGTATATATGCATGTGTTTGAGATACACCCATACATTAAGTGCCATTGCCAATAATCGAACGCACAGACACCGGTGTTTCGACCTATAAGGTCTCATCAGTGTACGTGGAGATTGTCGACAATAGCTCCAAGACTTAAATCGCTGCCCATGTCATTTTCGCATGTTAAATGCAGTGAGAGTATTACAGCGACATCTAACACCCAAAAGATGACACGGAAAAAAGCGATGGCTTCTGACAGCATGTTCTGCTATACAGAGGCCTGTATGTTAATAGTGTATCCTTCGATCATATATATTTACATGGATACCTAATACCTTGCCTAGCTCGTGTTCCAAAAAAAGCGACAGAATATCTACCGGAATGTTGCATTCTGCGCAGGCGCATGTACGTAGCGAGTGATTATTAAAATGTTTCCTTGTGAAAAGTGTAAGCAGTGACACTCAAACTGTTTGCAAAAGCGATGCATTTTCTTTAAGTCGGCATGCTTTCAACCATTGCTTTCGGCTGTCTGGCTCTGTAGGAAACCTGTAAATGTTTTTAATAGTAAATAGATAAAATTTTATGACAAGCATCTACTTACTGATGGTACGAGTGTGTATTAACTTTATTTTTACAAACGTAACAAAATTTCATTTTTCCGTTTTCACCTTGTTTTCACAAACACGAGAACAAAAACATCAGAAACTGCCAAAAGCGTTGGCCGTTGATCATGCGCAGGGCAAACTTGTGCAAGTTTTGTATCTATTTCTCACAGACTAATGCATTTGTGTATATTTATCTTTCTTCAATTATTTGGAACATCAGATGTGTCTCACCAACTCGTTGCATTACGCATCCATATATATATATGATCGAAGAGTGTATCTCGTGTAATAGAGGCTTAGGTGGCGTCACCAATCAAAACGAAAATGAAAAGTGTGAACACATGGATGTTAAAACTAACATCAAGCAGTAAATAATTACTGTGACTTACATATATACCTTTATACGTAAAACGTATATGATATATGCATGTGTTTGAGATACACCTATACATTAAGTGCTATTGCCGATAATCGAACGCACAGACACCGGTGTTTCGACCTATGAGGTCTCATCAGTGTACGTGGAGATTGTCGACATATACGTTTTACGTATAAAGGTATATATGTAAGTCACAGTAATTATTTACTGCTTGATGTTAGTTTTAACATCCATGTGTTCACATTTTTCATTTTCGTTTCGTTTTTTTTTTGTTAAAAAAATTTGTTGTTTGACCAACCATTTACTGGGAAACTCCATTCAAAAACTTTTTGAGATTACCAAAGACCCACAAGGGGGGGGGGGTTCCAACTTTTTGGTTTTAGAGTCCTCGCATGCCCCACTAACGATTTATCAAATAAAATAGTCTGGCATATTTTTTTCCAACAAAAATACGGAATGACTGTACTATAATATCATGTATTGAATGGAATTTCATTGTTTTATTATTATATATAAATTATTTAAAGTTTAATGTTTATTCATTATTAATATGTAACTACATCTGTAAAATAATAAGTCCTATTTCTGTCTGTTCTTTATTTACCATAACACGAAAAGTAATCTAGTTAAATTTTTAAAATAAAAGATATCCTTTCGGAGCAATTTCTGGTTTACTTCAAATCTTTTTATAACTGTCCTAACACTGAATCGTTTGAGAGTAATTTTTTGCTAGGTCGTAAATTACTCTTTTGAACGTCTACTAGTCTGGTATAATATCTGACGAATCTGTACAGAGGAAATACGCACCATCTATATCCATCTCATTTTCTATATTAGTTTTACATTATTTTTAACTCACTTATAAATGTCAGTAGTATTTTATCTTGATAAATGTAAAATAGTGGAAGAACTAAAAAAGCTAGTATTATTTATGAATCATATGTAATACTTTTGTTTAAGTTTGTATTTATGTAAAAGTTATCAAAGCCTACCAGAAAATGTGTACAATTTTATGAAATGTAATACAAAATAATATAAGTAAATTTTACAAAAAGAAAATATACTTTAATTTTATAAAATTAAATCAAGGTTACTAGATAATGCTTTCAATTTTATGAAATGTAAAATAATATAAAAAATGTTTAATCAAATACCTACTCAAAACCGTAACAACGATTTCTGTATTCCGAATATCACTCGTAAAGTGAATCCCCACCTAAACAAAGTAACTCCGCCCTGTCTTGGATTGCAAGGATATATCAAATATTTGACTGCAGGTGGCGTACTAAAGCAGTGCCAAAAATGCATTTCTTTCTTATCAAATTACACATTTATCTTAATAAATACGAAAAAATTTTGCTAGAAATTAATGTTCACAATAATATGTTATACGTCGGTACGCATTTTATTTTTCGATTGTCTATTTATATTTAATTTTTTATAACAATTAATAAAAAATTGAAAAAACAAAATGCCTAGGGACGTGTAGATTAACATTATAAGAATATTTCATCTAAATCATTTTTGCATAAAGTTTAAAGGTAGCCTTTAATCTGTAAATATTTGAAAATGTACCTATACAACACCCTTAAATACACTATCATTTTTGAATAAATATTTTGTTTGCAATTTTTAGTTAGCGCTGTGTTTATTTAGAAATTAATATTGGAAGCCGTTACTTATTGATATGACATATTACAAATAAATAAAACAACTTTTATACTTTCTTATATCACTATAATTCGATAAATGTGTGACAGCGGTTTTGTCTTACTACATTATTTAGGAACACTAACTGGTTTACTCCAACTCAGCATTTGTAGACAATTAAAATAATATGTACACACAAAATTGTATAACGTAATTTTTTTATAAATTTAATGCTTGGTATTGGAGCACGCAGATTCTTTTGTAGTATAAAACCCAGATAGAATATCAATGTTCACCAAACTGGGACAACGCAGATATACAACACATAGCTCATGTACACAAGCAAGTCAACAGAAACCTAAAGCTTCTTCCCATTTCAAACACAGATAACATCTCACCATAAACACTGAAAACTATCATAAACTCTTCAAACCCAGAAGACTTCCAGGCCTAGACCGCATCAAAAATAAAATGATAAAAAACTTCCACTTCAAAGCCTTCACGTTCCTTCTCACAATAATTAACTTGATTCTCAGACCCCTAACATATCACAAAATCTACAAGACAGCCATAATAGCAATGTTCCCAAAACCCAACAAAAACCGTGTTGCTGCCTCCAACTACAGAACGATCTGCCACCTCTCCGCATTAAGAAAAGTTGCTGATACAACAATTCCACATCTGCTAGATAAATTCACCATCGAAAACTACATTCTTCCCATGGAACAACACGGCTTCCCAAAGAATCACTCAACCACGACACAACTTACCAGAGTTTCTGACAAAATCTTTGAAGGTTTCAATAAGAACACCACCACCTCAGCGGTGTTCCTAGACATAACCAGATCATTCGACAAGGTGTGGCACCAGAGTCTGATTAACAAACCAAATGCATTCGGCTATCCAAAACACCTAGTACAAATCATTCATAACTACCTTCACAGAAGAAACTTCAATATAATGGTCAATAACATCCTTTCTTCAACAAAAATCCTCACAGTAGGAGTCCCACAGGGATCAGCATTATCGCCACATCTGTACGCAATATTCGCATCTGACATACCGAAATTCGACAAAGCAATTTTAGCAACATACGCAGGCGACACAGCCATATTAATTTACTTACTTCAACCCAACATGGCCATTAAAATTCTTCAAACAGCATTGGACTCTATTCTCAAATGGTGTACACCTCGAGAATAGCAATCAATGTCGACAAAGCACAATTATTTTCAAGAGGAAAACCAAGCCAGTCACTTGTCAAATATACATTAATCACAACCCAATACCATGGTCCCTATTCGATAAATACTTGGGCGTAATTCTAGATGACAAACTAACATTCTCAGTTCATCTGAAAAATGCAGCAATGAAAGCGAAGACACCAGGAGCCCAACCTTGGCCATACTTAGGTCGATTCATTACCTAATCATCATCAATAAAACTCAGAATCTTTAAACAGATTATTAGGCCAATAATAACATACGCTGCTCCAATCTGGATCAATGCCTTCCCCACTCACCTACACGCACTCCAAGTTATACAGAATGTCACGCTAAGAATGGTTCTTAAAGCCCTATGGTACATGAGAAACTCTCAGATATACACCAAAACAAACACACCAATAATAAAAAGATGTATCAAAGAACTTGAAACAAAATTTTACAATCAGATGACAAGACACCCCAATTCAGACATCGAATAAATCTAAATTATAATTCCTATTTATTGTGGAGATACAAACGCCCCCGGCAAACCATCTTTCAAAAAGATTAAAGCATCAATAGGCTATCTCTAATTGATGAACACCCACATTAAGACTAGCAGTAAAAGACCATAGTGCTAATTCGTAACCAAGGATGAAGAAGAAGAAGAAGAAGAAGATGTAGTTTAACAAGTGGGTTATTGTGTGCGTTTGTAACATGCCTTACATATCTTTCGTGATATCATTTGAGATATCAATTTATAAATGCATGATGCGTATGCTTTCAAGTACGTCTTAAATGCGTTTGGCACATGTAGATTTTCAACCTTTATGGTAAGAGAACTGTACATCATCTCATTGCAAATTACAAAAACAACAAAATTAGAATTCGTCACACTTCAAGACCCGTCGTTTTTCTTTAAAACCGATGTTACTTTGCAGGATTTAATAACCCAAATTATAATGTTCAATAATCGACACATTTCAGGCAATCTGGTCATATTTTACTAAATATATTTTATCCGAAAATGCTTAACAGACATACAAACAATGATAACCATCACAGAATGAAAAATATAATTAACAATTTCTCTCGGTGTGTTTCCCATATCTGCACAATTGAACCGTATAACTAATAACATTCTTCCTGTATTAACCCGTGTTCGATGTAAATTTGATGTTGTTTATCCACCACAACTGACTCATTAACAATGAGGTCCCCACATACACATTCGTACGTCGGTGTATTAGCTTGTATCTATCGCTCTATGATATTATGGTTGTAGCGGTATCCGTGTGGTGTGCTGGTGCTAGAGTATGCGTTAGCATAGAGGCAAATATAGCCCGAAGGCATTAACTTTAATGCGGCAAATATTACAACAGACATGCTCTCTTAATAATTATGTGTGTTCAAGAAACGCTTGCTTTATATATGTATAATATGCACGGACGCAATAATAGATTCTCATCCCAAAAAAGGAAACAAGCATCCAGTTAAAAGTTTTTAATGAGGAAAATCTGCACGATTCCTGAGGTCTTTTGTACGTGAGCTTCTTGCAGGAAATTTGCTGTCATTACCGGTTCCCTTTTGATATACTATTTACTGGATTTGTTGCGATAAAGAAAACTATCATAATTAAAAAAATCCATTCATTCCTTTTTGCCGTCCGAGGAACGTAGCGAATACTAGTTTGTTTGTTTAATTACTTTAAAGATGAACTTTCTTCAACTTAGACGCAACTTTTAATATGATTGATATGTTTCTTAAGAGCGTTGTATCCATTACTTTCTTCTTCTCTTTTTTCTTTTTGATAAAACGTATTCAAACGTAAATAAATAAGTTCTTTGTTTCCAAATCGACCGCCAACGAAGTGTTAAAGTTGTTCAGTTTAACAATATCTTCCTATAAAAAGTCATTGTTGTGCGAATAGCAGTTTATAGAAACTACAGGCGTATCTATCGTCGAAGGAGGACTCTCACAAGGCACCTCAACAATACGAAGATCCTCTTTACTTGAAGAAGAAAAATCTATGAGCAGTATTTAGAAACAGTTATTACGTTACCTGAGTGTTAAATAGGCTTAAATGTTAAAATTAGTCTCAATGTAGAGACGAAATAAATTAATATAATAATCTAAGAATGATAAACATATTTAATAAATTGTTTTAGACATAATAATGTTTCAGTATTTGTAAATTGTTTACGTTGCTTTAAAATATTATTTGCATTGTAAATATGTATCAATCTTGACGTAGTTTGGCTTCTTATTGCTTTTGTTGTTAGTATTAATATAAATACCGTACGGCGGTAGTAAGCAGTCTATTACATATATTATTTCGTAGAAGTGATAAGTGTAATAAATCACATTGAATATTTCAGTATTAAAGGCACTCGGATGTTATTCTTATTAATGTATTTGTTCAAATTAAAAATGATGTTTTTTATATGCTTTTTCTTGTGTTTGTACTAATATATGAAAGAAGAAATATTATTTAAATTAATATAAATATGTTAATAATTAATGCCCTAGTATTATTTATTGTTAATATTAAGTAACTTGGATCGTCCTGAGAAAATGAGCTAGTCCGGCAAAACGATTCGATTATTTTATTTAACTTTATATCAAAAATATTAAAATATAAAGGGCATTATTTATGGAGTCGTTATTAATATTAAAAGAGGTTCTATTTCAATATGGCGCGCCAACTAAAAGGCCTATGGAGTTAAATTTAAATTTATTTAAAAAAAAAATTGGTACTGAATAAAGTGGTTTAAAATATTTGATATTATTTAAAATACACTACACACTTTAGTGTCTTAAATTTTAATTTTTTTTTATATAGACAGGGTGTTACATAAATAAAGGTAAATATTTAGGGGGTGTAATGTATATACAGTACGGAAGGTACATTTATACAGGGTGATTCAAAATATAGGTACATTTCTCCTTATAATTTCTGTATAACAAATTTTCTAAGTACAATGTTATTTTTTATCTACTAGTGGTGGAAAGATTTTCTTTTTGGTTATGCCTTTAGTTAAAGACTCTAAGAATTGTACACCCATTTTTACAACAGTTATTAAAAAAAATTAAAATTGTCGCTAGTAATTATTAAAAAAGAGATACTAAACGTTATTGAATGAATTTAAAAACAAATGTAAAATTTAAAAAAATAAATTGTATAAGCCAATTTATTACACCTGATTTATAATGAAAAGACTCATTCCTACTTCTGTGTCTTATAATATCACACACAATACTTATCTCAGTTGCCAATGTAAATTTACTTCATTCACAAATATAATAACAAAATTAGTTAGCAACCTTAACATTTACCATAGCTAAAAATGTAAGTTTGATGAATACTTGTTTCATAAATGTTACTAGTGATTACTAATCTAAGATTAATTGATCTCTCTTCTCTCTCTTTCTCTCTCTACTTGCGATATAACACTTACTATATGCACAGACTTAATAAACGTATTTAGAATCCACAAACAATAATATATATACATTTTCGTATCCATATAATAATTAGTATATTGGTATGAAAGCGCGATGAAAATGGGAACGTCCCTTTTGCCTTTCGCAGTGGACATGACCGCTCACCGGAGGAAGAAGAACACCGAAAAGGGTTTACATCGCGTAATAATTAATGAGATATAATGAGGACTAATTTTGCGGGGTATTAATTACGTTCATTATATCCTAATGGAATGGAATATTTTTCAAAATGTCCACTCATCATCTATCTAATTGTGTTAAGAAAATAATCTTGGAATATTTTTTCTTCTTTTAATTGGTAAGAATTTAATGAAAATATATTTTCGGGTGGTTCATCAATTTCGCATTCGGAAATTTTAATTTTCCACCTCTATAAATGTTTCTAATTTATGAAAAATAATCCAAGTACAAAATAAGTAAGAAAAATAAATAGCCATTTCCTTTTAGATAGAATGAAAATACTTGTGAATAAACATAAACTGAAAGAATTAAAGCAGCCTAAAATATACATCAATAATGACTTAACGAAGGAAGACACACAGTATCATTAGGAAGAGGAAGAGAAGAAGTGAAGAAAGAGCCTTAGGAAATACGGTAAAAGTAGGATATTAAAGAATTGTAATAAATGAGACACCATGGGGGTTGGAACAGAAATTAACGATGAGACACGAACCAAGTAGGTAGACAGGGTACATCAAAAAAGTGTCAAATTCTACCAGAATGGATACTTAGGAGCATGGTAATGAAACTGAACATGAGTGTGGAGTTTTTGAAAAGTAAAGGAGTTACTGCAACTGGTGCAACGGCGAAAGGGAAGCGTGCAGTCCAGGCCTAGAAAGACAGTATGGAAAATGTGTATGTCCAATATAAATGGGAAGGAAAAAGGATTTATAGAAAAATTTTAAAAAACTAAAGATTTTGAGATTTCAGGAATGTCTCGTTGTGAACACGACAAAATTTATTAACTATAGGTTAAAGTGCACTATTTTAGCTTTCAATAAGATATACATCAACGTTTTCACATTTAAGATGTACGAATATATATTGCGAATCTTTTATTATTTTTACGGTCCAAAATGTTCTCGACCGCTTTGCTTGAAGATTCCCCGCCGACTTCTTCTCCGTACCTGCCATCCCCTTGTCTCTTCAGGCGAACATGGATTGCAATCGCGGTCACTTTTAGCACCTAGACTATAATGAGGAACGTTAATCCGAAGCATGAGTTCCAGTACGAACGTAAAGTGTTGGTTCTTAGAACAGGTAATTACATAGAAATTTAAGAATTATCGCTTTTAAGGGGAAATATTATATTATTTTAGTTTAAACACGTTATTCACCCGCGCCCACCATATTACGTATAAGTATACATCATACAAAGTTTCAAGTTTAGTTTAACTTGGACATAGGGACTTGAAGCTAATAAACAACAATGGAATTAGTCAATGAAATATTGTGTGAGACGAGTACAGTTCTGCTCGTTTATGAAAATTATAAATTTCATTTTTCAAGTATCGCTAATTTAAACATACGTGGTGCTACACGAAACGTAAATGTTCTGCAAAATTATATAGATGTGGTGCAAATTATGGTTTCCGCGGAAAAGTAGCTCACATAATCAGAATTTTTTCAGTGAAAAGGTAAATAATAGAGAGAAAATAAGGAATAGTGTTAAAAGTAAAGCCGCATAGACATCTCAGAAAGACCAGCGAAATTAATACATAAAGAACTTTCTACACAAACAAGTGTTTTAACCACATTGACAACGAAGGATATATATATTATAAGAAATAATGTGCATCGGACGAAATTGAAAACAGCGACGAAGTTACTGCGTTCAATTTTAAAAGTACATATCTTCCTAAATTCAATTACCATTAAACCCTCAAACAATGAGGATTTTTGTAAATTAATAACAAATCTTCCAATGGATTCCAGTTGATGGAACATTAGATTATTGCACGAAATTTTTTCTGCAGTTGCTACATGCGTTGTTTCGAAAGCATTATGTACCCGCTATTGTGTTATTTCGTGCAATCGTTATTTTATCATAGTTATCATACTTTTAATTTAATATTTTTGTTTCATATGTAGAATTTCGTTTTGTATTTCAAATACTTTCAATTAAGAGATATACATACATTCACAAATCCTACTCATAAGCAATTATACTGCGCACTTAGTCGTAAATTTAATACAAATATTTTCTAATCTGAATGCGTAACATATACAGGAGTTGGTATACATTTAAATAAACAACTTAAAGAAATTAATAGTCAGTTACTAACACACATGTCAGCGAAACGTATTTTTTACTTGTCTTTATAAATGTAAAATATTTAAATTTTACTGTACCGTTACATACTTTGCTAAGCAACTCATATTGTTGCTTAGATATTAAATAAAAATTTTGTATTGATATTTGAAAATAATATGATGTTCGATTTACATTGTTATTTTTTTATTTATCCGTCCCTACTTCCCTATCTCATTTGTCATCTAGTATTCCCACACATGCTTGATCTTGAAGGACATTAACGTGTCAGTGGCGCCAAATATCATCTGTTTTGGAATCTCGAACATCTCCAGCTGAGCCGGTGGCGGTTTGAATGGTAGGGACAGTCACAGGTAGCTGGATCAGGAGGAATTTTGGGATTATCAATTTTAATTGTAAATCCACCTAAAGCTGCCTTAACATCTGCTACTAGCGGCCACAGCATTTTCAGTACAGTACAATTTTATCATGAACAAGATAATGGAATAGGAAGTTTATTATATTAATAAACATCATAACAAATATCAAAAACATTCGCTATTAGCAATTTAACAAACGTGATTGAGTGTGGATAATGTTACAAATATTAAAATATCAAATTCCTATTGCGTTAAGCGATTAATTACATTGCAATTATTTGAAAATTTAACATTTCACAGTTTATTATTTTTATGAAATTTAAAATAAATCACACATTTTACAGCACGACACGAACGAATAACTTTTAGCAATGAACTCCGGGAAATTCCTCCGAATGCAATCTATCATCCCACTTCATGAAACAGGACATTTATACTTTATTAATTAAAATGAAAGCGACCGGATGGCGTTTTCTGAAACATTTAAAATTTCCCATTTCTGAGCGACACGCGCAAAATACGAAGAAACAATTTCCCAAAATCAGAGGGGACAGAGAAGTTCGGTCGGTTTTTATTCGGCGCGCCTTTTATCCCTCTAATTTATCATTTCGAAAGGGTCGTAGGTATTCATTTCTGCGCGCCCTTTTACAATCTCACCAGGTTAACTCTCTTCTTTGGCAGAGAGCACCGGGGTATATTTATTTAAGCACTGAACACAGGGAACAAAAAAGATGAAGAAACGTAGCAATCGTTCCAATCAGTCGGTCCCCCCGAAAAATTTAAACGTTTGAGAAAACGAGGACTTCGCCTGCGCGCACGACCCTTCTTTGAGAGGACGCGAAAGCATAAAACTACTTTGATTTCCAGGCTTGAATTACAAATAGTGCACCGGCACTTACACCTAAAATATATATACATATACACTTACAACGGAAAAAAATACGGGTAAAAGAGAGCCAAGCAGATCAGATGCAGAGAAATAATGATACTGCGCCTCCCACCCCTCCATGATTGAATCCCCACCCTTGGCGTTCACTCGGGGAGGAGATCCTCGAGACCCAGTCTCTGTTCAACGTCCAGGGGTTGTCTATACGCCTGCTGTATTCAAGTACGCGCTGAATTTATATTATTGCTATTAGATTAAATAGCGAATTATTGCTGCAATAAACATTTCCATTAACAATTTGATTAAAGCCGATATGACCGATGGATATTTTAACTAATTCGAGTTGTGCCAACATTAAAATATGATGTGTCCTTTGTGCTAACGGATATTTTTACGAAGACCAATTCTTCTTGAAAGAAAAAATGGATTATAATTAAAAAAGTCGTTTTTCCTGACTTCTAAAAGTAAACAATTAAGATTTCGTGTGTTATATACATGACATATCCTATAAGATCGAACATATAAAAAAACTTGTGTGGTTCTTTTTTTATTATTTTTTGTATAAACATATACATGCACTAAATCTATACAGGCAATTTTGTGTGACTTTTTACTTATCACTAACCTCTCTAAAGCACCAGTTGTCATCGGGTGAAATTTACTTACTTTTTTCTTTTTTAACTTTTTAATAAAAACCGACAGTGTATAAAGTAAAGTGGAGTCCTTGTGTTTCCTTTCCTAACGGGGGTCAAAGAAAGCAAAAAAAAACGGGGGACTTTAGAAAGTACGACTTGACTTTTCCCACTATCACATCATCGGAGATAACCGCAAAAGTTTCTTCCTGTCGTGCGCGTTTTGGAAACTATACACTTTCGGAAATCGATTTAAAGTTTTCTTTAAGTGCCCCCTGAAATTTTTCACCTGTCACTCTAGATAAACACGAGCGCAGGATTTACACGGCCACTCTGACAACTAGGTATGACATTTTGAAATGTGTTACTTGGCTTGCTTGTTTTTTGTTTTGTGCAGTGTACCTATGGGCGACGAGAAAATCTCGAATCGATGGTGTCTAGATTGTTTGCTTTAGCGATTTTATTATCGATATGATACTCGGTTACATTTGTAATATGCCGAAAAAGCCGTTTAAGCGAGTATATATGATCGTTGGGAAATTTTGGGTGTGCCACTTTTAGCATTCCCTGGTAAATTTCATTTTACGATTTTTTCGGCTTCGAAAATATTTGATTGCTTACAATACGAAATATTTGTATAGAAATGCATTAATTTATTACATATTTTCGCATATTATGAGAATTACTTAGACAATCTATCGAAAGAATCTGAAAAATTCAACATGAATCTGGAATGCCAGAGGGAAGTGTTCTTGGTCCATCGATCTTATTAACGGCATTCTAATAATTTTGCGGAACATATCGCGTCGCGTCGATAGAATGTTTATGGATGCGAATGAAACCAGCATTGTTATGTCAGATAAAGATAACATTTAAAAAAAGCATATTAAATTGGCTATTGACGTGCTCTTATGTAAATGTTTAGAAAAATGGGTTAATATAGACACTTAAGGGTCCTATATAGTGAATCGGAAATGTAATATTGGTTGCATAGCACATAATTTAATAAGACAAGGATGTCCGAGTACTTCTTACACATAGGGAATATATAATCATTATTTGAAATAATAACTCAATATCTAAGCGAATAAAAATTCATTTATGACCAAATATTTACACATTTGTAACCGCGAGAAAGATTTTTACTAGAATAAGAATTCATTGTAATGTGGGTTGCGTAATTTTAATTTATTTTATATTCTTTTAAAACAAAGTAAAGAATAGTTGAACGAAAAATAAGTTCAGAGCGGGGTAGCTTTTTATTCAACTTATAACGTGAACCCAAGTATACAAATCTCCTCCGAAGGATTTTTGAGAAAACTGGTTTTTAATATTTTGACATATGAATTAATTTTCTTTAATTTGATAATTTTTTTCTAAATTTGATTATTCAGCGAGGTAGATTACTAAATTCTTCATAAGTTGACGTTGAAAGGTTTTCTCCAAATTTAAAATCAACAACAATATCTTCCATCTAAAATCTGCTATTTTTCCATAATTGACAGATCCACTATATAGGACCATTAATATTTGTAAAGACGCAATAAATTTCAATATTAATATTTACGGGAATTGTTTGGATGTCACCAAATCACTACAAAACTTTGGGCTTAGAGCAATTGCCAATGATTTAACATAGAAAAATCAAAAGTATCTTATGAGCGAGAAATTAAATTTAATTTGTTTTAATATGATCTCTAACACCAAATACACTAAAAAAAACACCATTTCTACAAAATACGTTTAAGAATCTAAATACGTATCTCGGCAACTATATTGTCATCATCAGTATTAATGATTAAAACCGCGGTGCCTGGACATTGTAGTGTATACAGAACAACATGTTTTGAAATTTACAGAGAAGGCTTATTTATACCTAGATTTAATATGACAAGCATTGTTTAAGGGCATTAAACGTACATGTTCATTATACTGCTAATTCCGTCAAACTTGATAATATCTTACCACCTTGAGTACCCGTAAGCTATATTGTGATTTACACCACTAACTTATATAAACACTGCTAAAAAGATTTTTCAATTAGTTACATGATTTGACCGCGAGTTTTAAAATTCTTGTTAAGGTTCCGTGAAATATTGTGAAACGATAGGACAACAAATTGTTTAGCGTCAGTGCGTTGAGGTAGCAATGTTGTGGAATTTCGAACTATATTCTTACGTTGCATCTTTATTAAGATTCTGTCAGCTAAGTGTGATAGGAAACCAATGTATTCTGAAATACCTTCGATAAGATCTTCTTCATATCCATCTCTTGTAAATGGCGAATTTAGCAAACGATAGACTATAAAATTAAAAAAAAAAACAATTTTTATTGAAAACAATGAATTGAATCAACTGCAATGAATCTGTTTACCTTGATTTCCTTTCTATAAATATCTATTGCTACATTGTAACTTTTCTTAATTACCAGTGTATCTATTTGGTGATGGTTTTCCTTTTCACAAGGGAATTTAATCGTGGGGAATTGTGAATTTAATTTATTGACAAATATTTTTCTATATCATACATATCAGTCATTGTTCGTAGGATTTTCTTTCTATTTGAAAAAAAATAAGGGATTCAAAAAGGGTAGTTGAATGCATATATTCATCTACTATAGACTTTTCAATATTATTACAGTGAAGCAAAATATTCAAATAATTTAGGGTTTTTGGAATTGGTATTGAAGGAAACAATCAAGTTACATCAAACAAAATCAAAAGTTGTCCTTATTGGAACTTAATCATTTTTAATTTTTTGAATAAATTCTAGTGATTTTTTTACTGCATAGCTGTCCTGTTTTAAAAGCAAATTTTTGAATTTATTAGCCCTTTTGAGAGTAAATAAGTTTGTCAGTTTATTTATACCTGGCACAATAGGACTTACAGAGTTTTTGTATTTGCGGCAAGCAGTAGTCACACATATACAAATACATGGATCAAACTAAAAGAAATAAAAGAAAAACATTATGTTAATATCAAAATATTAAATGTATAGCTATAGGTAAATTTCTACCCTTGTAAGCAAGTATAGGTAGGCAAAGGTGGTCATGACTTAAAGTAAAAATGCAGTTTATTACTTAAAATAGCTCTATGTTGATGTCAACGTGCAAATTTCTTAATGTATTCACTAAAATCTTTTCAGTCAATAATGTCAAACCTGTAAACAACCAGCAAAGGATATAGAGGAATAATGATGAATGTATCACATAAATAACAATGTAAAATTATTTTAAATAAACGTGCCTAAGTGCTTAATAAAATACTTTTATATATATCTTTCAATTCCCCTAAATAATCCAATATTTGGAGACGAAATAATATCGAATAATTTGAACGATCTAACCTGATAGGAAAATGCTTGTCAGTAGGTATACGAAGAATTAAGAACGACTACTTAGCTCTATGTATGTAGAGAACAGCATCTATTTATCATAGAATTTAGATCAGTACAGTAATTAATTCTTCATATCTTCGGGGAAGATGTTTTTATGTAGAGACCTGTTGAAGTTGAAAGTAACAATATTTGGATTTAAAGCTTATTGTTACGAGATGACATTAGATAGAGTCGAAAAAGTTTAAGTTTTAGAGACGTGAAATAATAATGTCATCTCTATGTGAGAAAGGTTGTTATGTGTAGTGCTGCAATACTTATATGTGGATCATACAGTATGGAAATAAAGTAACGCATAAAGGCATTCATTTTTTGAAAAAAAAAAATCGCAAAGGGGGGTATACCGATGTTATCTAAGCGGAATATTTTCATCGCATCTTCAGTTTCTTATGTCATTTGTGTTTCATGTTATCAAGTCTGTAATCTATAGTTTTTTTTAATTGATTTTGAAAGTACTTTCAATTTCATATCCAATGGTTAAAAATGTTTAATGTTATTTTTAAAAAAAAATGAGAAAAAGTTTTAAAGTTCATTATATGGCAAAATGAATTTTGTTACGGTGTATAAAACAAAAAAAAACATTAGTTTCGGCTGTCAGAATAAAATAATTTGACAGTATTACATTAAAGTAAGTGTTATTTTCCTTTTCTAAATTAGAATAATTTACCTTTTGCAAACTATTTTATTAATAAAAATGGTGCTATTGGGTGAGAGAGAGAATTGAAGTGTTAAGGCTATACGCCCGGCCTCGAAATCGTTTTTCCCATTTCCTAATCGTATTTTTCATGAAAACCTTACCGAATTTACACGCTAATTTAAGGAAAAAGTGCCTTTCAATGGATAAATCGTAATTTCTTCGAAATTGTCCAAAGGGCCCTAAATAAAAATAAAAATGTAAGAAATTTCAAAAAACAACCCTTTATTTAAAATTATGTAACACTCAACAGCAATACATAAATTTTATTTTTTCTTCTTTTTTAAAAATAAGGTCACGAAACGGAAAACAAAATTTTGAAATTTGGGCGAAATTCACTGAAATCATATAGAGTATGTGGTACGCTCGCACATTGTGTCGAGAGGTAGCTCCGCCTACCATTTCGGGCAGTTTCTACGCAGTTTGTAAAATACTTCTGAGATCGGTGTATGTTAAGAAAGTAATTGTTACTCGGACATTATTTTATCGAAACCGTTGATATTTTCTTTATAATATAGTGTACATATACAGTGTTAGCGTCACAATACTTCCTTATACTACGTATCAGAAAGTAAAAGCAATATCTCTTCCCGTCCCTAACGCTATACCTGCTAGAAGCGCATGCTAGGACTCACACGGCTTGCGGGCAGGGAGTATAATTAAAATATTTGACTCGCAATAATTTGCTTCTGAAACGATCTAGAAATTTATTTCTTGCACAAAAAATAATTTTGGAATGTTGGCTTTATTTTGTTTCACATATACACGGTGGCCAGAAAAATGCGGACAAACGCCATGCAGGCCAAATCTTTGTTTATTTCTGAGTTGACAATCTTAATTGAAAAAAGTAGTAGTGCTTTTTTTTTTTTTTTTTTTGTAAACCATTGGTATTAATCGATTAGTTACATCAATGCATTTGAGATAATTCCATTTCTAAATTTCACCACAATGATTTTACATAGATAAATTTGACGAATTTTGCTAAATTTTAGCCGTACAACTTAATGTTTGATGGTCTCGTATGCCGTAAGGAAGGACCGTATAACTTTTTTGGATTAAGATTATCGCCTCAGAATTGAACAAAGAATCGTTCTACCTGGCGTTTGTCCGCATTTTTCTGGCCACCGTGTATATGGGTAAATTCTGAAAAATAAGATTAGTTACTCGATAGCTGAAAAATACCTTACACAAATTGGTCGTCTACTAAAACTTTTTTTTTTTTATAAAATTTACACACCATAAAGAAAAATCGAAAACAGTAGTATCATCCAACTACTTTAGGGTATAACCTTAAAAAAAAACAGATCCCTAGCTCTCTGCATTGCTGAGATATCACGAGATAAGTATTAAAAATTGAAGAAAATGAAAATTTTAAAATTTACACAAAAAAAACGATTTTTCGACCTTTTTGCGATTTCGATTTTATTTTCCAACTCAAAATTTGAATCCGGCAGGTGATTTTACATATTCAGCTTCACTTTTTTTGTGTGTTTGAGAAAATATAGATTGTCTAATTTAGGGGGGGTTGCTTCCCGACTGCCAAACATGTGGGCCAACCGGCGATTATCTGAGACCATAACGCAGCCATAAATTACAGGCAGATTAGATTAGGTGACAAGTTCTTTTCTCTATCTTTTTCCTCAGCATAAGACAGAGCACGCGGACCCTTAAACATTTGTCTTTTATTACATTTGCACGAAAAACAGTGGTACGCCTATTTCAAATCGAACTCAGCTTGAAGCGGGCGTTCAGCCTTAATAATGATTGGTTACGGCAGTGTTTCTTAACCTTTGAATCTTAAAAATGGGTCTCCGCACCCCATTGAAAAATGCGTTTCGATTTCTTAGTTTAGCAAAATACATTTTTTGCGAAATGTATTGTTTATTTAAAAAAAAAATGTACATTTTATATATCAAATACAAAACCATATTATTTTTATTAATGGCTAGGCAGTTGTTGCTCGTTCATTATAATACTTGTGAAGCGAGGCTCTTTTTTTGTGGGAGGCGCGCGTAAGTCATCACATGCATTTAAGCGATTTCTCGCTTTAGTTTTTATATGCAAACGCGATGAAAATCCCATTTCACACAGGTAGGTGGTGGCAAATGGTAGAAGTGACTATAATGCTTCTTTCGCTAACTGTGAATAATTCAATTTGAATATGTCCACTGTCTCGCATTTCAATAAGATCGTCTTTTTTAAATCACTATCATCCATCTCTGAGTTTTGGTAATATTTCCAGTAGAAAAATATCCATTGAATGACTCGCTCAATCGTTTCAAATAAATGTATTGCATTATAGGGTTTAAATGTATTTTTTTCATTTTCCACAACAATTGCATCAAGCAAGGGGAAAGTTTGCAAAATTCACATTTTCAACTCGATGTATCCAAATTTATAATTTTCCCATAAATGAAGACAATTTTTCACTAGCTATTATTATATTTTTACCAAATCCTTGGATTGATATGTTCAATTCATTCAAGTGGCTAAATATATCTGCTAAGCAGGCTCGGTGTGATATAGAAGTACGGTATCAGCAGCACCGATTCATTCACAAAGGGCACGAAAAATGAGATGATTAAGCGCTCGTCGACGGACATATTTTACTACATTTATTGCAGTAATTAGGTGTTGTTTTAAACTTTATTATTTGTTATTGTAACCTGCGGTAAATTCTCTTTTCATGTTTGAAAAAAATCCGGAATTTTTGCCTAACATTGCTGGGGCGCCCCATCAGTGCATATTGAGCCAACCACATTCATTCTTAACTAATGTTTAAAAAAAGAATCTTTGATGTGATTGAAGAAATTAATTCCTCTCGAAGTCAACTCCAGTGGCTCACAAAATAGAAATTCTTCTATCATTCCCTTTTCTTTTACATATCACACAAATACCAAGAGCTGGCTGCAATTATGAACATCAGGTGACTCTTCCAGTTGTATGCTTACTTTTAGTGGACTGACTTATGTCTTCTATTACTAGCAGTAAAATATCTTTACTGTGATCTTGAATTCACGATCGAATTATACCGTTCAATAACGGAATCTGCTGGATTTTTTTATGTGCTTCAGAATCCAATACAGTTTTAGTTATTATTAATGCTCAAGGTTTTATCAATTCCTCAGCGGTCGTGTGAGGCCTTTTTTTTAATTTCCACCCAGATATACCACTTGATAAGACGCTTCTAACAAGCCTTTTGAATTGCTGGCCTGCATAATTTTAAGATAGTACCACTGGTATCTAATCGAGCCTTTCTTGACTTCAAGCTGTTCATGCTATGCGCACCTACACCACCATGCAGGTTGTTGAAATGCTCTAATAACTTCGATGGTTTGAGATTGCAGTTTGAAAATATCTTGGAACATGCATTGTCGTTGCGTACCATCTTTTTCTGTTGTATAACTGAATCCATAAGCAGCATACTTGTTCAGGGTTCACAATAATCAATTAAATTATTTAGAAATTACGTATAAAAGAAATTAACAAAATATTGTTTAAAATTAGTGAGAAAAATTCTTTCGTTTGTATTATCAATGTATCTTATTCAGCTTGAGTTACTGACCAATTAAGAATATATTAAATATAATGTATCGCTGATTGCATGCATAGCAACAAAACATTTTATTCCCGTATTTTTTTTTTACTTTATTCTTAGTTTTGGCATATTTGCATTTTTTTTTTTGCGAAAAACCCATACTCCTAATTTTTGTATGAGCTTCAATACCCCAATAACGCGCTATTCTAATAACGCGGTCCCGAAAATCCCCATTGCATGGAGGAAATTTATACACAATTTCCTCAGAAAGTTAACGTATGGGCAGGAATTATTGGTGACAGAAATCTAGGTCCACTCTTTTTTTGTTAACACTTTGGTTGGAGAGAGATACTTGCAATTTCTACAGTTCGAATTGATGCCTGCATTAGCTGCATTATTTCCCAACGGAAACAACCTTGACCTACCAAATAATAGTATATGGTTACAACATGATGGTGCTCCGGCTTCTTGCTCAATTAATGTACGAAGCTACCTGAACCGAGTTCTCCCAGCAAGGTCGATAGGAAGAAGAGGTCCGATGGAATGCCTAGGTCTTCATATCTAATGCCATTAGACTTCTTTCTATGGGCGTACTTAAAAAGTAAAGTGCATAAAAATCGGCCTAATAATTTAGAAGATCTCAAACACAGAATTCGATATAAAATAAGATTAATATCAGCTCAAACTATTCATAATGCGAGAAAAGAGTTTTATAATAGTCTTGGGTATTGTCAGATGGTCGTCATTCTGAACACTTAGTGTAAATTTAATTTAAAAAGTATTATTTCCGTGCTTATTTTTGTGTTTTATGTTATTGTTCGAGCTTTTCTGGTTAATAAATTTAGTTTTAATGTAATTATTAACTTTGAATGGAGGAGATAGTAAATTTATAGATTGATTTTTCAACGTTTTTATAATTTTATGATAAAAATGATTGTGCCGTCCATCTTTCCATCAAATTAATGCGACTAGATTTGTTTAAATGAATTTTTAATATTTGAAATTTAAGACTCTTTTTCTCAATTTTTTCCAAATATAATATATTAAAAATTTTATACCGTTGGATAGGGAATTGCATGTAGTATCGAAATAAATTAAAAAAAATTATAGATTGGCATTTAAAAAACGTCAGTGATGTCATAACATGAAAAACAAATTACATAGGAAACTTAAAATGCGATGAAAATATTCCCTTTAGTTAAAATCGCTATATCCCTTCCAGATTTATATTTAAAAAATGAAAATAAGGAAAGTTAATGCCATTGTCCGTTACTTTATTTCCATACTGTATGTCTAATAAACACCATGGATATAGGAAAAACAAATCCATGAAATCTGGAATTTTTAAACTGATTGATTGATTGATACTACAATAACCACCTACTATAGTAAAGAACGATATAAATTAACAGGTTGTGTTTTAATAGTGCATTTGACGTACTTAATCACAAAGTTTTACTAAAAAAAATATATCATTATGATATTGCACATTGCACATTACCTACTTAGATCTTACTTAAAAGAAAAGTACCGCAGAGTTAATTTAAGCGTATAAATGTTCATCCCATACAGGGGTACCTCAGGGACCAATACTCGTACCAATATTATCACAGTAGAAGTTTAATATTCAAAGTGAGGACGTATTTTTATCGGCTCTGCATATAGTGCCGTGTCGAAAAGAAAAATATTGTTATTTATTATTGAGACATACATGAAATTGAGATGATGCAAACTATTAGTGAAATACATCGATGAAGCAAATGGATGATTAATCATTTGTCAAGTGGGTCAACATATATAAAACAACAAAAATATATTTAACAATAAGTGCTATATTGGCCGCGTGGAATTCCGAAGAACGGAAAGAACTGTAAAGTGTTTCGCATGTGAGGAAGAGAGACATAGTAAATGTTCTGCAATTAGTGACGAAACAGCTAAGAAGTTGAGTGACACGGATATTATTACATATTGCAGTGACCTTGAGTTTGGTGGTAGATTATAAATAAGTATAATAAAGATCACTTCAAGATTTATTTTAATTAATTGTTACTTTATTTATTTTTATCATGATGTGTATATAAGTATTCATTAAGTCAATATTTTGCCAAAATTTAATTTTTATTTACGCAAAACAATATTAGAATGTTATCATAATTTTTATAAAAGTTATAATATTAAAATAAGCATAAAATGTTACGTGAAGTATAACGAGAAAGTGTTTCCCGCACGAAGAATACTGTAACCGGTAGAGATCGACCGTGTGGCCGGCGAAAACAATATTTTTCGCTAGATGTATTGGATGAGTCATGAACGTGTAAACAAGTTTATATTTACATGTTTGTTTACCTTTTTCAAAGATTGTTAATACGCTGCTTTCCTGAGTGGTGCAGCACTGCAGCTATGTATCTCTGGAAGTGGAATCGTATCTGCCGAATACAACCGGGCGTTTTTGTGAAGAAAAATATCGATATAAGACCGGGACCGTGGAGAAAACGGCAGAGTTGCTTGGTGTAAACCGCACTCAAAAGAGGAAAAAAGGAGAAGGTGGAAACCTCTTCTTCCTCTTAAATGTTATATTAACTTAAAAGTTTATTCATGAATTTGAACTTAGAATATTTTCAAAGAGATTTTTCGATACTTATAAAATTTTCAACAAAATTTAAAACTTGTAATATTTTCCGTAATAGTCGTACTGTACAATTTACATTGAGATTTGTAAATATTTTTGGAAATAATTATTTATGTACGGAACAGTTTTATTTAATTATAACTTTGATTTTTTTTTATTTTTCTAGAATGTTTTGTTTTATATGTAGGGTTACTACACCATGCGTTATGATAAAACATTTTAGTGACTGTAATGATTAAGTTGAATAGCGTAATAATTTTTTTTTTTATTATTATAAAGATTTTTCTTTACTACTTTATTTATCAGATTAGAGGATTTGTGGCTAATAATTTTGTTTTATGCATATACAGAATAATTGAACAGTAATCGAAATTTAAATAATGGATGAGTTTGAAGTGATGTACGAAGAACTAAGGTGATTTGATAATGTTTGTTATAAATGTGTGTATAGTGTTGTACCAAATTTTTTTTGAGTGGTGTTTTGTATTGGAATCTCAAAAGGAGGTAAAGTTTTATTTTAATATATATATATTTTCTTTTATGTATATCAAGTATATTTTATAGTACTTGTGTGTTTGATATTAACGTGTTGGGTAATAGATCAGGGATGTGTGCGATGAATTAAGTAGTTGTTTAATTCATTGCATGGAGTCCTGATGAATCCTTAAAACACGAATTAGTCTTGGTGGTACTGTGTTGGGAGCGAGAAAAGGCGCCAGGCAAAACTAATCAGGGCTGAGTTAATTAATTAAATACACAAAGACTTTTATTTTATTTTATTAAATTTAAAATTTACATATATACCTTAAGGGGTGAGCACATGGTGGTGTATGTTCGGGTTGTGTCCAACGAGTTAAAAAGCATACTCGTAGGGTGGAACTTTGGGGTACCTACCAGTGTGAATTTGTTTTCTGATGGTACTGTCTTGGGAGCGAGCAAAGGCGCCAGGCAGGACTAATTAGGGCAAAGCCACTCCCTTAATGTTTATATTTTCTTTGTAAATAATAAATTGCGTAATTTTTGATTATTCATATTCCAGTACAATTCACAATATGCAATAAATTTTATTTTATTAAAAATGTTGATTGTTTACATGTATCTTTGACGAATATAAATCATGATATCACATTTATTTTTAAAATATAAATTTGTACTCGATGTTATTCTTTCATTAATCATAATTTCTTTATTGTTTTGACTATTTGATCATGACATGTGTGATTTTATATGATGTTTTGAAATATTTAAATTTTTGTAAATATATTTGTGTAATTTAAAATTTTTCTTTCTTTAATATTTTTTTTTAAATAAACTAGATGATAAGGTTTATTTTGCATTTTATTTACTTTACCTGAACTGGTAAAGCCACTCCCTTAATGTTTATATTTTCTTTGTAAATAATAAATTGCGTAATTTTTGATTATTCATATTCCAGTACAATTCATCATATGCGATAAATTTTATTTTATTAAAGATGTTGATTGTTTACATGTATCTATGACAAATATAAATCATGATAATCAAGTTTATATTTAAAATATAAAATTTTCTCGACGTTATGCTTTCATTTATTTTAATTTCTTTATTATATTGACTTGTTGATTATGATATGTGTAGTTTTAGATGATGTTTTGAAATATTAATTTTTTTTGTAAATATATATATATTTGTGTAATTTAAAATTTCTCATTCTTTAATATTTATTTTTAATAAATTAGATGATAAGATTTATTTTGCATTTTATTTTCTTTACCTGACCTGGTGATAATTCAAAAGCATTCAAATTGATTGGAGAATTTATTTATATTTTCTGCCCCTGAGAGAACATTTTCTTTAATCATTCTAAACTGAGCTAGTTAAATGTAAAATTGCCTAACCTACTATCTAGCAGAAAATTTGTTGTATCTTAGTCTAGCATAAGGCCTAGCACTAGGATGCATGCTTGATTCTTACCTACTCATTGATTGAATAAATTAAATTATTTTATATAAACCTCAATTTGTAAGAGTCACACCAATATGTATGCGATATTTGTCGTAAAATGAAAGTGTGTCAAACAATGAAAGAAATGGACTAGAAACTTAATGATTGTCTACAATCAATATCAGAACAAAATGTACTGATCCAGAATATTTTAGAGTTTATTTCGAACACCGAATATAAGGGAGAAAAGAAGACATTGTATAACGATCTATTGAAAAAGGAAAATGATGTGTTAATCGTTAAACCTAAAAAGGATGATCAAAAATCACACGAAACAAAAAAGGATATTAAAAATAAAGTGGATCCAAATAAACTAGCACTTGGAATTGAAACAATAAAAACTGTTGGAAAAGGTGGTATCGCTATTAATTGTAGTGATAGCACTTCTAAAGAAAAATTAAGAGAAAAAGTGATAAATGAAATTGGAAATAAATATGTAGTTTCTGAACCGAAATTAAGAAACCCTAATATAATAATTACTGGTGTTGAAGCAGATGTTATTGATGAAAACAATGAAAACGTCTTAGACGCGATTATTAGGCAAAATGACTTAACATACGTAAACAAGGACGTCTCAGATAAAATTAAAATAGAAAAAAAAAAACTTAGATAAGAAAAGGAAGAACTATGGAAATATTATATTGTGTGTTCAGCCGGCAATGTATTCCAGCATCATAGACAGGGTATAAATAAATATAGGATGGAAAAATGTAAGGTGTATGAACACCTACAAATAGTTCGATGTTATACGTGTGCAGGGCACAATCATTTTATTAAAGAATGTAAAAATGTGGAAACATGTGGTAATTGTGCTGGTAGTCATTTGACAAACAAATGTGATAGCGTAATTATATATAAGTGTATAAATTGTGTAAGAACAAACGATAAATTTAAAATGGATAATGACACAAATCACACAGCGTTTGATAGAGACTGTATACATTACAAACGAGTGGTAGATAAGCAAAAAACGAAAATTAAATATATGTAACAATTAGATTATAAATAGGATTAATTTGCTCGGTAATGATTTAATTGTAGTTTTTTAAGTGTTAAGAACATTAGAATATTTGAACAATTAGTCCGTAATTATATTATAGAAAAAGTTTTAGTTTCTAAGTAATATATTTGTAGCAATTACTAATGAAGATTATTATTATTATTTGTGATGTATATTAATAATGTGCAAAAGTATATAAGATCTAAACAAAGTTATTTCTGTACTGATTATACTTTTTACGGTGTTACTAGGAAGTCGATAATCGAAATTGAAAAACAGAGCAACTAAAATTAAATGATCAGAAAACGCGTCTCTTTTTTTCTACAAGAAATTAATAGTGGTTCCTTGCCATTCGATATCTGGAGCTCGCTATTGATATTAAACTTACCTGGATCATGCACATATCAGAATTAGCAAACAAAATTTCGATAAAAGAGAATACTTACTTTGTATGCGTTCTGTAGACCACTGGGAGATAAAATTATACAAATTGAGGACCATCTGGAAGAAAATAACAAGTATTTCATAAGAAAACTGGAGTACATTTTAAGGTTTCACAGTTTTTATTCAATAGATGATTTCGTAAGGTATCATTTTAAACATAAGACACAATGTGATATTTTGAAAAATTTAAATTATATAGAAATTATTATTTGTTTCTCCTTCTGATTGTTATATATAATTCTAAAATGTGCATTCTTAATTTATTTTATTGACTGTCTTGTAAAATGTTATTACGGTGAATAACTTATTATTATTAATAGTTTTCTTCGTCACAATTTAATGTAGGTCCTGTTGAACAATACGTCTGCTTTATGCATAATTTAAAATTTAAGAAATGCCGTGCAACAAACTGTCACCAATTCTACAAAGAACAATTAATTTACGTCAAGAAAAATTATTTACGAAAATGCAGCATTAAAATTTATGTCGCGGCTTGTCGTAAAATCGAAGTAAATCCTTTAACCGAGCGGTTCCGTTTTTAGAACAATTAGACTTGACGTCGAAAGAAAGATAGGTATTTAGGTGTAGCCAGCGTTTCAAATAATTTTCACATTACACGAGCTCCCGGATTATTGTCGGGCCAGAAAGAGTGCGGCGATCCGGTTACGCCCGACCTTAATGAAAAACTCAATTATTTTTACATTTATTTTCGTGTTCCTCTTTTGGTCGCGATAAAAAAAAATCACCATTAAATTTCCATCAGTAATTCCGCAATTCGTGTTCGTTTCAGTCCAGTGATTTATCTTTCATCGAGGGCAAAGTAAACGCAATTCGTGGACCGAGATGTTCCTGGATGTTCGATGAAGTAGGCCAAACCTCTGAGAATGAAAATACGGGTGAAATAAAAATCCTAGTTGTTGCACTTCATACAGTGACCTGTTGTCAATTTTTGATTCTATAGGTTTGAAAAATAATTGAAAGGGTTTTTAGCATCAACTATAGTCAGTCCTTGAAATTTATACGTCGACATATAGGTACTTCTTCACGTAGTACATTATCATTATTATGATATTTATGCAGATGATACTTGTTTTTTTTTTGAGTTACTCTTTGTCGTGTAGGGAATTAATAAGGAATTACAAATTATAAGTAATACCTGAGCAGTTAAATATCGCATCAATCCAACAAGATTTATTTTTGTCCTGTTTAAGGATGGTATATAACTTAATTTTTTAAGCTCCATCAATTATTGCCTAATGCTAGTTGCTTCAGAAACGTTAAACACAAGTGAAATCGTGAAAAAAGTGTATCTATAAAAAACAAAATCATCTGCTTGGTAAAGACTGTCATACTCAGAAACCTATCAAGCAATTATTTAGCCCAAATATGTTCAGAGTGAAATTACACAAAAAAACAGTCTATGCTGTTTAGTTTAAAAAAATCCATTTTCAACTCGAAGTATTTGTGTGAAATTTGCAGATCTAATTCTGAATTGCGAAAATCCGCAGATATTTTGACTAGTCAACTAAGTATTCTATTAATAATAATAATAGTAATCAACATTGTCAATTAAATGTATGTATAAATGTAAGAGATACATACTGGGTGAATCATCAGCACAGGGAAGGCCGTTTGTGACTTAATGAGGAACGATATTTTGTAGCGGTTTTCTTCCTAAGATAGCCACTCATTAGGGGCGCTTTCTAAATTTATTTCATACTACACAGAGTGTTCGTTCCATTACTTTGTAGCTGACCATACTTTTATTTTTTTTAATGAAACAATCTGTATATTATTACATTTTTGAATGCCTCGTATAATTCTTAGTCAAAAAGTAATAATATCGTATAAGCCTAAAATTTAGAGTTTTCGACTTATTATTTATTTTTCTGAAAAATTCAATACATTTCTCGAAAACGACGTATTAGATGGACATCGTCTTTGGTAATTTTGTTTATAATAAAAGGCCTTAGTAGAAGAATGTTTAATTTTTTTCGATTGCTAATTGCATGTGCAGAAAACTGGATTAAAATTACATGACCCTTTTTTGTCTAAAAGTGATTTTTTCAAATGGAATGTAATGGTACAGCCCAATTCCCTATATTAATTTATAATTTTATTATTTTAAAGAATTTAATTAAGTATATTTTTTATTAACATTTTAAAAAAGAAGTATTTAAAATCACTGAATGTATTATTGTAATATTAAGTCGCAATTTGTCATAAGTTTAGTATGTATTTATGAATAAGAATTGTGGCGGCAAAAGTTTACATTAAGGAGATACACGCTCCGATAGTGATAAGCATTCTCACAGTTAAAAGAATGTGTGCGTGTGCAATATGAATGGAAACACCCGGACTATGTAGAAAGCAGGGATTCACAGACATTCTTATATAAAAAGAAAATACGCTTTCAAAAGTCAAGAGTCGAAGGCGAGATACGTTAAACGTTGTATCGAAAGGCGAACTCCTAAAAATAGACTACTCATAAGAGTCATATAATTAAAATAAATAATCGACTACTGGGATAGTCGGCCACGGTCATAAGAATTGTGGTTATTTGTAAAGAGTAATAAAATATTGTTTAAAGTTGCACATAAGTATTAAATGTGCAAAGTGTTGTACTGTCGTAATAAAAATATTGTGCTCCTTATGTCAGAGTAAGCAGATTCGTCACGTCTGAATCGTGACGCCAAAGGAAATTCCGTTGAAGACAACGTAATTTCGAGATTTCGCTGAGGATAAACAGCGCCCGAAGACAGATGGGAGAAATTGGAAAAAGAAGGTTTAAAAATAAGGTATTGTTTAAAATGATAAATGATTATTGTGTGATGAATGTAATTTTAATAATAAATAAATGAGGTGTGGCCACCACACAACTTTCTTATACGTATGAGCGTTTCAAACTATACAATTTTAAGAATTTTTGTATACAAAACTTATTCAAAATCCTATTCTAGGTACTTTCATTCGCTTAATAAATCGCTATAGAATGCATACTTTGTAAGATATTATCAAAAAGTGCTCCTCGCTAAGAGTAAAAGTGCTATTTCCGGTCCGAATTTTGAAATTTCATATATACAAAAAATATTGCAAATCCAGTTCTAAATACTTTTGTACTCTTGATAAATATATATAGAATGCATAACTTACGACATATTTGCAAAAAATCGCTATTCGATAAGAGTAAAAGTGGTACTTCCGGTCTGAATTTTGAAATTTTTTTTATACAAAAGATATTGAAAATTATGTTTTAAATACTTTTATACCCGTAACGTACTTGTCTAAAAAGCATGACTTGCGAAATATTCGCAAAAAACTGATTTTCGATAAGAGTAAAAGACCTACTTCCGGTAGGAATTTCGAAAAACTTCTTAAATAAAATTATTCTCAATTTTAATTTCAAGTATATATGAATTCTATATAAATTTGTTTAAGCTTAGTAGTTGACGAAATATTCGCAAAATTCGATTTTTGCGCTGAAGTAAACTGCTACTTCCGGTCTACCGATTTTACTGAAAAACTAATCAGATCTCAAGAGGGAGATTATACACGTAAATACAAAATTTGGAATTGATATCTACAGCGGTTTGGCCGCTATCGTGGTCACACACACACACACACAGTCAGACACACAGAGACACAGACACACAGACATTTTTTAAAAACCACTTTTTCGGTATCAGGGGACTTCTAAACGTGGACATCTGAAAAAATCTCGAGGTCGAAAATTTTCATCATCACAATACTTCCTTATACTACGTATAAGAAAGTAAAATTAGAGATTGTAAAGTAAATTTCAAGCATAGACGAACTGAATAAATAGGGTTGTTAAATAAACATGGTCTCCAAAGTATAAAGTATAATGTAACTTGATATGTTTCGCAATTATCGTATATGTATATAAACGTACATAAATCGTGTACGCAGCATACGTTGTAAATTCTTATATCTGTTGTTTACGTCTAGCTATATCGAATAATATACATAACTATTTATTTCAATATAATATTTGTAAAGGCATATTTGAACTGTATATTATCGTATTTTTGTCTCTTTTGTATTAAAAAAAAAACATTATATTTTATAGAATATTTCTTTGTCTGTAAAATATACAAAATTCATTGATTTTGAATGGAATTTTTTTTTAAATGATCTAGGAACCTTTTTAATTAATCATTTCTATTAACCTGAATCGCCCTTTGAGAGAATCCGAACTGAGTTTAGCTGGCAAAACAATTTATTTGAATTTTATTTTAGAATTTTAAATTTTACATTAAATTTATTAATTTAGATATAGAGGTTCTTGTTCATTATTTTGCCCAACTTTCGGGCATTTTAATTGCATTAAGTTTCAAATAAGTAGTACCTTTACAGGAACAGTCAGTACATCTCTTCATTTTTGAACTGCTTACTAAATTTCGCACCAAAAACATGTCTATAACAACTATAAAAGTGAACTTTACTGAGCTATCGTCATTTTTAGATATAATTTTGCAAATATATGTTTTTTATTTGAATATGGTATAGTGAGCGCTGCGAAATTGACATTTCAGAAGTTGCTTCTTTTTTCTAAAAATGTGCCTAGATATTTGAAGTATTAATGCACTGGGGAAATGTCAAAAAAAATTATTTACTAGCTAGAGAGTTTGAATTGTATATAATTTCATTACAAGAACACATAATATATTGTGCTGAGTAACAATATTGATGTTTGGCACTGTATATTTTTGAACAAGTTGGAAGGATTATTTAATTTTACTAATTTTTCTTTGTGACTGTTATAGTAAAATATTTAAACTAAAAAAGAACAGTTGTGTATACTTAAAATGTTATTTATTACAATAAAGATGTGTGCAGTCAATT
Source organism: Amphimallon solstitiale (assembly GCA_963170755.1). NCBI lineage: Eukaryota > Metazoa > Arthropoda > Insecta > Coleoptera > Scarabaeidae > Amphimallon > Amphimallon solstitiale. Next base: position 5,231,376 of record OY720675.1, read on the forward strand.
ATGAAAACAGTACTTGAAGGAGTTGTAGTGGACCAGGTTCTTGGTGGCAGTAATTTTCATTGGTATCTGAAAATGGAGATTTAAATATTATAATTTATGTAAAAATGTAGTTTGAAATCTTGTAAAACTTGTCTAATTAACAATAATGTAAAGTAAAATAATTTAATGTTAATTGTTGAAGTATGAAGGAAACAACTTGGTAAATAATTTCGCGGGTAAAGTTTGAATAAGCGGATCTGTCAAAATTGACATTTACAGAAAATTTTGATTAGCAATATTTTTTGAAGTACAAAGTCTTAGTAATTCATTATTATAAATTAATAGAGATTTAATAGAGAAGGTTTACTAAAGTTTGAAAAGCACTGAAACGTATCAATAAAGTTTTATAATACCATTTTGAACAAGAATTGTGAGAAAAGGAATTTAATTGGATGAAATTAGAAAACGAAAATATTGTCTTGGTGACGAAAAAAAAACAACGAAATTGAAAATTATTTTTCAAGAAAGGCGCGTGTACTTTTCGGAAAATCACGATTTTATTCCGAAAAGTATATCTTAAATTCACTAAAACCGCGAAAGTTGGTGCTAAAAGTGTTCTTTTCAGCATAGAAAATATTTATTTGACGGTAGAATCAAAATATATTATAAAGAAGCATAAACTTATTCAATAATTTCATTATAATTTAATTAATTTGTATCCTGTATGAATAAAGAAGATATTATATAAGGAAAATAAATATTAAAAGATTACTTACCAAATATTAATCAAGTCCGAGCGGAATATTGAATTCATCAGTTGCACGTGAGTTCAAAGAGGGATTCCAGGTATCCAAGTCCAGTTTATTGTATAAAAACGAGAAGTTCCAACTAGTTAGAATCCCTGATGTCGTTCCAGTAAATGTTAAATTAATTAGAGGATCCGGTAACCCATATATATTTCCGAAGAGGCCTAGTTCCGTGTTAAGTCGAGATAGAAGTACAGCTGCATTTAAATCCAGAAGATATCCCGCAGTTTTCGAGGACACAACAAGATACATCCTGTAAGATATAACCGAAGCAGTTCCAGATCCTGAAGGAGAACGAGGATACACCAAGAAGTCGTGCTAGGAGGGTTTCCAGAGAGTTACCAGTTGCACAGAACGAGTCCAGGAAGATCCTGTGAGAAAAAAAAAAGAAAACATAATTTAAACAAACCAGAGATAGAAGAAATATATTAACAAGAGGTTGTATAATTTTTAAATAAGGAAAATTTGAATTTATTTAATTGTATATCGAGTAAAAGTCATAAATATTATTTAGAATTGATTACTAGTATAAAACAAGTATAGAAATACGTTTTGTTAAAAGATTAAATCTCTATTTTCATAAAAAGTTACAGAATATGCACATATATAAATGAATTGACATGACCTTGGTACTATAACATACCTTCAACTTGTTTAATAGTTTATAGACGAAGGTTATTTATATTTAATAAAATTGCATCGTTTTTATGCATGCTAAATTGAATAAGATAATTAAATAGAATTTTGTACATACCTTTTGAATAAATAACATTTGCTGACATCCTTCATATAACAATAAACGTACAGGTGCGATTAGACAGGTTAACAATCTATGTACATGTCGTATAACTATTTTGGATGTATATTTTCGAATCAGGATTTTTATATTTGTTGTCATTAAACTAGTATTGTGGCGAAATTCTTCTTTTTATTTGGTAAAATAGTAACATTGTATTAGACATTTTCATTACGGACATAGAAGCTGATAAGTCAATGACCTACAAGTAAACAAAAATAAAATAGCATTATAAAGAAGATAGTGAGAGGAAAAGTATACATACCGTACTATTGTTATCCTATAAGAGGGATAATTTATTAGCAGCAATATTCTCCTCATTATAAGAATAAGTAGAACAAGATTATTAGAAACATTTAAATTGTTATTTTTATGTAGTAGTGTATAACGGCAAATACCTAAGCGACATCTTTATAAAAGTAAATGAAATGCTAGTACTGCGCGGTTAAAAATAAAAACTAGTTACATTTATAGGAAAGTCATACCAGAAAGAAGTGATGAATCGTAATTAATATTTGAAAGAGTTAGTAGATTAATATTTATTTCTAAATGCATTAAATAATATTATTATAATAAAAAAAAAAGAATTAATTAAATTGATTTAGAATAAAACTGAGTAGTGTTTGGGCATAGATAAAAGAAATAAATAAACCTATTATAGCATATGAGTACATTAATTTTGGTGCAAAGATTTTAAAATATTATATACTGAGTGATACATTATCATTATCATAAATTATAACCTGAGATTAATTGAGTAAATTTGAATGACTAGGTAAGAGAGGAGATATTATTAGCAATACAAATAACAAGATTTGAGTACATTAGGGTATATTATTTATTATATGTGTTGCAAGTATATTATCCCCTCCACTAGTGCATTTTATGGCGTGCCCAACGTGGAGCAATTAAAATAAGACTCGCAAATAGTATTTTGATTATTTTATTAATTTTGATTAGGTGTTTGTAATTTATATTACCCTCCTTAGCTCATTTTATGACGTATCTAACGTGAAGAAATTAAAATAAGACTCGTAACAACATATTTCAAATATTTTATTAATCATAGTAATAGCGGTAACATTAGTATACATTTTACAAAGGTAATTAATTCAGCTTAAAACATATCAAGGTATAAGAAATTGTGTACTTTAATTATTCAAAATGAATACCAGATCTAAGAGTAACTTTGGATTAAATAGATCTGAATCATCTAGTGACAGTGAAGAGGAAGTAGGTCAGGATGTGAATGTACCAGAGGGAGGAGAACTTACATTACAAGTTCAGGAAGGTATTGAACAGACAGGGGAAACACAGGATAGAGGTGATAAGGTGGAAATTCAAGGAGAGACTTCTAAAATAGAAATGTCGACACCAGTAGTAGATTGTGGATCAATTTTACAGATGTTAAAACAGATGAATGAAGATAATAAAAAGATTAACGAAGAAAATAAAAAGAGTATGGAAGTATTGAGTGGTAAATTAGACAAGACGAGCGAGGAAGCTAAGAAAAATAGGGATGAGGATAAAAAAGAATTAGGTGATAAGTTGGATAAATTGGATAAAACGAACGAAGAAAGTAAAAAGAATTTAATTGATTTAAAGGAAGAATTAAATGGGAAATTTGACAAGGTGAGTGAAGAGAATAAGAAGAATTTAGTGGATTTGAAGGAAGAATTAAGTGGTAAATTGGATAAGGCTAGTAAGGATACTAGAGAAGAGAATAAAAGAAATCTTGAAGAATTAAAGGAATCTTTATTAAGAAATACCGAAGAAAAGGTTATAAAACTTACTACAGAAATGGATAATAGGGAAGTTAAAATGCGCAAAGAAATGGATGACAAACTGAAGATTAAGGATACTGAAGTTAAAACTCTTATTACAAATAAAGTACAAGAGGTTGAAGGTAAAGTAAAGGTAGTACAAGAAAACGTTAAACAATTAGAAAAGAACAATAGTGAGATACATAAGGAGTTAGCTAAACGCATACGAGAGGAAGTTGATCAGGTTAGCAAAGATGTTACGGACAAGACAGAAAAATTGGCGGAGAATTTAAATAAGAAGATAGAAAATACTGAGGATAAGTGTTTGAAAGATATTAGAGTATTAACAATGTCTACGAGTGTTCAGAAATCTGGAATAGAAGAGGTTTTAAAAGAGTGCGAGGTTCAGAAATTAGAGTTGAAAGAACTTTTGTTGAAATCTAAAAATATTAAAACACCACAAGCTACTTGTACACCGTCTTATCATATATTGAATAACGGTATAAGAATTGAAAATATTACTCATTTTAGCGGAGATAAAATGACGACACATCCCATGGCATATTTAACTAACATCTTAAGATACATAGAAGAGATACAGGATTTTAGGAGCCAAATGAATATTATTCGAGCGACTTTAAACAATGGTGCAGCGGATTGGTTTCAAAGGGTTGAAGACAGTTGCGGTGATTTAAGTAAGTTTGTGGAATTATTTAAAAACAATTACTGGAGTGAGACGCAGCAAAGCAGAGCACATCAGAGGCTGTTAACAGGGAGATATCAGCCAGGTAAATCTTCGAGGGAGGCTTATGCACAAAGAATGTTTAATTATTGTAGATACATCTCACATTTAGACGAACAGACCATATCTCAACATTTGTTGCAACATTTTATTCCTGTTGATACACATGCAATTATTTGTCAAAATGTAACAGATATGAATGGGTTGATCAACATACTTAGACGATTAGATGATTATTCAGACGGCGTGAAATATAGGGAATTTCGACAAGTGAATGGAAGAAACGAATTTCAGAATAACCAGCAACGCTCGTCAAATATCAATGGTGCGAATAATCAATATGCACGTAACAATACATCTTTACAACAAAATGCATATCCGAGGAATAATCAACCTGGTAACAGTCAAAATAACAATTTTGGGCAAAGACAACCTTACCAGTTTAATAGTCAACAGAATAATAATTATAATAGGAACTATAATACACAAGGGAATGGTAATAACAATTGGAATAATAATCGTGGTATCATAAATGGAGGTATTGGAAGACCAAACGCAAATAGGAATAATCCATTTATAAATCAATCTGCGAGACAAGTACCTCAGCATAATAATTACCAAGATCAAAACAATAGGTATTATGGAAACTCGAGACAGGTAAATAATATACACACTCAAGATTGGAGAAAATCAGATAGGAGGATTACTGGAAGTCAGGTTCCAGATGAAATAGAAGTTGGTCTAATAGAAGAAAAAAAAACGCCAATTTTGGAGATGAAATTGAATCCATATCAAAATGCGATACCGGGAACTTCTCATTAATAGATGATTTTGATATAAATAGAGTTAGTTGTAATATAAGTAGAAGTAGTAATATAACGGGAATGGGGAATGTACAAAATAATTTAGATATGGGAAATATAATTAATAACTATGAAAGTTTACCTTTTTGCATAATTAGTATTAGAAATGTTAATTTTAAAACTTTGTTGGATTCTGGTGCAGAAATCTCTCTTATAAAGGAAGATATGATAATGAAAATTCCTGAATATTCTAAATATATAATAAAAGTCAAAAATACGAATGTTATGTCTGCAAATAAGGGAAAAATGGGATGTATCAATAAGAGGTTATGCATAGATGTCGTTTTGAGTGGATATAAATTTATTATGCAATTTTATTTAATAGGCAATTTGTTTTATGATTGCATACTAGGAATAGATAATATGAGAATACTTGGAATGAATTTAGATTTTGAGGAAAACAAAATTAAGATAGGAGGGAAGGATATTTTATTAGAAAAAGTTGTGGATATGAAAGAAATAAACGCCTATATTGAGTATAAGGAAGATATTCAGAATGAGGTAAACAATATTATTATAGCAGATCGTACAGAAAATGATGATACACAAGAACATTTGGAAGGGGCAATGTTCGAATTACCCAGATCAACAGATATAAATGAGGAATATGGAGATACTGTTATAACTGAAGATAAGCATGAAGTTAAAGTTATAAGGAATAAAGCTGACATTCAAACTTTTATATGGCTACAAAAATTACCAGAACCATGGATTGAAGATAGTTTAGTAGAAATTCTTGATAAGAACATCAAATTAATAAATGATGAAGTCGTTTTTGCCAAAGATTATGAACACCGGTTATTGATTAATGATGATTCGCCTTTATCATGTAAAAATTATCCAATACCGTATTTTTTTCAAGATCGTGTAAATGAAGAATTAAGAAAGTTAGAAGAAGCGGATATCATAGAGAGATCGAACACATATTTTATTAGTCCTGTTGTATTAGTAAAAAAGAAAGATAATTCTATTCGACTTTGTATTGACGCGCGCTTAATTAACCTTAGGATCATGCCTGAGCACGAAATTCCACAAAACATTGATGTCCTACTTACCAAATGTGGAAATAAAAAGTGGTATAGCAAATTAGACCTTAAGAATGCTTTTTGGTTAATAAGGTTGGACGAGAATTCCAGGAAGTACTGTGGATTTAACGTAAATGGAATTACTTACCATTTCAAAGTCTGTCCTTTCGGCATTAAAAGTAGTCCTGCGGGATTGATAAGATTTCTTCACAAGATACTGGACAAATATGAAAAATTTGCTCTTCATTATTTAGATGATATAATAATATTTTCAGATGATATAGAATCACATATAAACCATATAGAGATTATTATAAATACTTTACAAATCAATGGCATGAAATTAAACTTGTCTAAGTGCCAGTTTTGCCAAAAAGAAGTTAATTATTTGGGTTACGTAGTAAACCAACAGAATATTTTACTAGATCCACAAAGATTAGAGGAGATCCAAAATTATCCCAGACCAAATAAACTCAAGATGCTGAGAGGTTTTTTAGGATTGTTGAATTACTATAGGAAATTTGTATCTAATTATAGTCAAAAGACAAGTACGTTGTTAAATCTACTGAAGAAAGGAACGAAATGGAAATGGACTGATGAGTGTGAGGAATGTTTTGTACAACTAAAATCTAATTTTGTAGAAAATCTTAAATTATATCATCCGGATTTTAATTTAGAGTTCATCGTTAGGACAGATGCATCAAGTGTAGCAGTTGCGGCTGAATTGATACAAATGAAAGATGGTATCGAGGTTCCTATATATTTCGCGTCAAGAACTTTAAAGCCGTGCGAAAGGAAATTTGGGATATCAGAACTCGAGATGCTTGCAGTCATATATGCATTGACCAAGTTACGTTATTACCTAATAGGGAAGAAATTCAAATTGGAGACGGATCACAAAGCTTTATTGAACATTATGACGACTAAATTAAATAATAACCGAATTTATCGTTGGACGTTGTTAATACAGCAATATGACATGGAAATTGTATATAGACCGGGGAAAGAAATGATTGCTGCTGACATTTTGAGTAGAAAGTATGGGGAGACTAAAACTACGAATGTACACATCAACTTGGTGAAATTGGGATTAGAAGGTATTTTTTCATTACAAAGAATTAGGGAAGCTCAAGAGTCACCTGAGTTGGAAATAATTAAAATTAATCTACAGTCAAATGGTTCATATAAAGGTATGAGTATAAGAGAAGGGATAATTTTGAAAAAGATAGGCGATTTGGAGGTATATGTTACAGACGAAGAACATACAATTGAAATTATTCGACATCTTCATATGATGTACACACATTTAGGAGCGAGAAAATGTTGGCTTATGTACAGAGAAGCTTATTATTGTAAAAATGACGAGAAGATAATTAAAAGGGAAATTAAACGATGTGAAACGTGCGTTTTGGCAAAGGAAAAGAATTATACTAATCAAAATATTAGTTTGAGCATCATAGCGGATGATAGATTACAATTAGTGGCGATTGATTTTATTTCTAATCTAATCCCGAGCACAAGAAGATATCGTAATATTTTGGTACTGTGTGACATTTTTTCTAAACATGTGCGATTAATACCTACACAGAAATGCAATACGGATACGGTTTTACAAGCTCTACAAGAGTATATAACAGAATATGGAACTCCTAGAACAATTTTATCGGATCATGCAACATACTTCATGAATCAAAGATATCATGAATTTTTAGATGAAAGAAATATTAAGTCACATCATATTTCAATACGGCATCCCCAGGCTAATCCTTCTGAAAGGTATATAAAGGAAGTATTAAAATATTTACGTATATTACTGGAAGACAACCATCATAAATGGGCAAGATATTTAAAACAAATCGAATTCGTCATGAATAATACTCCAAGTACTGTACACGAAGCATGTCCAATAACTATTTTTACAGGACAACCTGCACAAAGGCCTTGGCAAGATGATGAAACTGCTGAAATAGGAGACAGGTATGAACAAATAAAGCACAAACTTTTGAAACGCAAAATTAAATGGGAGCAGAAGAAAAAAGAAAAACAACGTAAATATAAGATTTATAATATAAATGATAAAGTAATAGTTCGCGCGTTACGAGTAACAGATAGAAAGAATAAAATTATGGCAAAACTCATAAGGCCATATTCTGGACCATTTACAGTTTATCGAAGGATAGGTTTGAATAATTACGAACTAATTGATGAGGATACTGGTTATTTTAAAGGAACATATCACATATCTATGTTACATGACTATATAGTAGAATGATAAGTCATAGTATAGGTAAGACACAGTATTAGGAAGACTGTACTGTGAAAGTGATTAACGCCACTTCCTAAATCTGAGTTATATTAAATCTTCCGAAATTATAGGTAAGACACAGTATTGGAAGTTTGTATTGTGTAAGTGAGTAACGACACTTCCTGAATCTGAGTTACGACAAATCATCCACAATGATATAAAACGACAAATCATTGACAACGATATAATTATGACAAATAATCCACATCAACTTCATAAGTAAGAACAATATTGGAAGTTTAAACTGTAAAAGGAGAAATGACATTATTTCTCTGAATCATGCTAATTCATACCAAGGAAATTTTAGTCAGGACAGAAGATAAGAAAGGAGATCGTCTTCTGAAGGTACTTACAACACCTGCTTATCCAAGTAACATGTAGATCTCAAAATTTCAAAAGTTTTTGACAAATAGAGACCTGGAGTTTATTAGAAAATAAATAATTATATAGTAATGAAGTTAAGGAGGACATAAATACCTTATAATAAGATAGGGGCATGACCAGATACAGATAACAAATTGATAAGAAAGGGGCATATTAAATTTCGCTTTCTTTAAAATAAATAAAAGACATAATGATGAAACAGATATACATGTATACAGACAAGTTCATGTTTATCGAAAAATAATTTGAATTTATAGAGAGATTTTCAGATAAAGAATGTACATAAAGTATTCCGGTATTATATTAGATTAGTTTAGTTATAGGTCTGTTACAATTATTAGTTATTAAAAAAAAAATGATGATTAATTAAAGAAAAAAATAAGTTATATCCTCATTCCCATATTGTATATAAATTTGTAAATAACCATAAGAGAAGGTAATATAAGTAATCTTACTAGTAAATAGATTTGCCTGAGTATTAAAATGGAATGAAATGGATAAAGAAGTTGTATAGAGGATAAATAACCTTGAGCCTTATAAAATTAAAAAGAATGTTTCAGAATAAGTAAAGCACTGAAGAAAGTTAGAAAATAGTTATCAAGATGTAACAAACATGTTAGGTGATGAAGAAATGGAAAAGAAAGAAGTTAAGAAGAGCCTCTTAAAAATAAAATATGTTAGATGAAAGTAAATGCTTACAATAAATAGTAAATATTAAAAGTACCATAAGAATATGGAATTATTATAGAGTGTATATGTATAAAAGGGTGAAAAATACCCAAAATGATATAAAATATAGGACCAAAAGTGTCTAAAAATGAATTATATAGGTAACGTAAGCCTTTAAAAACGATAAGTAAAAAAAAATATGGACTTTCCATAAATGAAAGTATAGGGGATGACGAAAATGTCAATTATAGGGAAAAAGGGAATTTGTTCGAATGAGAACAGTATATAATGAAAATAATATATAATTAGTAAGCATAGTGAATCATTCTTAAAGAGGCAAATAAGTAACTGAGGCATAGACAGATAAAAAGAATATGTTATTCACCTATTTATGTAAAAGTTAGTACAGATAATATTTTTATAAGAAGTTTGAGTTAGGAAACACAGAAAAACATATATGCAAGTAATGTTAAAAAGTTTGATGGCAATTAATAAAAATATAGATATTTTAATAAGGTATTGGAACATTAAGAAAGATTATAATACATAGTACGATAAATAATGGAACAAAAATTTCTTATACAGGTCATAGACATCCATTTAAATAAATAAATTTATACTTTTATAATTAAAATGAAAATAAAGAAAAGCCTTATATTACTTTTGGACTTATAAGAAAGTTGAGTTTTATAGTTATGAGTGTCACAAATAATTTAGAATTTAAACACTGTTATGTACAGATAGTTATAAATAAATGTTATATGATATTACCAAATAATAGAAGATTCATTTGAAATCTGTTAAAGGATTTAGTAGATTAAAATAATTGTTTTGAGCACATTGATAAACATGTTAATTATCAGATTTTGTTTAATAAATATAAATTTTGATTCGAGTTGAAAATTTACATTTTTTAAAAGGGGCATATGTGCTGAGTAACAATATTGATGTTTGGCACTGTATATTTTTGAACAAGTTGGAAGGATTATTTAATTTTACTAATTTTTCTTTGTGACTGTTATAGTAAAATATTTAAACTAAAAAAGAACAGTTGTGTATACTTAAAATGTTATTTATTACAATAAAGATGTGTGCAGTCAATTATGAAAACAGTACTTGAAGGAGTTGTAGTGGACCAGGTTCTTGGTGGCAGTAATTTTCATTGGTATCTGAAAATGGAGATTTAAATATTATAATTTATGTAAAAATGTAGTTTGAAATCTTGTAAAACTTGTCTAATTAACAATAATGTAAAGTAAAATAATTTAATGTTAATTGTTGAAGTATGAAGGAAACAACTTGGTAAATAATTTCGCGGGTAAAGTTTGAATAAGCGGATCTGTCAAAATTGACATTTACAGAAAATTTTGATTAGCAATATTTTTTGAAGTACAAAGTCTTAGTAATTCATTATTATAAATTAATAGAGATTTAATAGAGAAGGTTTACTAAAGTTTGAAAAGCACTGAAACGTATCAATAAAGTTTTATAATACCATTTTGAACAAGAATTGTGAGAAAAGGAATTTAATTGGATGAAATTAGAAAACGAAAATATTGTCTTGGTGACGAAAAAAAAACAACGAAATTGAAAATTATTTTTCAAGAAAGGCGCGTGTACTTTTCGGAAAATCACGATTTTATTCCGAAAAGTATATCTTAAATTCACTAAAACCGCGAAAGTTGGTGCTAAAAGTGTTCTTTTCAGCATAGAAAATATTTATTTGACGGTAGAATCAAAATATATTATAAAGAAGCATAAACTTATTCAATAATTTCATTATAATTTAATTAATTTGTATCCTGTATGAATAAAGAAGATATTATATAAGGAAAATAAATATTAAAAGATTACTTACCAAATATTAATCAAGTCCGAGCGGAATATTGAATTCATCAGTTGCACGTGAGTTCAAAGAGGGATTCCAGGTATCCAAGTCCAGTTTATTGTATAAAAACGAGAAGTTCCAACTAGTTAGAATCCCTGATGTCGTTCCAGTAAATGTTAAATTAATTAGAGGATCCGGTAACCCATATATATTTCCGAAGAGGCCTAGTTCCGTGTTAAGTCGAGATAGAAGTACAGCTGCATTTAAATCCAGAAGATATCCCGCAGTTTTCGAGGACACAACAAGATACATCCTGTAAGATATAACCGAAGCAGTTCCAGATCCTGAAGGAGAACGAGGATACACCAAGAAGTCGTGCTAGGAGGGTTTCCAGAGAGTTACCAGTTGCACAGAACGAGTCCAGGAAGATCCTGTGAGAAAAAAAAAAGAAAACATAATTTAAACAAACCAGAGATAGAAGAAATATATTAACAAGAGGTTGTATAATTTTTAAATAAGGAAAATTTGAATTTATTTAATTGTATATCGAGTAAAAGTCATAAATATTATTTAGAATTGATTACTAGTATAAAACAAGTATAGAAATACGTTTTGTTAAAAGATTAAATCTCTATTTTCATAAAAAGTTACAGAATATGCACATATATAAATGAATTGACATGACCTTGGTACTATAACATACCTTCAACTTGTTTAATAGTTTATAGACGAAGGTTATTTATATTTAATAAAATTGCATCGTTTTTATGCATGCTAAATTGAATAAGATAATTAAATAGAATTTTGTACATACCTTTTGAATAAATAACATTTGCTGACATCCTTCATATAACAATAAACGTACAGGTGCGATTAGACAGGTTAACAATCTATGTACATGTCGTATAACTATTTTGGATGTATATTTTCGAATCAGGATTTTTATATTTGTTGTCATTAAACTAGTATTGTGGCGAAATTCTTCTTTTTATTTGGTAAAATAGTAACATTGTATTAGACATTTTCATTACGGACATAGAAGCTGATAAGTCAATGACCTACAAGTAAACAAAAATAAAATAGCATTATAAAGAAGATAGTGAGAGGAAAAGTATACATACCGTACTATTGTTATCCTATAAGAGGGATAATTTATTAGCAGCAATATTCTCCTCATTATAAGAATAAGTAGAACAAGATTATTAGAAACATTTAAATTGTTATTTTTATGTAGTAGTGTATAACGGCAAATACCTAAGCGACATCTTTATAAAAGTAAATGAAATGCTAGTACTGCGCGGTTAAAAATAAAAACTAGTTACATTTATAGGAAAGTCATACCAGAAAGAAGTGATGAATCGTAATTAATATTTGAAAGAGTTAGGAGATTAATATTTATTTCTAAATGCATTAAATAATATTATTATAATAAAAAAAAAAGAATTAATTAAATTGATTTAGAATAAAACTGAGTAGTGTTTGGGCATAGATAAAAGAAATAAAGAAACCTATTATAGCATATGAGTACATTAATTTTGGTGCAAAGATTTTAAAATATTATATACTGAGTGATACATTATCATTATCATAAATTATAACCTGAGATTAATTGAGTAAATTTGAATGACTAGGTAAGAGAGGAGATATTATTAGCAATACAAATAACAAGATTTGAGTACATTAGGGTATATTATTTATTATATGTGTTGCAAGTATATTATCCCCTCCACTAGTGCAATATCATTACTCTTCTTCTTTCCTTTTACTTCTACTTATATAATTTTAGTAAGTTTCTCATACATACCTGTATTTATACAAAAATTGATGGATGTATTTTATTTACAATACATTATGTCCGCGATATATTTTAAAAAATATGTAGAATTTGGTACAATAAACAAATTTTAAAACCAAACAAATTAATAACTTGAATATAGTCGAACTGGAACTATAAAATAACGATAAATATTAACAATAAAATAGGTAAAAATCATATCAGCAAGTGTTCGAATGAATATTCATTCACTTCTAAATATTTTTGAACACGCTTCCAAAATGAGAAATCGACATTAATAAAGGGTTGTGCACCTGTATTTCTAAATATTTGTCGAATATGTTCCCACGTAGCTCCTTTTGTGTTTACAGGTATACTGTATATTTGCTTATTTACGTAGCTCTATAATAAATCTAATTTTGTGCTGTCAGAAGACCTAGTAGGCATGTAAATAGTACTTCCACGTGCTAGCCACATCTCTGGAAACATTTCATTTAAAATATTTCGTGCGGGCATGTCATCCTATTAACAAGAATGCCTTTGAAATATCTTATCCCATAAAGTAAAATCTGCCCTCCCCAAAGAGATGTCTCACCCTGTCTATCTAATTAACATGCCTGCTGTGTTCAGACTACAGGGTGTGTAAGAACGGTTTTTTTTTATTATGTATCCTTGAAGGCTTTCTCTATAATGCTTTATTATGTGCTTTTCATGGAATACTAACAGTGGACGTCAAAGCTGCTCTGCAAGATTACCTTTTTTAACATTGTGATAGAGTTGGTTGTTACTTGTTGGAATTCCATTTTAACAAAATGCAAAAACACTTGAAATAAGATGTTTTGTTGTGTGTTTTAATTTCCAAAAATTGTATTAATAAAAATACGACAGGTTTCGCTCACGCAGTGGCTTTATCAAGTATATAATACTAACTAAACTTAGATGCTAGTTCAATTTAGAAGATTTGTTGACATTGGTGGGGGTAGCTTCTTGAATAAATTTAAAAGTGGGAGTTAGATACGTCTAATTGGTTATTTAATAATAAGTTTATGTTTTTGAATTTGTTGATGATTAAAACTTCTAAATTATTTACACTTTTATTTTGTGTATGCAATATTTTAAAATTGTCGTCTAGATCGTGTTCACATTCTAATAAATATTTTGCATAATGAGAATCCGTTTTTTATTCTGACCTCATGTGGTCTTTAATTCTAGTATTAAAAGACTGTCCTGTTTGGCCTATATAGAATTTTTGACAACTCCCACCTTTCCCGATTTTCCTTTATTGTTTTTATGATCTTCCAACGGTGTTATATATATCTTATCTTATCTACTATCATTGGGTAAATTTTGTTATTACTTAAACATTAGACTATGCATCATGTTATGAAATGCTAGTTTGTGTTATATAGGTTGGTTTTATTCGTTACTTATTATAGAATCCGTGTGTGTGTGGCTTTATGGTAAATCGCAAAATCATATGTATTGTTGAATCTTGTTGTAGTCAGGTCTAGGAAGTTAATGCAATTATTTATTTTGATTTCCATCGTGAATTTGATATTAGAGTGGATGTTATTTATTACGAGAAAAAAAAATTCAAATTGCCTATTTGTGCCTAGAAAGCAAGCTATTATGTCGTCTACATATCTGTACCAGTATATGAAATTTTGGATTTGTTTAGTCTTTCTATATGATCCATGAAAAATTCTGCTAAAATGGGACTTAGAGGGTTGGATCTAGTTGCTTAAGAAACGTTAAAAACAAGTGAAAGTGTGAAAAACGTATATGCATGCAGTTGTATTGCTCACTAAGGTCGTTCGCCCATCGAGAAAAATCCAATATGTGTCGACTGGTTGTAGGCAACCAGTCGTGGCTCACTGGTTGTTTAGTTTTTCGTTCACCAAAGAAACTAGCTCGAAGGATATCGTCGTCCGGTGAGTATGTCATTACTGGGTACCTATACTTAAGGGCGCAAAGAATCAGGCGCAACAGATTTTGGGTTCATCCGGATTTTGAAAGGAATAAAGAAAAGCGGTAGTTCAAAATTGCAAGCGAGCTCAAAGATCCGGTTAAGTTTAAACAAACTTACAGAATGAGTAAAGAGGAGTTAAAGAAAAAAAGAAGGGCAGTAGTATATTATATATTTTTAGAATGCAGTTTTATAAGCAACTTATAATTTTAAGCTAGTAAACATTTTTTTGTTTTCCTCAATATGTATAAAAATCATATCTCTAAGCTAACTTTTAGAAAAATTCATTATAAAATCATGCTTGTCAGCTGAGTAAGAACTTATAAATGGCATCTATTCAATTATCAATGTTGCAACTAATATCATGGTTCATTATACCGTATTCAAAGAAAAACCATGAAGTTGGCAAAATTATATCAAAAAACGACAATAGCTCAGTAATAGTGACTTTTAAAGTATTAACGTTTTACATGTTTTTGATGTGAAATTTAATAATGAATTCAAAAATGAATGGTATGGAGGGTGTACCGTTTGAAAAAAATAAATTTTGTACAAAAACGTGTCATGTAATTTTAATCTTTTTCTGCACATGCAATTAGTAACTGTAAAAAAATTAAATATGCTTGTACTAAGATCTCATATTATGAGCAATACTACAAAAAATTGTGTCCATCTAATACGTCGTTTTCGAGAAATATAATTTTATAAAAACTGGATTTTTCAGAAAAATGGTCAAAAACCTTAGATTTTAGTCCTATACTATCTTATTAATTTTTGCCTAAAAATTATACGGGGAATACAAATATGTAATACTATATAGGATGTTTCATTTAAAAAACTATAACTATGGTCAGCCACAAGTTATGGAATGCTATGTATAAAACAAAATATTTTTAAAGGTACAATCCGCCTTGCACGCGGAAATGACTCACCCTGTATATTTGTTAAGAGTACAAAAGTATTTAGAGCTGGATTTGGAATATTTTTTGTATATATGAAATTTCAAAATTCGAACCGGAAGTAACACTTCTACTCCTAGCGAGTAGCACTTTCTTTCGAATATTTCGCAAAGTGTGCATTCTGTAGAGATTTATTAAGAGAATAGAAGTATTTACAATAGGATTTTGAATAATTTTTATATATAGAAAAATTCTGAAAATTCTACTTATTTTTCTAAGAAAAACTATTTAAAACTTAATTTGGAACAACTTTTTTATAAACAAATCGAAACGCACATACGTATAAGAAAGTCGTGTGGTGGCCAAACCTCATTTTTTCTTTGTTTGGTTAGCTCGAGTCAGAAACTGACAAAAAACTCATTCATCATGAAGCTACTTCGTTTATAACAAACATATTTGTAATTATTCAGCGGACGATACATTATTTATGACGGATCTAGGTACCACAGAGCAACCTTAAAATCCCGACATCTCCGTGCTCCAATAGTGTCATTAATATATCTTTAATTTTTAATCAGTGAAACGGGTCAGTATAACTGGGACGTGCTTTCGCGAATGATTCCAACTACGTACTATATACCAACACATCCACGGCACAAGTTGTAAGTCACGTCATTACCTGTGGCTCACATACACAAACACACACACACGTAGAGAGTGGATGGTCCTTCCTAATTTCCTATCCCCGTCCATTTATTATTTAGATACCTGGCATTTCACTGCGACCGTGCCGCTCCGAGAGCCACCAGTTCGGCCTCTGCTAACGCCGATTTTATGAATGGTCCTGCCGGTCATTCCCAACCCTCTCTCCCAGTCCGGATGTTCGGGACATTTCCCGCAGCGAGTACGAAAAGAGGGCGGAAAATCCGCTCCTCCGTGAAGTCCGGTGGCTGCTCACGGCTAAATCTAATTTATGCTTTAGATGAACTGCTGCGGTAACACGGGTATTACACGTCGTCGTTCTCTCTCCCCACGTCCAGTTATAAATAGCAGAAATTGCATTTGGCGCATATAAAGCGAACGCGATGGGGGAAAAACGCGAAAGTAAATTTTTATAATTCATCGGAGAGATTTTCCCCGGTCATTAGTTGTATGTAAACATATTGAATGTTAAATTAGACAGTATTATTTAGGTTACGTCACAGACAATACTATAGAGACAAACCGTCCTTATGCATCTAATGGTAACTTTATATTTGGTTTAAAAATACGCCAAAAGATGCCACAAATAGTGCGACACGCAATTTAAAATTAATTCTAATGGTGGGTTTATGCAGCGTGAATTAGTTCTAACTTAGTATTAGTATTAGAAAGTTCGATCATTGAGTATACGTGATAGCGTTCAGTCAGCTGATCTTATGGTCGTAAGCTTCTTAGGACTGCGTTATGACACGACCTTGAAAGTTCGTAATTTTTAACTCTTAGAACTAAGTTAAGACCTCGGTAGCCAAGATCTAAACCTTATGATGAGGTAATACGTACACAACTACGTACCATTCACGCAGCGTAAATTGAAAATTTAATGTCTGTATAACGTGTACTTTTAAGGTTAAAACTAATTCTTAGGACTATTACTAATACTAAGTTAAGAAACGCTGCATAAACCCACCATAATCCCAGTTGCCTTTTATGATTAACTCTTATAGAGATATACAAGACTTGCCCTAACATATTTGTTTGCATACTATACAATACGTATTATCCCGTATTACTAATTATGAACAAACCCATTGTGTCTAAAATATAAAAAACTCGGGACGCTTCTACCTACGCCGATGAAGAAAAGAATTTAAACAGATGTGCAGTTCTCCATATGAATAATAGTGGTATTCAATAAATTCGTGATGTAATACACTATTTCTTTTGTCCGTCGTATTTTCGGGTTGATATGGATATATTTTTTTTTTTTGCTAATTTAAAATATTTATCGCTTTTCCAATACATATATGGGTCATTTTCAATAACCTTTAGCTTTACATATACCCTATAACTACAATCCTATCTAAAATGATATTAGGGCGTACTAATTTTTTTTTAGGTATATTACGTTATGGTGTGTCAATTTAAAGAAAAATAATAACCTAAAATTGCCATCTCCTTTTATTTTTAAACTTTAAATATTCCATTTTACATTACCGTCACGTTATACTTTTTCAGTTTTTCAAATTTGGCTTTATATATTTATCATATCTTGTATATATCCTATACAATTAATTTTTTTTTACATTCTTACAATAATTGTTCTTCGCCATATTTATGTAAAATTTTAAAGATATAGCCGTATTTCTTTGTTTTTAAATATTTACGAAATATACCTAAGAGCACTAACCTTACCGTCACGCCAACTTTTGGCACAAATTTTAAACAATGTATGGCGCCGGCTGTTCGTTTGTTTACTTTTATGATATTCTATAGCCAAGTGGATGTTGCGAGTTCGTGCTTTACAAAAATAACTGCCGTTACACAGTTTTTTTTTTTTCTATAAAAAGGGTAAGTTTTAAGCAGCGTATTTTTTCTCTTAACATTATCGTCCCATGGGACAATTTACTTCTAATAGTAGCCATCGTTATCATCACATTTGTCCAATACTTTAAACCACTGCTAGTTTCATATTTCCTAACCTAAAGTTCTTCTTTGTAAATGTAACTTTTCTAACACCGTTTTACTAGTGTTCAAACATTACCGTCACGTTCGCAAAACAGCCAATACGTGATTGCAATGATAAAAAAGTAACTGTAAAAATTTCGATTTACAAGTTAATAATTAGTTTCTAAACATTTGAAATATCACTACAAAAAGTATAACAGTATATTCTGTAAAAGTATATTTTTTGAAAGTAATATAAGCCAAAAGTTAAAGGTTATTGAAAATGACCCATGCATTTGGATTTTGTAATTATTTACATTGATGATATTTGCCAGAATATATTTAGTCATTAATTTTTCTTTTGTAATACACATTATTTTTATGTTATATGTATTATTATTACTAAATTTTATGGGTTATTTCTTGTAATGCTTTTATTATAAAATATAAAATTTGTTATATTCTTTTAATAAGGAATGTTTGGAATTATTGAAAATTATATTCTTCCCAATCGGCGCTAATATTGCTAATTAGCGAAATTATAAAAATTTCGTCGACAGTAAGATTCAATGATTTGTTTTTAATACAATTTTAGACTTTAAAAATGATTCGTAGTTACGTCTCTGCTCTGAAACAGTTGCTTAATACGAAGGCTTCTGCAAATCTCTGAGATGTAAGTTTGAATCTTTTCGACAGTAAACTATTTATAATTTATTGACGACAATTAATAATATCAATGTCGATTGTGAATAATAGAATTTTTAATAATTCTTTAGCACTTTCAGAATGTTTAGAATGATTGTGATTGAGTTTTAGCATTATCAGAATTAGAAAAATAAAGGAATAAAATGATTGTTAATTTTTAGATATTCTATTTATTTTAAAATATATACAGAAAATTGAGGGTTTTGCATGATAATTTAATTCAAAATTCCTGATGATATTACTATATCTGCATTCTAAGACATTTTTACCTCGGGCATGTTTGCCTAGTATTTACCTTGGTATTTACAACGCAATTGCTATGGGTGTTTGAGCTTATGGACTCCTTCATTATTTTATCTACCCTGACCTTATTGTTTTAAATATATTTCTCTAAGGTGTTATTCGTTTTATGTGCAGTATCGCTATTATTTGCTTTATTAATAATCTTATAATTTTTTACGGATGTTTTTCCTTTATATGTAGTACAATTGTATTTACTAGGTTTATTGTGAAGTACTTTGTGATATATTAGAGAAGAAGTAAAACAAAAAGCATTTATTTCCTCTCTAATATATCTACTTCTTAAATATGAATTGTTCTATTGATAAGTTTAGCCCTTTGGTGACTATCGTGGTTGCAGACGATAAAACGAGTAGATCTATAGAAACATCGAAAATTTTTGTCAACATAATACTTCGTTATACTACGTATAAGAAAGTAAAACAGTATTTCTTCCCGTACCATGCAGAATACTTGCTTCAAATAACAACTCACATGACTTGCGCGTAAGGAGTATTATTATTATTATTATACTTGACTCATCATAACTTGTTACAGAAAGGACGTAGAAATTTAGTTCTTGCACAGAAAATTATTTTGGAATGTTAGCTGTATTTTGTTTGGCATATAGGTACCCATATATATTGACAATAATACAAATATAAATCAAAACGTATTATTATTTTTAAACCAAATAATAAATTTTGCAATTTTCATCAAAATTTATTTTGATGATTAACATACCCTTCAAAGTGTCCACTTTAAACTGTGTCTTATCACTAGTCCAAAAACTGTTTATAATGCTAAATACTCACTCAGTTGCAGCATTATTGCCAGAAAAACAAAAGACAAACTCTGGCAATTTTAAAGCATTTTGAGCAAATAATCTTATTCTTATTAAAATATGTAGTTATTTCCATCTACCTCTGAACTGGGCACGTCTTATTTTTTGACCAGTCCAATATTTTTTCTCCAGTGATATATTGCTTAAGGTAAACATATTCCGCATATATATCGGTTTCCAATAATTTCTGATTTGCTATCATTTTATTAATTAACAATTATTTCGTTTCACATATAGCTATATGGGTAAATTCCGAAAAATATGATGAGTTACTCGATAACTGAAAAAATACCATACACAAATTGGTGGTCCACTAAAGAATGCTTGTTCTTTCATATAATTAATACTTCATAAAGAAAAACCGAAAAACCAGTATTGTATAACCTAAAAAAAAAGAAAAACAGATCTCAACTCTCTTCACTGCTGAGATATCACGAGATAAGTACCACGCGATCATTTAAATTCTAAATTATAGCAGGTGGGATTTTTTTTATTAGGTTGTCCAGAATGTCAATTATTGATTAATTGAAATTTGCGGTTATGTTATACTTTGTGACATTTGTGAATCTTATGTGTAATCGATTTAAATTTAATGGAAATGAAAGCATTACAAGATAAATTAGTTTTATTGTGAATTACAAAAGGTGTTCAAAGTGTTCTCCCCCTGTTGCAATGCAACTGTTAACCCTCCGTTTCATATTTTCAAAAGCATTTGCCAACATCTGAACGGTTATAGCGTTACATGCATTAGAAATTGCCTCTTGTAGTTCTTCAAGATTTTGTGGGTTATTTTTGTAAACTGTGTTTTTCAGATACGGATAAATGAAATAATCAAGAATCGTTAAGTCCGCACTGCGAGGCGGAAATTCAATGACTCGATTATCATAAAACTCGCGAATTCGAGCCATACTTTCCCATGTTTTGTGAGCTGTTGCATTGTCCTGTTGGAAATACCCATGTAAAAGTTCGTCATCATGAAGATTTTGTAAAAACGGTTCAAGTAAATTATTTCGATATCTCTCAGCATTTATCGTTCCTTCAAAAAACACAGGTCCAAATATACGCCTTCTAGAAACCGCTAGCCAAACACCAATTTTCTGCGGATGGAGAGGCGATCGAATAAACTCATGAGGATTCTCCGAAGACCAAATACGCATATTTTGTTTGTTTATATAGCCGGATAGGTGAAACCATGCTTCGTCAGAAAAAAATGTTAAATCCAAAGTGTTGTTGTCATTTAAATTATTCAAAAACCACTGACAGTATTCTATTCGTACAGGAAAATCTCGAGGGAATAGCTCTTGAACGACGTTAATCTTATAGGGATAAAGATTTAAATTTTCTTTTAACATTTTTTGACAAGTTCCATACGAAAGGTTTATTTCTTGGGCTAATCTGCGAAGAGATTTTTTGGGAGACTGTTCCATTCTTTCTGCAACATCTGCCACAATCTCAGGAGTCCTTTTTTTGGGCGCGCCACTACCAGCTTTCCTACCTACAGTTCCAACATTACGAAATTTCGCCACACATGTGTAAATTTCTTGGACTAATTTTTGATAATGCGCAGGAAAATTAGGGAAGGCATTTTGAAAATCATTGATGCAGTGCGGTACTGAATATGTCCATTCACCATTCTCTTGTCGTTCGGCGTTTTTAAAATAACTTTCAGTAAGAAAAATCTTATGTTCTAAATCAAACATTTTGAAACGTCACTTTGACAATTGAAATTGTAAATTAGTACTTATATACCAACTTAATTTAAATTTCACAGACTGCTCTAATTTAGAATTTAAATGATTGCGCGGTATTAATAATTGAAGAAAATGAATTTTTGGAATGTACACAAAAAAACGATTTTTGGGACCATTTTGCAATTTCGAATTTATTCGTTAACTCCAAATTCGTACACGGCAGTTGATGTTGCATAAAAATCTTCTCGGTGTACTAAACAACTTGTGGACAAACCAGCTACTATCCGAGACCACTACGGCGCCATAAATTGCAAGCAGATCAGGTTATCTGATAAGTTCTTTTGTCTATAATTTTTTTTACCATAAGATACAGCAGTAGAACACTTAAAAAGTTGTCTTTGCAGTTCTACGCCTACTTCAAATCGAACTCTGGAAGCGGGCATTCTGCCTCAATAAAACACTTAACATTCAATTATTTATTGTTCGTTATCTTCCGACTTACCTCACGGACAATTAACATTTGTCAAAGGGAACTCCGTTCCGAACCAAATTAAAGTCCTCGAAACTATACATCCATCACGCTCGAGTAAATTCACCTTCTTCCTTTTTTATTTTTCGCCAAATCCGCGCTCAATTTATTCCCCCTTCGGCGAACGCCCTCTCGCGACCGTCTAGAGTACTACTCAAAAATCAAACGACAGTGCAAAACAGACTGAAACAAATGACACAATTTCATTAGAATTTAATTGTAGAGGGGTCCTATCTGGCAGAACGTTCTACTTTCCTCTTCTCGTCCTCGTTTTACCCGCAGCATCCAAACAAAGACGACACGAAGAACTATAACGTCTCCTATTACCGGAAACGACGTTGCAAGGGCGGAAGTAAATAAGCCGACTTTAGATTGTTTTTCCTTGTTATTGATGTTAACTGTGAAGTTGGAATCTAATTAAAATACGTTTGCTGATTCACTGGATGTTGTTTCAACTCGCCCCCCCCTCCAATCTTATTTGACCCCCTTTTGTATAATTAAACTCTCTCTAGCACGAATAATATATTTTCACGAGGAACACACAGAGACAGAGCGAGATGGAGACTAGAGATAAGCAGCGGGAAGAGTAAAGGTTTACGTTTTCTTATGGTTCTTCTTCTCTTTTGATAGAGAGACTTGTAAGACGCGCATTCCCTGTACACTTCAGTTTTACTTCTACTCATCCTCGAGTTATATAACTGAGATTAAAGTTGAATACGGAAATCTAGCGTGCTCGAGTGGTGCGGTACTATATATATGTATATCTACGGTACCTACTGTGCAGTCTGAAAGATGTACGAAGTTTAAGTACTCCGCGTTCTGTGACTTCGTTGTCTTGAGACTATTATGGTGCTGCGGGGTGGAGGTCGACTTCAGATCAAATTACTCGATCGCCGCAGTCGGATTTGGAAAACCCCATGTGGAAAACGAGCGTAGCTTATTGTTAGTTTAAATAATATATCCAGAGTGTCTTAGATGCTAAATCAATTTAACAGAGAGAGCGCAGGATGTGAATTAAACTCTGGAGCACCTACCTACATGCAAGAAGAATGGAAACATTTTGTTCTAGTATACAACGTGATCATTTTGAACTGTTCTATTCGCAAACATGTTTATTTATTTTGGTGGTTAGGTTTACTATTTAAGATTTTCCTTTGATAGATCTCAATGAATTATATGAAATATTTTTTTTTAGAAATACAGAAATTGCACTTTATATTTTTTATAATAAACAATAATAAATACGTTACAACTTTATTACTGTAAAACGTAATCCCATAATTATGTCACAAAATGAATACATTTTATAAAAGTTATTCGAAATATCCACCGTTATTTTCAATGCTTAGATTGACACGTCTTCTCATATTGTTGAACACATCGTGGAGTGTTTCCGGTGTGATATTTTGCAAATTTCTATTAATTGAGTTAGCAGATGGTTCTTGGTGGAACATTTTATTAATAACTATTTTAAATAAAAATAAAAGTAAAACTCTTGAAAACTTTCCACAATTTTTATTTAGTCTTTGCGACATATTGCAGTGACCTTGAGTTTGGTGGTAAATTATAAATAGGCATAATCAAGATCACTTCAAGATTTAATTTAATTAATTATTATTTTATTTACTTCATTATGATGTGTATATAAATATTCATTAAGTTAATATTTTGGAAAATTTAATTTTTTATTTACGTAAAACAATATATGAATGTTATCATAATTTTTATAAAAACTATAATATTAGAATAAGCATAAAATATTACGTGAATAATAACAAGAAAGTGTTTCCCGCACGAAGAATACTGTGACCGGGAGAGATCGACAGATTGGCTCGGCGAAAACAATATCTTTCGCTAGATGCATTGGATGAGTCACGAATATGTAAACAAGTTGATATTTACATATTTGTCTACCTTTTTGAAAGATTACTAATGCACTGCTTTCCCGGGTGGTGCAGCACTGCAGCTATGTATTTCTGGAGGTGGTATCGGTATCGTACCGAAGACAACCGGGCGTTTTTGTGAAGAAAAATATCCATATAAGTCGGGAACCGATGAGAAACCGGGAGTTGCTTGGTGTAAACCGCACTCAAAAGAAAAGTCTGAAGTAGGTGGAAACCTCTTCTTCCTCTTAAATGTTATATTAACTTAGAAGTTCATTCATGAATTTGAATTTAGAATAATTTTTAAAGAGAACTTGTAATATTTTCCGTAGTAATTTTACTGTACTTATAGAATTTTCCAACCGAAGTGGAACTTAGAATAATTTTTATGAATTAGATGTCGTTTTTAATTCTGAGTTTGGTTTACATTGAGACTTGTAATGATTTTTGGAAATAATTATTTATTTTCGGAACAGTTTTATTTAATTAGAACTTTGATTTTTTTTTTATTTTTCTAGAATGTTTTGTTTTATATGCAGGGTTATTACACCGTGCATTATGATAAAGCATTTTAGTGTCTGTAACGATCAAATTGAATAGCATAATAATTTTTTTTTATATAAACACTTTGTGTTTTAATAAACATTTTCTTTACTATTTTATTTACCAGATTAGAAGATTTGTAGTTAATAATTTTGTTTTATGTATATACAGAATAATTGAACGGTGATCAAGTTTTTTTTGAAATATATATTTGAGATGGATGAGTTTGAAGCGCTGTACGAAGAATTAAAGTGATTTAATAATGTTTGTTATAAATGTGTATATAGTGTTGTACAAATTTTTCTTGAGTGGTGTTTTGTATTGGAATCTCAGAGCGAGGTAAAGTTTTATTTTATATATCTATATATTTTTTTTTATATATATCAATTATATTTTATTGTGTTTGTGTATTTGATATTGACGTGTTGGGTAATAGATCAGGGATGTGTGCGATGAATTAAGTAGTTGTTTAATTCATAGCATGGAGTCCTGGTGAATCCTTAAAACACGAATTAGTCTTGGTGGTACTGTTTTGGGAGCGAGCAAAGGCGCCAGGCAGAACTAATCAGGGCTGAGTTAATTAGTTAAATGCACAAAGACATTTTTTTTTATTAAATTTAAAATTTATATATATACCTTAAGGGGTGAGCACATGGTGGTGTATGTTCGGGTTGTGTCCAACGAGTTGAAAAGCATACTTGTAGGGTGGAACTTTGGGGTACCTACCAGTGTGAATTTGCTTTCTGATGGTACTGTCTTGGGAGCGAGCAAAGGGCCAGGCAGGACTAATTAGGGCAAAACCACTTCCTTAATGTTTATATTCTTGTAAATAATAAATCGCGTGATTTTTTGTTATTCATATTCCAGTACAATTCACAATATGCAATAAATTTTATTTTATTAAAAATGTTGATTGTTTACATGTATCTTTGACGAATATAAATCATGATAATCACATTTATTTTTAAAATATAAATTTGTACTCGATGTTATTCTTTAATTAATCATAATTTCTTTATTGTTTTGACTATTTGATCATGACATGTGTGATTTTATATGATGATTTGAAATATTTAAATTTTTGTAAATATATTTGTGTAATTTAAAATCTTTCTTTCTTTAATATTTTTTTTAATAAACTAGATGATAAGGTTTATTTTGCATTTTATTTACTTTACCTGACCTGGTAATAACTAAAGAGCATTCAAGTTGATGGGAGAGTTTATTTATATATTCTGCCCATGAGAGAAAATTTTCTTTAGTCATTCTAAACTGAGCTAGTTAAATGTAAAATTGCCTAACCTACAATTTAGCAGAAAATTTATTGAATCTTAGTCTAGCATAAGGCCTAGCACTAGGATGTATGCTTGATTCTTACTTACTTATTGATTGAATAATTTGAATTATTTTTATATAAATCTCAATTTGCAAGAGTCACAGCAATATGTTTCGTTATTTTTCATACCATCCTCTAGCTGAACTAACAGGTCAATTTGTGTGTAGGGTGTTATATATGCCGTTGTATTTATTGCCTCTTTGTACATAAGTGTCTATTATGGGTGTGTGTGTGTTTGTAAAATTTCTGTGTGTTCGTTACTTTCTCTTTTCTTTGAATTGATTTTTTAATATTATATATATATTATATTATGCAATATTGATCTTTTATGTTCTTTTAATCTAGTTTCGATCTTTCTGCCACTTTGTCCGACATACATAGCTTTACAGTCTGTGCAACTAATTTTGTATACACCTGATTTGTCGGTAAGCTTAGTTCTTTCCTTATTATTGACTAACATAGCACCTAAATTGTTTTTATTTATGTTGACTGTTTTGATTCCTGTTTTCTTAAATATTCTGTTAATTTTATAAAATGTTCATTCATACAACTGCCTCTATGTAAAATTTTTCAGTCAATCTACCCACTTCAACATTCTTACGAGGCATGTAGATATAATTTGGCAGTAATGAGTATATAGCGTTGGATATCCGTTTAATTATCCTACAAGATGAGGCCTTGGATATGCTAACAAAATCTCCAACTGCAATAATCATAATGTCAGTGGAATAAAACCTTAATGTTAACAATAACTATGTGAGCGGCTGTTATGCATCCTCCACTAAAATATATCATATATTAGTAGTGAAACAATAACATCATGATAATACCTACCGATTTGTAGGAAGTGAAATTAAATGTTCAAGTCTTTCTAACAGAGAAACGACTGTCCCTTTTGTTAGTCTGAATCTATCAAAAAATTCATTGTCATTGAATTTATTCAAACCGTTCTCCCTATTTTTATAAACTTTACGTCTTACGACTACATCAACCTCATCCTGATGAGGAACTAGAAGTCGTTTGCAATATATATTGGTTCATTTTATTAGATAGTGTTCGAAATAAATACCAGAGTATCTGTTTCCAAATTTAACAATTTAATTATCAACAACACAACCTATATTAAGTGAGATTATACCATACTTGTCGTCAAAGTAAATATTAAAGTTTGTTAAAACTAGAAAATTCTGACGTTGGGGCTTAAGGTGATTTTGTAGTTGACTTTAAAGTTAAAGTGACATTATGAAACCCAAATTTAGGGTTAAAGTCAACTTTGAAATTAAAAGTAACTTTAACTTGATTATGAAACCGGCCGTAAGAGTAAATATGTTTAAAAATAAAATTCAGATTAAAAAAGTTATTATTATAGTTAGAATTGTCCTTAGATAACCATTACTACACTTTCAAGACTGTGAAAATTACGGCAATGTGCGCAAAATTTTCGTTTTAACTCTTTCTAATCACTGGGAATTAGATTTTACCTTTGATCATAAACAAATAGGCACTCAAAAGCGTAAACGATACACACTCTATCTAAATTAAATTATGCACTTTCGTTACAACAATACACGATGGCACTTCAACGCGGTAAATGAGTTTAATTATGTTTAACAAATACTGAACAGAATAGTGTTGACATTCGATGCACTCTCCTGTTATATGTACTAACATTGTACCATATTACTGGCATGCTGTCCCTTTAATTCGTCTAGTAGTATGTGTTGTTACATGATAACAAATACGTTAACGAAAACAAATAACGAAATTTTGCGGTGCGGTTGGCACACGACAAAAGAACAAAACACGAATCAACTTGACCTTCACGTTGAAAATGTCAACCTAATCGTAGCGCTACACCAAAACATCAACACAGTTCGTCACGACAACAATATAACATAAATATGGTATGTAAACAGCCATTTTCGAAATAATAACCCTTCATATCTGTAACGCGATCGTATAACAGAAGAGGGAAAAAACTTAGGGCATACGAAACGCGGCCTACCTTCCAAATCATATTTCACTTTGCGGGGACAGGATTAACCGTCAACAAATATATGTTTTGTTATCCGGGCGGGGCCGTAGATGTGAACACGCTTGTCCTGTGACGTGAGCTGCTTTTTGTTTTTTGCCGAGTTTGGAGAACGTGTTTCATCATGAAATGAGGTCACTTTGTTTTGATGTAAATAACTTCATCAAAATATATAGTGTATGGTTGTTGTTAGTTCTAAGGGAATATGCGACGCTCTTGGCATCGTAAAAAGCGTGCAAAGCATCAGGAAGCAAAACAAACGCGCGGGCTTTGCTAGTTCTGGCTGAGAGATTTACGCGAAACGATAATCGGATTTTATTAACCCCCTAATATAATAATAGTTGATATCTTGTCAGTTTCAATTTTAAGTTTCTATTTTACTAGATATTTTTATGTAATTTTGTTTGATTTTGGTTGATGGTAACCATCTTTACCATGATCCAAAATGGAGAATATAATATTGTCCATAATAACCATCACTTGGAAGACCGTACAAGATCCCAAGATCCTCACGGTCATATGACAGGTATCATTTTTTAAATTTAAATTCATATTGTGTTTATTTTAGGAATATTGGTCCAGTTGTTAAGATTTGTCAACTTAATATAGAAGGTATATCCAAAGACAAATGAAATCCATGTAGCATCAGTGGATTGACTGGTTTCAAGAGGAGAACAGTATGGTATGCAAGTGGAATATGATTGCGAGTCCACCTTGTGATTGCGGAGCTGAGATTGAAACAGTTAAACATATTGTTGAAAAATGTCCTCTGGCTAAGTTTGAATTTGGACACACGAACTTACATAATTTAACTCAGAGGCTGTTGCTTGGATCTTAACAACTAGAGACCTTTAGTTTTGTGGCACTGTGATGTAGGTTTTTTATTCTGCAGGTTTTTTTCCTACATCCTAGACCAAATGGTGCAGTGTTTTAGAGCCCTCCCCCTGCAGTTATGACCCTTCTAAATATATTTATACTTTTATAATTTAATTTTTATATATTCCTTTTCTTGTACCTGTCATGTAGTTTCATACAAATATATATATACCTACATATTAACCTCCTGTGTGTTTCATATACACTATTTTTTTAAGGGTTAATAGCAATTACTCTTGTGTTGTCTTTGAGAGGAACACTTTGTGAACATTTAAACAACCGCTGTTTATGCGGCTCGAAAAGATATTTCCATCGAAGCAATATTTTATTCGTTATGATATCCCTTTAGGCAGTGAATGAAATGCCGACAGAAACCTAGAAGTATTGGACAACAACCTTGAAAATCCACGGCTTAGTTGTTTTTTTCCCCACTATTATAGGAAAATTGTATGTACAGTTTCTCAACACAAAGGTTGCCAATCTACACGAGTCGAACGCATTTAGGACGGACTTTAACTGAACGCATAGGCATAATATTCATTCATAACTTGATAACTCAAGCGATATTACAAAAGCCACATGTTAGGCACGTTACAAACGCACACAATAACCTGCTTGTTAAGGCCCGGTGCACACTTGCTGCAAAAGTTATCGGGACGCTGCGTCATTTTCAATCGCATAAGAAGAAATGCATAGCAACTCATGTGGGAATTCACACGTGAAGCTGATACCTATCTGACGCCGAGATAGTTATCGATGTTGCCGCAGGGACCTGTGGGACGCGCGTCACATTTCTATACCGCGGTAGCTGGTAGTACACATTTGTTTACGGTTGAGTGCACATTAGCAGCAGCGTCATACCTCCTATCGAGCTTCTGAAGTCTACACCATGTCTGATGAAAATGTGGATGTCGAACGTTTCATTGATGAAGTAAAAACCCGGTTGGTAATTTGGGAAGTCTTTTACGTGCCTCAATGTTACTGCCAGCATCTCCAAGGGTGATATAGGAGATCTCATGTAGGTTTCTTTTCCTTGTAGTGCGTCGCTGATACGACCGGCCAATTCGTCAAAGGATCGAATTGACATTCGAAAATAAATAAAATACTTATCATCATCTTCCCTGATATCCGTCAAGCAAACATTAAAAGCTCCCTTCAAGTATCTCTTGCTATTGTATGGATGAATCATGTACTTCCTTTTTCTAATTTCATTTTTACAATTTACGTACTTGTACACTAAGTACGCAAAAAAAAACTTTCTCTTTCAATTTTTGGGCGCGTATACGATTCATTTCAGTTGGTGCCAAATGAGAGACTGTCGCTGAGGACTGAGGTCTATTTCCGTGAAAGTGTGCATTGGAATGGTGATAAGACGCAGATTGAAATGACGCAGCGTCCCGATAACTTTTGCAGCAAGTGTGCACCGAGCCTAAAACTACAAGAAATACATAAAGAACAAAGAATCTCTGTTCTTCAAACCAAGTATGAAATGTACAGAAAAAATTTTACCATTTACAATTTTGTGTGTGTATATTATTTTAATTCGTCTTGAAATGCTGATAAAACACTCATTTATCGAATTATAGGGGTATAAAAAGTATAAAAGTTGATTTATTTATTTGTAATAGGGAATATCACAAAGCAACGACTTCATGTACTAATTTTTATATGCGTATACATCAGTTTCTTCCGATATTTAGTAACAGGATCTCGAAAACTCCAACAGATATATAGGTATTCAGTAAAATGGGAAAAGAACTGCAGTTTTAAGAGCTCTATTTAATTAGAGTTTTGTTTGTTAGAAAAAGTGCATGGCTTATTACATTTTTTGTTGTTATTTCGTTCGATTTAGAAGAAATGTGTAAAGGAGAAAGTGGTAGGAAATTATATGGTGAATAATACACATTAACATATATTTTTATTCTAGTTTTATATTTTGAGGTATGATACACAAACTAGTGTTTTTTCTAATACAAACCACAATAGACCATGACTTTATAAAAAAAAAGGTGTTTTCTCAACGATTCATATGATGTGCTACTTGATATAGTTATTTTTATAAATAAATAAATTATGGCCATTTTCTTATTTTAATAAATTGATTAAACTGTATTATTTACAATTTGCCTACAACTTTTTGTTGGTTGGAATAATATTTTTCTTTCTTTACAATACGATTACAAATAACTATTCACTTTCTTTTAAAAATACTAATAAAAACGAGTTAAATTAAACCCCATGTGTACTTTGAATGCAAATCTCCTGAATATTATGAAAGTGTTTTAAAAATTAAGATTGGCTTATGAGTAACAACTAAAACATATCAAATATTTATTAGGCGTCTTATAATAAAAAAAGATGATATTAATAATTTAAACTGCAAATTAAATGGACTATAAAATGAACTGATAGAATTATTGATAACACGCGTTTTAGGGTCTTAGGGCAATCTGTCGATAATATTGCATATTTTATTATATTTTATTTATTTTTTTGTTTGCAAGATAAAGGCCTGCTAAATTTGACATTTTTCTCTGATGAAGCGAATTCTCATAATTTTTGTTGAATTTTTTCTGCATTCTGCGAAACTTGATGTATGGCTAACAG
Organism: Amphimallon solstitiale; assembly: GCA_963170755.1. Lineage (NCBI taxonomy): Eukaryota > Metazoa > Arthropoda > Insecta > Coleoptera > Scarabaeidae > Amphimallon > Amphimallon solstitiale. The sequence goes on from OY720675.1 coordinate 5,263,146, forward strand.
TTTCTCGCCCCAGAATTGTTGGACCTACTTTTTTTTTTAATTTTACAATTAATGTTGTGAGGTATAGAAACATTTTGAATGAATTTATTGAAAGAATGCACGAAGATGAATTACAGCATTCTTACTTCCAGCAAGATGGTGCAACGGCACACACAAAACAATCATATTCCGCTTTTTTTCGTGAGTTTTTTGACGATCGGATTATAAGCTTACATATGGAAGTTGAATTTCCATCACGATCATCTTGTTTGACAATTATGGGACTTGTTCGTGTTTTCACACCAGAAGAATAGAATATTTATTATATATTATACATTATATTTACTATATATTATTATTATTACTTAAAACTGCTGTTGCTAATTAGCAAGATCTGCAGCAAAGAATTATTGAAGAATGTGTATATAATACCGCCGGCAATGCTGCAAAATGCATTTAACAGCATGAGAAGGCGTCTGAACTTGGAAAATGAAAATAATGGACAACAATTTCAACACTTCCTTTAATTTTGCCTTTTTTTTATTAATAAAATCCTATGAACTAGTTGAGCTTGTTGTTTTATTGCACCTTTACATCAAAAGACATATTTATTGATGTCACGATGACATTTTTCAAAAGTTTTGGGTTTGTTACGAGTATGATAATATGGCTTAAATAGATAAGCTATGAGAGTTCTGGAGCAAAATCCTATATGATTTAACATAGGGGCCTAAATTTTACTTTTCTTCCCCACCAAGGGGTATCCCCCACCCACATTTTGATTCTGTGAAGCGCACCCGCCCAGAACAGATTTGGACAGCTACTGAACAGCTTCTGAAGTGCTACAAGCAGCTACTGAACAGCTTCTGAAGTGCTACAAACAGCTTCTGAACAGCTTTTGTACAAACGCTGTTCAAAAGTGCGACAAACAGCTTGTAAAGCTGTTCAAAACTCTTCAAAAGTGCTACAAACAGCTTCTGAACAGCGTTTGAAGAGCTTTTGAACAACTTTAACAGCTGTTTGTAGCACTTTGAAGAGCTTTTGAATAGCGTTTGTACAAAAGCTGTTCAGAAGCTGTTTGTAGCACTTCAGAAGCTGTTCAGTAGCTATTTGTAGTACTTCAGAAGCTGTTCAGTAGCTGTCCAAATCTGTTCTGGGCGAGTGCGCTTCACAGTATCAAAGTGTGGGTGGGGGGGTACCCCCCTTGGTGGGGAAGCAAAGTAAAATTTAGACCCCTATGTTAAATCATATGGGATTTTGCGCCAGAACTCTCATATGTTTTCTTTTTCAATGCCGTCTTCGTCCTAGAAAATTTATGATATCACAGTACTTGTGAACTGTGTTCTTAAATTTCAATGTAGTTGGTTTTTTCAGTTTTTTTTTTAATATGAAGGTTAATAATGTAATATATTTTTGTATTTAGTGTTACTTTTTCGTTTCACAATAATAAAAATATTATTCACGCTTTAAGTTGTTTTTATAAACTAAGAAGTTCGCTGCAACAACTTAGGCAGCGGCCGGTAGAACTGTAATGAGTTATAGAAGACAGTTTAAATAAGACTATCATTTTGTTTGCCAGAATAAAATTATAGATTTCTGCACATTTAATAATGCTCATCTGTCACTATTCGATCACAACCTAACTAATGCTAAAACTATAATATCGACGACTTCCAAATTATTATAAACCGTCACAGTCTTATATTTGTCTTTGTATTCTGTATATACACCGCTGCCACATAACAAAAAACTAAAACTTATTCGCGACGTGATGATCCTCCTGTTGGCGTATTTACGCTGACCAGTAGCATTCTTAACTCCACTGAAAACATCGAAAACCTGTGCACAATGAGAATTCTTCGGTCCGTAAAGGCTAGTTCGTTTCATTCCTCTAGTATCGATTGACCGTTGTTTTGATATTGGAAAGCCGAAAGCGAGATTTATGTATTTCCTTTGGAGAGAATCTCCATTAAAAGTTCCAGAACGCTTCTTGAACTTGACAATGCTCTCTCAATTCGATAAAGCATTGGGAAATAAGTGTATGTATGACAAAAAGACGCTGCCGCGTCTACTTCTTTCAAAAAGTTTTGGAAAGTACTATTAGGTTTGATATATACAGTCTGTAATGATATTTCAAATGTAACGTTGAATAAGCATATCGAAAAAAAGACTTAACTTTAACAATACATTAGTGATTAGTTTTGTTTCGTAAATCTTAAGCTAAATAATGAAAAATATATATAAATAATAATAACGATAACTGGTTTATTGATTACAAATTAAAATGGAACCTTTAGTAATTGAATTTAAAAACTAATATGAAATTCTAAAATAAAATGAAATTGATTGTTTAATTAAATTAGCCTGCTAAGCTCAGTTCGGACTCTCCAGGGCGATTCAGGTTAAAAAGAGGTGATTAATTAAAAGGTTTCCAAACATTATTTAGAGTTAATAAAAATAAAAATCCCTTTTATAATTTAAATAATACTTATATTCAAATTCAATGAAGTTTATACATTTTACAAACCAAGAAATATCCTACTCAATATAATGTTTCTAAACTCAAAAATAAACAAAACACATTAATATGCAAGTTAAATACACTTTTATATAATGATTACATTGAAGAAAGTTTACGTATACCATCCATTATATTTAAACGTAAACAACAGAATCAAGAATTGACAACGTATGCTACATACAAGATTTATGTATAATTATATACATATACCACAATGCCGAAACATATTAAGTTACATTATACTTTAAATTACAGAGACGATATTAATTTAACAATCATATTTATTTTACTCATATAAATATATCTACTTCGTTCGTCTCTGTTTGAAAATTGATTTATAAAATTTAATTCTTTATTGTCAAAATACATTCACATACAATAAGTTTTTATCATTTAAACAATACCTTATATTAAGATTTTTCTATCTTCTCTCTTCGGCGGTGAACGGGAACTTCTTTGTTCACGACTAAGCTTGCTCTGCCAAATAAAATTAACAACAATACTTATGACTGTTATCGACCCTCTCAGGAGTCTATTATTTATTTAAATTATAATTAACAACAATTCTTATGACTGTTGTCGACCCACTCAAGAGTCTATTATTTGGAGTTCGCCTTTCGACACAAAGTCTAACTGGTTTAACTTTCGACTCATGCATTTCTATTATTATATTATCCTCCTATAAGAAGCAAAAATACGTATTCGTATTGTTGCTTCTTATTGGAGGATGTCTGTGATTCCCCGCTTTCTAAATAGTCCGGGCCCTACTAATTTTTTTTTTGCAATTTTAGTTTTTTATACGTAGTAAAAGGAAGTATTGCGATGATGAAAACGTTACCTCGGGATTTTTGCAGATGACAACCTTTTGAAGAAACCTGGTATCGAAAAGTGGTTTTTGGAAAAATGTCTGCTCTCATAATGTATTTTTGTACTGAAGGAATGTCAAAGAAATTATTTACTAACCCAAACAGTTTACCAGCAGGGTTACCCTGACAGAACAACAATTTCTTTAGAAAGTATAAGAACGACAACAAAACTCGACATATTCATACTATGTTACAAATAAAAATTACTTGTATACTCATACAATGCAAACTATATTACCGGCATTTCTAACCTACAAAGTAGTTTTGTGTACATAGCTGCATGAGCTACTCGGTATTTTTGTGTCGTATTGTGTTTCTATGGGTTTTCTTGTACGATAATGGAGTCAACGATTGATGTTTTCAATGCGTCCCTGGAATCGCGGTCATATAATCCTAACTGCCGATCCCTAATGATTACATATACAATACATTTTTCACCGTTATTGCAATTAAAGAAGCACTTTTGAAAAAGTGCTTCTTTAATTGGCGTATACAATCTTGTTATACAGGATGGCCGCCGAGGTATCCCAGATACTTCGTATATGAATTCAAAGACTAATTTTAAGCAAAAATGGTTCTATTTAGTTTTCCCTAATGCCTAACGGTTCTTGATATATCAAAGTTTCAAGTTGGCAGGTCGTATGGATAGATACTAAAAATTTTTTTTGATTGTCAGTTCGTTAATTGTCATAATTGACAGTTGCTTATTTTCTATTGTGTCATTTGTGTTAAAATCATGCCTGTAATTTATTCAAATGAAGAATACGCGGACTTGATTTTCGTGTATGAATATTGCATTGGTAGAACGTGCCATCGCCTCAGTTAGTGGCTATCAACGACTATACCCAAACCGTCGTCTTCCAGACAAGCAAACGTTCAGCAGAACCTTCACAACTCTTCGATTAATGCGTTACCTAAACGGACTTGTGCAAGAGAACTTATACGAGTAAACAATGCTGCAGAAGTGTTATCTTTACCAACCGGTACAAGAACTTCTCCCCATGGATCTTCCATAAAGAGTTCGTCTTTGTAAATGGTGGAGCAATCATCTGTATATACTTTCAAGGACCCTTTCTTGTGACGACGCTATATAAGACATGGAATCAACAATTTCCACAATGAACATGTGTGGTCGATCGAAAACCCTCGTGCTGTTCAAGAAACCTATTTTCGGAGATTTTCCGTAAACATTTGGGCGGGAATAATTAATAATGAAGTTATTGGACGACATATCTTCGACGGAAATTTGAATAGCAAAATGTACCGGGCTTTTTTGGAGAACGATTTACCTCTACCACTTATGATCATTCCCCTTTAGACCAGAAAGACGATATTGTTTTTACATGACGGTGCACCGGCCTTTTGTGGGAACGACTGCTCCGACGGAGAATTGAGTTATGAATTGCACAAGGCGGTGGTCACATTGAGCAGCTCTAATAAATGCATAGCCAGTAAGCTTTCCTTAAAATAAACCACAACTCTAGTAATTTACTTCAGCTTCAAACTCCGATATTTCAAGAACCATTAGGAATTCGGGAAAAGTGAATAGAATTATTTTTGCTTAAAATTAGCCATTGTATAACAGGTTAAAAGGACGGATATGCTTCGTAATCCTCCAATAAACTAACAATCATGGCTTGTAATGAGCTTGCAGAGAAGTCCATAGATCATCTTTTTGCAAGCGTCTCTGAAGGAATAATAAAGCGTATTCGTTTACGAATTTATCAATAAAACTTTATTCATTATGATTCGCCACACATTAAGTATCTATTGGTATAAATTTATTTTAAAAAATATAATTTTACTGAATAATTTGTTTGTAGTCACATTGTTCATTTAGTTTAAGTAGTACAAGTGGAAAAATATCTAACACGGTTCTATATATACATATTATATGTTCTTAAAGGAATTCTTTTGAATTTTCAATCATAGAAGAAGTATTTTATTACTTTCTTTTATAATATAATCTTTCCAATTCTTCTAACGTGCTAGTAAATATTACGTATTGCAATATCCCCTGAGTGCGCATCTAAGAGACCTACGATTACTCAACCATAAAATCAAACAGAATTTATCTCAAAGTACCTTAACATCAAACGTTTTACATCACTCTTAAGACCAGATGCTGCACATTTCTATTAATTATATAAATGGCATTAAGTATATTAACATAGTTTTCGGTAATACAAACCATCATTTATTTTTAACGGCAGTTATTCCTTCTTAGGGAAGATGATCCCGCTGCATACATACACCAACATGCAACACAAATAGGTTAACGTGAGTCAGCTGCGCGCGTGTATCTGCGGTAAAATATTTCTATCTGCATGGAAATTTGATTAAAGAAGAGTGCCTTTATGGCGCTCGTTCGCCTAGTGGACGCACACGCCCGTAAAATATTACCTTCGCTGATATTTCTCATATTTCAGTCGCGGCAGATAGCAGCGAGCGTTTCATGTAAAAATATCCCTAGACGGAAAGATGCTCGCGAAGAGTGTACAGGCGGCCACCACCACCACATGCGGCGTATTGCGTTGTTGAAAATTAGAATGCCCGTTGTGTCGTGGCCCCCCGTGTGATAAATGGCCTGCTGAATTAAAGATAGTGTAAAAGGATTCAGCTGTTTCGAGATTACGAAATATTTTCAAATATTTTTCTGCACTCCTCTGGAGTATCACGTGAACGTCTTGAATATTACGCCGCGTTTCTGCTTCCTTTTTAATACGTCTCTTGAATAATGATGCGGAAGAAATTATTTTACGGGAGATTTTTTTATTTTGTTAGAACTAAAACAGGACTGTTAATTGAGTGTTGGAAATATAGATTTATATTTACAAATAGCCTCGTCGTGCAAACAAAATCAGACCGGATTTATGCCAAATTATAAAATATTTGATCGAGCAAACTAGACATTCGTGGTGAATGCAGAAGGTTAGAGCTGGGTTGGGTTTGATATCTTTTCTTTAAGTGAAAATAGTTTCAATAAAAAAAACTTGGATTGTTTTTAATTATTATTAACATTGACTATACAGGGTAGGTACATCACGACGAGATTTTGTTAGAACAATATATAGAGAAAACTTGTAAGAGTTGACTTTTGAAATTGTTACCGAATCTAGTATGATAGTACGAAAAGATTATATGTAATTATGTAGGAAGGTCAATTCCCAGATGGTAGAAGGCGAGGACAGAATATGAAACAAACTGATATATCGCACCCTGAGTGCAACACCATCGCATATGTAAAAACTGAGATTTAGAGAAATCTGTGGTAGAAGATGTAAAAACGTGCATGCACGCGTTCTAAAGGATTTTTCTCTCGTTTCCTTAGAGTTAAAGTTTACGACGATTTTACAGATGCCGCCTAATTATGTATAAAAATATACGTAAATAAAAAATTTTAGTTATTTTCATAATTAATTAATTTTTGATACTTACGATACTCTTGCACAATAGATGTTTAAACAGCGATTGTCAATAAGCCATCTTATTGTCGTTGTTAAGAGTACAACTTTCAGGCAATACTAACACATTTATTCAAATTACATTTCAAAATTTTTTATTTATTTTGAACTACATTATTTTATTGTAACAAATAAACATAAAATTATACTGATAAGAAACAGCAAAAAATAAAGTGGAGGAGCTTAGGAGCTTTTCAGTTTTCATCAGATTCTTCGCTTCTCTGATCTGTCACTTTTAAGTCTTTATAAAACTGCTGATGTTCTTTGTCGATTAAATTTTTATTGCACAAAGCAATAAGACCATCTTTCTTCTTTTTTGAAATTGGTAATGGTCCGTTATAGACACAGTTTAACTTAACTTCCTCTACGTTAACGTAGGTTTTAAGTCTTAGTTTTTGGTTTATAAAAATTTCTTTAAAATCTTCTTCGCCGTAGTCTGTTTTATAATAAATTCTTCTTGGTTCTGATGAGTCAATAAATACGACTTTTATATCAGCCCAGTTGACTTTTTCGTTTGATGTATTTATTGTGTAGTTTTTCCCTATTTGAGAAGCCAACAACTTAAAGTCAAAAATTTCATTTTGTTGAACTTCATGGACTCTGTAAGGAGTACCTGATTTTTTAGCTAATGCTATTATTGGGGTCCACTGAGACGGCACGTTTATTTTATTAGATTTTAAATACCTCTCTTTTTCTCGTTCGATTGTAGAGTGCATACTATCACCCTCATTTTGGGTGTGGCCCAAGATCAGAAACTTATGAGTAATTGTTTTTATGTTATATTTCTGTGTGGCATATAAATACATTGTCATTAAAAATTTGTTTTTATTCTGCCCTCCGCAGTTATCAGAATAAAAAATTACATTCTTTCCCTCGCAATACGTTTTTAAATAGTGCATCACTAAACTGGCAATTTCGTTGGCACCTCTCTTCGCCAAAGTTTCATTAAATACGTAACAATATCCCTTCTTAAATGGAACGTTATAAATTGTAAAGTTATAAGTAGACAACTTACTTACATAGTAGAAGTCAGATTCTTTTGAACAAGGACTCGGTAAAACGGCTTCTAAATCAAAAACAGCTACAACAGTATTTATATCTTTGTTTTCTAAAACAGAAGAAACATCTCTTCGCTTTTCGGCCCGGCAGAGCTCTTTGTTTCTAGTATGATTTACATACTGTTCCTGAATTTGCTCTTTTTCTTCATTACTAGAATTCTTATATCTAGCACATAAAGTGCATTGGTCTTTCTTTGGTCGAAAGAATCCAGTTCAAGAATGCCACCATCATTTATTTTTTTTAAAACAGTTTTTATCATTTGATCACTGATTGACAACGTGCTTAAAAAATATTTTTTACATACTCTAATGGTGCTTTCATTAACAATAAAATTATATTGATAATTATTTCCCCTAATATCTTCAGAAACAGATCTCTGATGACGATATTTCGGTTCTACTTTTTTTAAACTTTGTACCAAAAACTGCCGTTGCTGATCTATATTACCCAATCCGCAGTAATTTTCAAAAATTTTTTTACGCTCTTCGTTAGTTATTTTTAAAATGCATTTAAATTTGCAATTTTCGGTGCAAGTAGTTTTCATTTCTTTGCCTTTCACCCAGTTACCTCTAGTGTTCGTGTGAGCTTCCCCAAAGTTCAGTTGTCGCTTTTTAATATTTCTCATCCATTTTTCCTCGCGTCGTTTTCTTTTTCTTGATTTCGCCTTCTCGTTTTCTTCGGGAGATTTTCTTTCAGAGTTCTCGTCTACGAGTATTTCTGATTTATCTTGGCTATTTAGTACCATACTATCTTTGTCGTTACTTTTGTTACTGTTGTTTATCTCTACATTTTCGTCTTCCTCCTCTTCTTTATTTCTCTTCTTTAGATGTCCTACTTCGCCACTTTTGTAATTTTTAGGCTCTGAATCTGTGGTTTCTGCCTCTATGTTTTCAAGTCCAACACTATTAGTTATATTTTTATTATTGTAACTTTCTAATGTATTATCTAATGAGTTATAAAAATTCACGTTTTGTAAAACAGTATACGTTAAAGATTCAGAAATACCGCTGCTGCTACTTGTGTTATTGTAGTCTTCTAATTGCCCTTCTCTGGTGTCTTGATATAATAAATCTAAACAAAAAGAAAACATAAATTATTACTTTTTATAACTTTAACATGGATACAGTCGCAAAATTATAAAAGCTTAAGTCACTACCTCCAACATCAGGAGCTGGTGAAAACGGGACATTGCAACATTCCAACCCATCCTGCGATGGATCATCACCTAGGTCTTTTACTGGCGAGTCTACGAATTTATTAATAAAAATTAACATTAACAACGACCGAATTCAATGAAGTGACTACTTACTTTCTAGGTTATAACTTGACGAATGAGGTACATCTGGTGCGGTATTACACTTAAAACTATTATCCATTGGCGATAATTTTAGTAAATTCAATATTTTCTTAGTACGGGCGCTCACACCACTCATGATTGCTTTATATTTGCAGAAATCACGTTGTTTCCAGCTTCACACACCACTACCTAACCGAGAAGTGATTAAGTTCGCGCCAGATATGCGTGGCATCCTCTTCTGTTTTCAACAACTGCTGTTGACTGTCTCACATTGTGCCTTTGTTTATGAAGTAAAAAGGGTGAACAGTGTTCTTACGATAGTCTTGCACAGAGCTGGCGCTAAAATAATCGACTCCAACACTAACGTAAATACAGTTATGATAGTTTTGCACAGTAAATGCGAACAAAAATTAAAGTGTTAGAGTGGTGTAAGTCCAACAAAATTAATACTATAAATACGATACTTTACCATTGGAAAGATTTAAGCTTTCCAAGTGCAACACTCGATTATCTCAAAAAAAACTTTTTTTGGACTTACGATACTGTTGCACTCAGGGTGCGATATAGAGACCACAAACATCTACCACTTGTATCCCGGTCACCCAGTAGAGCTGGTCATGGGTGAAGTAACTCCACTTGGTAGGGAGTAAAAGAAATAAAATGATTCGGCGTCACGTGCTTTACTTAAGAGAGCAGGTCGTCCGGAAAAGCACGACACGGTATGGTCTCAAACCTGCGCTTGATTCCAAAAGAAAAACACGCAATATGTATCAAATCCCCAGTCTATTGAACAACAAAAATAAAACTTGACACTTCAAGTTGTACAAATTCCAGGAGGAGGAAGAATACCTTAGAATTATAATAAAACCCAGCCTGTATATTTTCAAAACCCCAATTATCATAAAACCCTGCCCCAAGTTACACAAATTTAAAAAAAAAGATAGTTACACTAAACTATACACAACTTGGCTGAGGCCTGACAAAGCGTTCAACGCCCGTACGTGAGTTCTATTTTGATCAAAATAGAGATCCGTATTACACAGTCTTTATACGATTAAACGTGTTCGATATTCGAAAGCAAAAAAAACAAGAAGCGTATGGAAGGTATAAAAAGTTCAAGATTGTTGGATTTTTTCTGGATAATGTATAAAATTAGATCTTCATGTATAGAGCCGAAGTTTGATAACAGCAGTGCTCTCAGAAAGAACCTCTGTAGTAACCCTTTGTTTACTATTTTCTGCCTTAATAAACTGAAAGGCCAACAAATTTGTTGCTTTCTATTATTTAAGTGACATATCTTACTACTTCCATATCTGTAACTCCACAATATTGCAGTCGGGTTATCAGAATTGCAGGCAGAGATCATTGGCATCTCCCAACAATAAACTAAACTAAAAATTACAGAATTTATGTTTTACTAGAATCTAATAATTGCTAATATTCCTTTTGACGTATTTACTTAAACAGACAAATCCTACAACACATTTTAGTTGAACGAGAATCGATGATTCACGTATTCGGTGGTCCCATTGTTATATTTAAAACAATATCAATAACACGTTTCTATTACAGCCGGCCGTTTTAATATTTAGCGATTTACGTGAATATTTCAATGAAGCCTGTCGATTTGTCTCATTTTTCATTGGAAAATTAATGAATTAAATACGATCAATACGCCTCCTGGTTATATATGTCAGTTAATAATTGAAAATAATCGAGGACGTCCAATCAAAACTTAAGAAATAAGATGATTATGCATGTGCATAATGTATAATGATGATAAATAAAATATTATAAACGATTTTCTTACGTTTGCTATAATTAAGCGCGCGTTGAAGTATGATGAATAAATATTTAGTGCGATTAATAATGAAGATGAAACGGAACATCTGTTTTTATTTGTTTGATACTCTGATTATTACATAATTAAGGAGATATTACCAAATTGTATTTTTGTATTGTAATAATGTACTCAATACCAACATAAAGTATTAAATAAATAATTGCTTTCTCGTTTTTTCGAAACTTCAACTACTACACAATATAGTCAGAAAATTATGTAACTCTTATTTAACTTAATGAAAATATTGCTGATAGAATAAAATAATATTGTATTATAAGTCTTAAAATTTAAAAACAAACAAATCATAGTTTTCAGCAAAACATGGCTTCTTTTAATTTTCTTATCCATCGGTTGTTAAGTTTTTCCCTTACAAAAGACATATATGAAAAAGAACTTAGTTTAATTGAAAATTGTAGACTTTTGATAGAGCTGAACAATCGCGAAATGCTTTCATATCGATTTTCTACATCTGTGAATAACCGGTAAAATACCTGAATCCTTTTACTTATTTTATTTTATTTATACGTTTATTTAAATTTAAATTTATTCTTTGCATTATTTGTATAATTATATATTTACTTAAATTTAAATATTATTATTTTAGGCATGACTTATAAGTTTAATTATACCTACCCCCTTTAAAATAATATTTTCATTTTATATTTTTATGTTTATTGTAGGGTATGCAACTATAAATACTGAAGAACTTGAGGACATTTACATTCATCTGTATGTTTATAGCATACTTGCTTACTTGATGCTAATAATCATCGTTTATATCTAATATTTAAGTTTGCGTTTATCTATGTAGACAGTCCATAAAAGGATGATTGAACATTTTCTACTTTCTTCCGTAAAGTAAAAAAAACAAAAAAGAATATTCTGAACTGCTGCATATTGAAGAATCAAAAACTGTGTTTCAAAAATATTACTATATTGATTGCACTTTCGGTTATACCGGAAGTCACTATCAACAATAAAATGAAAGCTACATCTTATTTCCATGTAATTTTGAATTTGGCTGAACACACAACAATATATATTTACAGTATATAACAGTATATACCTCCTAGGAAATTGTTAAAGTATTACGGAAGATCAGCGTATCAGCAGCGTTCAGATGGGAAAAAGTTTTATGATTCCACTGGTACAATCATTGACAATCCCAGAATGGTTGCTGATTTATTTAAGGAATATTTTTCTTCCGTTGAAAAAGGCTATCTCAAGCCTCACTTAATCAGTTCGTTGGTACAGTTAATAAAAGTTTTTTAAGGCCCGTAGATGGTGTTGAATTAAAAAATATTATAAGAGAAGTTAGTATAAAACATTCAGCTGGGTTTGATGGCATTCCTTGCTTTATATTAAACTATTTGTCTGATTTTATATCCACACATCTTGCTGATACAGTGAATGAATGTTTTTATGAGGGTGTATTTCCAGGTTCCTTAAAGAAATTCAAAATAATATCCATACAAAAGAAGGGCGATTGTGGGAGCGTCAAAAACTACAGACCACTTTCTTGCTTTCTCAAATATTTTTGAGTCTGTTAACTTAAGATTAGTTTAGTACTTGACCAATAGCAATTTTATTTCCTCTTCACAGTTTGGATTTGTTCCTGGTAGGTCCACCCAAGATGCTTTACATCGGAGTTTAAACTATGTCTATGAACAACTAGACAAGAAATGAAGGTTGGAGGTATTTTCTTTGACTTGAATAAGGCTTTCGACATTCTGGATTACTCTATCTTATTGAATAAATTATATGCTTTGGGTATTCGGGGTGTTACATATGACTTGTTTAAATCTTTTCTGACTATGCTAACGTTTACTGTAGATTTGACCGGCTAGGTAGAAAATGTTGTGGGGTCATTCTGTTCATCGCCTACAAACTTGTTTTGTGGAGTACCTCAGGGTTCCGTCCTCGGTCCAACTCTCTTCATATATATGTAAATAAGTTATTATAATTCAAGTTTTTGCCTGACGTACCTTGTAGCCTTTATGTTCCACTTCGGGGGCGATCTATACCTGAGTCAGGTGTGGTCCTTGGGACTAGTCATCGATCCTGCTCTCGGCTGGGGGGCACATTGTCGCCAGGTTGAGTATAAACTATGGTCGGCATTGTAGTGCATTAGGGACTTGAAGAGTGTTGTAAGTCTGGAATCGGTTAGATCATTTTTCATACGGGTTGGCCTTTTGGGGTTTCTCGCACCATTCTAGGGGTATTCTTGATGCAGAAACGTTTTATTAGGTGCTTCATGGGTGTGTCATCTGCGACATCTTGTCACCCGCTTTTTCAGAAATTACGTGTGTTATCCTTGTATATCTTTGAATATGTTGGAGATCCTGACATGATTTAAAAAGAATGAGTCTACATTTGTCAGAACCTGTGATGTATCTGTCGCGATGGGGACTCACTCATCATGGGATCTGCTGGTACCACTTCATCGGACCTGTCATTTTGAGGCGAGCCCTTGATACAGAGCCATTATTTTCTACAACAGGCTTCCCGATTATTTGAAAAGCGCTGGGTCATCCGCGATTTTCAAGCGTAAATTGAAAGAATATTTACAAGAACACTGTTTTTATAATGTAAATGAATACTTAAATTAATGTTTGTAATTTTATTGATTTGATTATTTAGAAGTTTGTTTTTACATTTGTTTTTTTTATGTTTGTGTCTTTTGTGTACGTTTATTGACGTGTCGATGTTCACTTTCGAACTTATGATAAAAATATATTATTATTATTATTAGAATTGAATTTAGAAGCTCTACCATTAACTTTTTTACCATTTTTAATTACATGCTGAATTTTGGGATTTTGCAAAAAGGAATTAAAAAGTAGAAAAGAAACCGTTCTAATATTTTTATTGGGACTTAAGAGACAGAAAATGACCTCTGCTATCGACCAACTTAATCTGGCAAACTCTCAGAAGAATACGAGTAAATAGAATAATATTGCACGGTTGACGGGTGAGTTTATATGTAATAAAATTTATTAAATTATATAAATTCGCATAAATTTTTTAACATACTTCTTTATAAATTAGGTTTTCAAAATATTTTAAAAATAAGACTTGTTTTAACGCTTTTTTAGAACTTTGTATATTAAATCATTGTGGTCAGTAGTTTTAAGATATACAAATTTATTCGAACAGATAACAATCTGATTTTAGCTTTGAATTAATTTCGCGTTAAAATCAGTGCACGATATGCGAAGATGTCCTGCGGTTGGTTACATGAAAGCATTACGTCAGGTAATTGAATTAACAACATTCCGGTCATGTAAATTATATACACAGGTACGTTAATGTTATGGTATTTCATTTGCTATTATCGGGGAATCAACAGAGCTCACGGCTAACGGATTAATATGTCGAAGGCAAGATAATAATCTGGATGCTGGAGTTCCAGTCACTAAGCTGATATTCAAATATGGTTTGGTATGCACTACATACATATTGATCTGTATGTGACACATACGTGCATTCGCTGTATTGAAAGTTAAATATGCGTTCATTCTGATAAGAAATATATGTAATTATGTTTTTGTAAAATAGTCTGAATATATTGTGTAGGTATATCAAAAAATGGATGATGTTGACGGTAACACTGCGGTGATTTATATTAATTAATTATAAAAATAAAACATTCTTTTTTTAACGGAAGACCCTCAATTTATTAATTAGAATAACCAACTCCATCACATGGAAGACAATGCTTTGCGTCCGGAATTAACTCATTTTTAAAATATTTATTTTAAACTTAGAAAATACATGTAAACATTAAACATAATAACACAAACTGAACATAAAAAAAAATTATGGTCAATATTACAAAAAAGAAATATAGTGGTAACATCAGATAACCCGTAGGACTAATGGTTACTGTGGTATGCCAAAAACCAATTTCTGTTGTTTGCACAATCCAACTTCACACACTGTACAAGCCCACATGCTCCTATGTCCTTCTTTCTTGATTACTACATGCTGCACAGTGCATCCTTTTTTCAAATGGAACGTATTTTTTAAAATTATTTCTTTCTTTCTTGCACCCATAACTAGAACTGAGGGTGGAACCACTGCATCTCTGCGCTGTCAGATTCATCATCTTGCGATATTGTTACAATATCAGCGGTTTCAGGGACGCTGTCTGCTTCATCCTCATCTCCAGACAAATCGCCCTCTGCCAAAACTTCTTCATCAGACGGAATTTTAACAAGAATGGCGTTACTTCGTCTTCGTCCATAACTTCGAGCTCTGCAAACGAACACTTCCTTTTTTTCTGGAAGTAGGAAGATACTTATAAAAAACCTGTGTATAGTCCTGGTGGTCATTTGATACAACCACCACTTTTTTAAGAATGTGGGAAACAGAAAAAAATAAAATTGAACCCTCGGATTTGCAAATATGCAGTAATTAAATAATACTTACCGCCCATTTTCAAATTTTAATCACTTAGCTTGTAAATATAAATAAAAGCGTCAAGCGTGCGTAAACCTGATGACATTTGTTCCAGTAGTTCAGCACCCAAACCATTATACCAAAGAAAACGGAGTCATTTTTTCCCCAATAGATGGTGTCATAAGTGATGATGACGGAGCGGTTTAATGGCAGCACCATTGGGATTGATCCAGCTAATTTTTATATTGGTGGTTACGTGGATTGACCAGTAAGACGGAATGGGTTAAATGACGGATGAATGACAAAACATATGAAGAAGATAAATAGGAAATGCATAAAGTAAAAATTCTTTCATTAATCATATTACAAGTTGAAGAAGTTGTAATATTATTATTAACTGGAAAATATATTTCTTATAGAGACTCTACACGATTCTTTCTTCAAACTATTTGTGATTGACATGTCATGTGAGTTTTGATGGCAATAAACTGCTGCTGCTACTACCACTTTTTAAATAATGCGGCTAGTAAATATTCTATTTAATTCCTTAAATTTTAGGAATGAAGTAAACAATACATTCACAGACTATTACAATTAATGCAACTGCACGAATAATTACCAACAAAAAGTTAGGAATCTAATTAAAAACAGTGACACTCACAAGAAGAAAAATTTAACAATAATGAACCCACGACCACCAATTATGGCCTAACTAAAACTACATAAATGCAACACCCCAATGAGACCAGTAGTATCATACATAAATGCCCCAACGTACAAACTTTCCCAGTATTTAAATAAAAAACTACCGACAAAAATAAATTTCAAATCAAAATACGCAATAAAAAATACAATAACAACGAATAACTTAAAAGACATATACCTAACAATGCTCTCATTTGTCTCATTTGATATTAAAAGCCTTTTCACCTCCACCCCAATAAATGAAATAAAAAAGATAAACAAATGAATAACAATAACCTTCATGACACAGACAAACGAGATATTAAAGAAACATTAAATTTATGCCTAGGCCAAAATTAATTCAAATTCAACAATGACACATACACACAGATAGAAGGATTACCGATGGGAAACCCGTAAAGCCCTCTATTAGCAGAAATATATATGAATAACTTCGAAGAAGAACTCTTCAAGAAAAACCCAGTATTAATCCAACAAGTTCATTACTGGGCCAGATATGTTGACGACGTAATTTGCATTTGGAAAGGTACAGACAGGCAATTAACGGAGTTCCTAAAAGTAATAAATTCTATAAACCATAAGATACAATTTACAATTAAAACTGAAAAAGACAAAGAAATAAATTTTCTAGACGTAACAATAAACAGAAATAATAATAAACTTACATTTGAAATATATAGAAAGCCTACTTTTACTGACAAATATTACATGTAAATGCTAAACAATCAATGAAAATAAAATTGGCAGCTATTCAAAGTTATATACATAGAGCCACAAACATACCACTAAACAAGAGATCCTTTAATAAAGAAATAAACACAATTAAATTAATTGCAATAAATAATGGATATGACCCTAAAATCATAGAAAAACTGTTAAAACAAAAAGAAAAGCACAATAATAACAACAAATACTTATACCCGAAAATAACGGAAAATATACAAAAATGGCAACAAAATAAACAAAATAGTGAAACAATTAGATGTCAAAATAAGCTCGGTAAACAAAACAAATTTAGAAACAATGATTAGCAACAACAAAGATAAAATAGTGTAACGTTCTGTATATTCACAAACGTAAAATTAATTACAATATAAAAATGTAAAACTAATGTATCACACTTAAGCTACTACGATTTAAATTAACACAGGTATTTATTTCTATTACTAATATTTATGTAACACTACCGTATTTATATCACTTCTATTTATATAACACCGTACCACGCAAGGAACTATTTATTTATGTTTATTTATCTTCACTGTTCCGTACGAGACTATTGAATGAATTACTTCTTATATTTATTTTTACTTTAGTCTGTACCGCGCGACGAGTATTTAAGGACTTTCTTATTCCGGAATTACTCATCCATCAGTTCAACTGCCTTTATATACACGTACGAAACATCTGGATCACGCCAGATAAAAGCTAGTGTTCCTCTCGATGTTTGTAGAACATACAAGATTATAATATTCATCACCTGATGAAGCCCTAGTAGGGTGAAACAATTGTTGTGAATTGAATAAAACTGTTTTGAACTCAATTTGAATTTATTTCAATTTTTACTTGTATACAAGAGACATTCTGTCTCTTCGCAGTACATATATAAACGGATGATTTATTGCTTTACGACTTGTTTACCAGTCGCGCCGAATATTTGCCTTTCTTTTGTCGTCTCCCGGACGTCTGCTTCTCTGTGAGCTTGTTTTATTACAATAGATAAAATGGAACAATCAGGAGTTTATAAATTAAAATAAAGATTGTGAGGCTTTCTATTTCGGGCAAAATGAATGAACTATTAAAACTAGAGTCAAAGAACATAAAAAGTCAGTATTATAGAGTGAGAAAAACACAGGCTTTGCCGAACAGTGTATAGAATACAACCACTTTCCCGACATAGATAACTGCGAGTTAATACATAATGTTACAAAAAGCAAAAATTAGATCTCCTAGAAATATTAGAAATAAAACAAGCTCAAAAACAAAAACGATTAGTTACTAACACACAGACAAAATTTGACAATACACCCTTCATAGACAGTATCATTAATAACATAATAACACCCCACCACACACAAGAACAGACAAGTATATAATACAAACATTTATAGACTTTATGTTAGATTTGTATATCTCTTTGATAATGGTGTAACAACCGCAACGTATATGTCGGAGTATTGTTAATAAACTCATAGTGAAACAAGCCAAGTGTTTAAGTTATTTAATGTATGAAATTTTATCATGATCTTTGCATTGAATTTTAGATATTAAACAACAAATGAAAACCAACGGCAATATTCTTACAAATCGATAAAGAAACATGTGAGTATTATACAATGAAGATGGCAAGTTATTCGGTTTAAAAGTACAGTAGCGTCGCAAGTAGGGGTCCTGGTTAATTAAGCCCGAAAATCGTGATGATGGGAAATCAATAGAAATTACAAGAAATGCGAGTGGGAGAACACCCGGAAGATATAAAACGTAGTTGTAATAACCCAGGTTGAGTTGGCGCATCGCAAAGTCATTTTGTTTGGCTCCCACTTCGTACATTACATATAGTCGCCGACGAATACAGAGTGGGTCTTTATGTTTTAAATTATTCTTTAAATTAGAATGGAAATGATTTGCTCCGGCTTCTGATACTGGTGCGCCTGGTCGATAAGTCTTTTTTTCGTTCCGGTAATTTGTATTATAATTGAAGCAGACCTTCTCGCAGTCATGTCTTGTGAAATTCATGAATGTCTTAATCGAAAATTAACGTGGAGTAATACGACGGTCCGTTATTACATTCACGGAAAAGGTATAAGAAGAAAATATTAGAAGAAGAACAATACGCATAGATCCCTTACTGTCGAATAGTGCAGAGTTCTTCATTATCTCTTAATCGTCATAATGTATAATAAATTTCAACTTGGGATATAATACATTATCTAATCAGAGAGTAATTGTTATGTGTATACAGGGTGTGCACTAAATATACGTTGAAAATTCAGAAGGATAAAGGAGTTGTGCCAAAAATGTTATACTTTCGGTGAAACGGCACATGTGGTTTATGAAAATATTTTGGCATAAATTCGATGATGTTATATTAACATTTTTTCTACAAATGGTCATATACATAATTTAATTCTATTAGATTTTTTTTAAGAATATTTAATCAAACAAAACCGAGCAATGCAAAATAACATAATTTGAAATTGGTCACAATAATAAAAATGATATCTTTCTTACTATACCCCCAATTTCGATTTACATTATTCATTTAAATTCAGTCCAATGTACCCCTGACTGCCGATCCGTACTCAGCATAAATATTAAATTTATTACCAACTGAGGATGCGGCATTTAGGTGACTTTTTTCCAATTGTAATATGCGCTGTTGCCATATTTTTGACAATATGACAGTTTTCATATCCGTAAATCTCTATTTTGTACTTACATATATAACATAATATACCATTTTACGAATACAAATGAGTGTGGGAAATTTTATTTTAAGCACTCCTGCGGGATGTAAAGTTGGTACTTACTGTAAAACTTGATTAATTTAATGACGTTTTAAAATCATAAACCCCTAATCCTTATGACACTGGCCAGTTCGTTGTTTTGCTATGAACATAATAAGAGAATGTAATAGAAATTGCGATATTTCAAAGGTATGTAATTAAATGTTAGAACAGGAGCAAATATTGTATAAATTATCAATATTAATTCTTTTCAGAAACTGAAACGGAACAATTAATAAAAATTTGGGGGTTTGTTGGTTTGCATCAATCTTGTTGTATTTCAGTGTTGAATAAGTTTGCAGGAGGAAGCGACATCTCTGACTGAATAATTTTTTTAGCCAATTGAATTCTGCTATGCAGAGAATTTTTGACATATGCTTCTGTAACCATAGATGATTTCCAACCACCATGTCTTTTCATTGAAAGAAAGTCACCTCCTTGATTTGCCAACAATGTCGCAGAACACTTTCAGGAAAAAGTGACCTGTAAAGTTACTTGCGCTATCAAGCTGAAAGTACTCAGACATTCGAATTAGAATTTATTAATTGTTTAAAGACCAATAGGTGAAGAAACATACTTACCATAGCAGATTGCTAAGAAGAATCGTTGCTTGTTGTCTGGTCTTAATTTGCATATTTCCGAATTAATGCAATCCATTATGGCTTAATGACTGCAAATGTAGGACTGTTATTTGTTTTTGTTTGTGGAATTGTAACAATAATTAAATTATTTATAAATTCTGTCTCGCAATGACCTTTTACAAAGTTATACACGCTGACATGCTCCATAAATTCCCATTTTTAATTAATTCAGGCTATGAATACATATAATATTTTATGAATTTAAAATATACAAAAATGACTACCTTTATTAGTAGGAACAAAGAATCTGGTGCTTCAATGAATTTAGTAATTTGCTCTTCGCTTAATACTGCTGATTTTTTAGGCTGAAGGTTTTCGTTGCCTGTTTTAAGTAAACTATGAGTTTTGCATATTTGCATATTGTCATATATTATTAAGTATGATTTTACCATAGAATAAGTAGACCATACTGATTTATTTGATTTGAAAATAGACTATTAAACGATTTTCTGAGTAATTTTTTATATTTTTAGATCTAGCCTAAGTTACAAATATCGGCAGCTTCAGAAATTTCAGGAGGTGTACATTGTAATAAAATATTTAACAGTAGTATGCCTGTACTACTTGACACCTTATCTCCTCTATTGGATCTCTAATTTCCTTAATTAGAATTATTGGATTCTTATTTATCATTTGAGGTAACATATTTTTTTTAATATAGTATTAGTAATGAAAAATTAGTCGTTCTTTAAGATATCTAGTTTTAAAATTGTACTAAATAAGCCCTCACATACCTTGACATATTCGGACTTATTGTTAATATTGGTGACCAACCAACGTCTAGAACTAAATGACCCAGAACAGCTATGCTTTTCTTTTTTTGTGAGTATGTGGTTTTCAAAAATGCTCAGCGATTACCAAGTAGTTTTAAATACTTTGGGTAGATGGCGCTACCGATATTTTGAAGTTATCAGAATCAGAAAATGTGAAATAAAACAAACAAATGTTTATGATTTACACTGTATTTAATATTTAATAACAACGACAGCTGTTTCGCTATACTGTAGCTTCTTCAGATTGACATATAATAACTACCTACATACACTTAAACTCTTATATATAGTTTTCTGTTATTAGGAATTCTTAGAACTAATATATCAAGAACAATTTATTGTCTAAAAATATCGGGTCTATACAGAAAGCACATGTAACTAAATATATTGCTAACAGATGTGTGTGAAATTAGGGAAGCTGTATTACTGACTGAACAGATTTAGCAATGGTGATGAGTTTAGGTCTACTTGATCGTTTAATAGGTGGTCTGAATGTTTATATTTATTAATTTCTCATGTCTCTAGTAAATCTAGTTTAATACTTCTTTTTCGACGTGAAGAATATGAAAATCTTTATTAAAACTGTGACTATTAT
This sequence comes from Amphimallon solstitiale, assembly GCA_963170755.1. NCBI lineage: Eukaryota > Metazoa > Arthropoda > Insecta > Coleoptera > Scarabaeidae > Amphimallon > Amphimallon solstitiale. Next base: position 5,284,796 of record OY720675.1, read on the forward strand.
CTATCAAATGATTCGCGTAAGTCGAATCATTTTTTCGGTTTATGTAAGCAGAGTAATGATCAGCAATCCGTGTTTTAAAAGCTCTTCCTGTTTGACCTATATATCCTTTAGTACATGTACCACAATTTAACCTATATATAGACTCCCGATTTATTGTTGTGATTAGCTTTTCCTTCATTATTTTTGATGTATTCGCAAGTTTATTGTTAGTTTTGTATGTAATGTTAATATTCTCTTTTTTAAGTAATTTTGTCAGTTTTATTTGATCCTCCCCTAAGTAAGTGAAAGATTTGAACTTCTAAATTGTATTGTCTTTAGTGATTGGATAAATTTCATATAAGGTTTTGTTGAATAATCTCTTAGAAATTAATTTATCTATTAAATTTGGGTCGTATCCATTATTATAGGCAATTTGTTTAATAATGTTATATTCTTTCCTATAGTCTGAAGTGGACATAGGTATACTAATTAATCTATGGATCATACTGTGAAAAGCTGCTAGTTTGTGTTGGTATGGATGGTTGGATTTGTTATGAATGGTTATGTCAGTATGTGATTCATGGTAAATTGAAAATTGCACTCTTTTTAACGTAAGATCTAAGAAATTGATACTATTATTCACTTCTTTTTCTAGTGTAAACGTAATATGAGAATTAATAGAATTAATAAACTCAAAGAAATTATTCAATTGTCTGTTTGTACCTGTGTATCCTATCAAAATGTCGTCAACATATCTGTACCAAAATAATACGTTCTTAGTTAATATATTATTCTCAAAAATCTTACTTTCTAAATTGTCCATAAAAAGTTCTGCTAAAAGAGGTGATAAAGGATTTCCCATAATTAAACCACTATTGCACTTATAAAATTTATTCTCAAATGAAAAGTAATTCTGTTCTAAGCAAACAGATAATAATTGTAAAATCTTATCTTTTATAAGAATGTTACTTTTGTTACATTCTAACATCCTTTTAATTAATTCAACTGTTTCAGTAGGTGGTACACTCGGGAAAAGGTTTTTTTACATCGAATGAAATTAATTTAGTGTTATCAGGTAACTTAAGATCTTTCATATTATTGATTATTTGAAAACTATTTTCGATACTATATTTAGGTTTGAATTTCGTATGCTTATATAATAATATAAATAATATCTATCAAATATTTTGAAACTTTAACTGCTGGTGCTGTAACATATGAAACAACCGGTCTGATCGGATAATTTTCTTTATGCAATTTAATTAAAGAATATAGTATCGGTGGTTGTGGATTCATTACTTTTAATTTCTGTCTTTCATAATAATTACTTATATTAAACAGGCTAAGTGAATTAATAATCGTCTTAATGATTTGTTTTTGAAAGGTTATTGTCGGGTCTTTTTGGATTACAATATATTTTTCTGGATCTAGAAATTGATTAGTTTTTGATATATAATCTACTTTATTTAATGCTATCACTGTTTTCCCCTTATCTGCCCGTGTGAATAAACATGTGTTTGTTTTATTTCACATGAAATGGATTTACATCAAGTAAAGACCAACTCAATCCAAGAATCGGAAAAATCTCGTTATGTGGCGGCCTTATAGCCTTGATGAAGCTACATATATACCATAAGCATGTGTGTTAAACGGGTTACTAAATGCCGTGGAGTAAGTACAGAAAGTAAAACAGAAGATGGCGCTGTGTACTTAAGTAAGCACTTAAGTACCAGATACAGTTTCAATTGACATTTCCAAGATTAATTAAATGGAAAATAAAACTATAACATTAAATAAGAATGTCAAAGGCTGAGTAAATATTTCGATACAATTCATTTGTGTGGAATTTGTATTTTTATATTTGGAAGATTATCTAGAATACCATTATAGCCATTAGATTTCAAATAAACAAGATATATATACACTTGACTAGTTTTGCACCTCTTTAAATGCCTGTCGGTCATACATTGCGACAATCATATAAAAAAAAACATCGCAAAAAGCAATCAACATGCCAAAAAATTCGCGCGTGCGCGTTCGGGTAGAAAAGAAAGTACTGCAGCATCCGTCGATCAAGCGGCATCTTCTTGTTTATTTTCCCTGGTCTCGTTGCATCCACTACTTTATGGTGTGTATTACCGCTGCATATTTAAATTTTTGTAAATGTAAGACGGTTGTAATTTGCGTATCTAATTAATGTAATTTCCAAATTAAACACATTTTTCAGTATAAATTCGAAATTAATTGTTGTCATAATTAATTTTATTAATTATACAGCAATATGTATTAAGTGTTTTATTGTGCTTTGTGCAATAAATCTACCTATATGGCAATAACTTTAAGTAGTAAATTATCCTACTACAATCGAAGACGCGAACTATCTCTGCGATGTGGTTGGTGGTGGTTGTGGATTCATTACTTTTAATTTCTGTCTTTCATAATAATTACTTATATTAAACAGGCTAAGTGAATTAATAATCGTCTTAATGATTTGTTTTTGAAAGGTTATTGTCGGGTCTTTTTGGATTACAATATATTTTTCTGGATCTAGAAATTGATTAGTTTTTGATATATAATCTACTTTATTTAATGCTATTACTGTTTTCCCCTTATCTGCCCGTGTGAATAAACATTTGTTTGTTTTATTTCACATGAAATGGACTTACATCAAGTAAAGACCAACTCAATCCAAGAATCGGAAAAATCTCGTTATGTGGCGGCCTTATAGCCTTGATGAAGCTATATACCATAAGCATGTGTGTTGAACAGGTTATTAAATGCCGTGGAGTAAGTACAGAAAGTAAAACAGAAGATGGCGCTGTGTACTTAAGTAAGCACTTAAGTACCAGATACAGTTTCAATTGACATTTCCATGATTAATTAAATGGAAAATAAAACTATAACATTAAATAAGAATGTCAAAGGCTGAGTAAATATTTCGATACAATTCATTTGTGTGGAATTTGTATTTATATTTGGAAGATTATCTAGAATACCCTTATAGCCATTAGATTTCAAATAGACAAGATATATATACACTTGACTAGTTTTGCACCTCTTTAAATGCCTGTCGGTCATACATTGCGACAATCATATAAAAAAAAACATCGCAAAAAGCATTCAACATGCCAAAAATTCGCGCGTGCGCATTCGGGTAGAAAAGAAAGTACTGCAGCATCCGTCGATCAAGCGGCATCTTCTTGTTTATTTTCCCTGGTCTCGTTGTATTCACTACTTTATGGCGGGTATTACCGCTGCATATTTATATTTTTGTAAATGTAGGACGGTTATAATTTGCGTATCTAATTAATGTAATTTCCAAATTAATCACGTTTTCAGTATAAATTCGAAATTAGTTGTTTTCATAATTAATTTTATTAATTATGCAGCAATATGTATTAAGTGTTTTATTGTGCTTTGTGCAATAAATCTACCTATATGGCAATAACTTTAAGTAGTAAATTATCCAACTACAATCGAAGACGCGAACTATCTCTGCGATCGCATTAATTCGCCAAGAACAACCGTCACAAAAAGGAAATTGAGTATCGATTAGGTTTCTTACATTACCTGGGCGAACTACCTACTACTACCACCACCACTACTGAAACCGAACGTTGCACACGACAGCCAGCTCTTCGTCGCCCACGTCACAATCACAGAGGGATTACGTGAGCCCCCAGATGCGTACAAGCAATCCGCTCGAATCGAAACAATAATACTTAACTCTAAAATCGATCTATTTTAAATAATGACACGCTATACTGGCCGCTCGGTTCGGGGGACTCGCTTAATGCCCTCCGGTTGCGTTGTGTTAATGTGAAAAAAATCGGACCACCACCCCTTCCGCGCATTCCACGTGGTGTACCGTAGCGGGCAAAAGCATCCGGGCCATCCGATGCAAAATGAATATTACTTCCACTCTGGGTGATATTAAATTTCGTCCCGTCGGATAGTACATAATAGAATCGGGTATCAGAAAGAAGTGAACGGATGGGGGAGCGGTGGCGCTGTTGTTATGAAATTGATGGCGATAAACGGTGGTGATGCTAAACGTAATGATAATGTTGATGACCTGATGGGATTCGGCCAATCAGGTGATAATTGGCCGTGCGCCTATTTAGTTTGCATTTTTTAATGTGACGGGAGATAGCGTCGCATTCACAATGCATAAATAAACAGTATAATGTTAGAGGGTCAAACTTCCCCCTAACACTATAGAAATAAATTGTTTCACGTCATATCTGCATTACAAAGCAAGAACTGCGAATCTAACGAGTGATCAAATACATAAGTAGGTTGTGTACGAAAAAACGTATTTCCTAACTTATACATTTGGAAATTGAGATAGCTTTTAGTGCTTACGCAATGTTATTAACCCTTTAAGTCCTGAATTAACTTTTAACAAAACAAATACATTTTAAATTACAAAATATGAACGAAAAGCTTACAAAAAATTTAAAAAAATATTTGATATAATATTATAAGGCCCTCTTTTTTAGAAAATGGTTGTCACGCTCTGTAACCAGTAGGACTACTCGCATTGGTGAAAATTTTGGAAACAATTGCGTTTGTCGCTCAGACAAAGTCCAACATCACATATAGTGCAACACCATTTACTTCTGTGAGACTCTGTTTTAGTACTGCACACTGCACGACGTCTTGATGTTCCATAGATAGGCATATGAGCAACTTCGTTAGTTCTTCTTTCGATTGGAACATCTTTTTTGGCCAAATATCCAGCACCAATCAATCCAGATGATACATTTAGTAGAAACTGTTTCAAATCAAGTGATGCACCACTATTTCTTTTTCTGAACAATATGTAGGCATTTATAACAGTAGTATCTATAAAATGCCAAACTATTCTTTGGTACCAGTTTTTGCTTTTGCGGTCTATCGCATAACATTTTTTCAACATATCAGCCTTGTCAACAAAGCCCATGTTCTTGTTGTAATCAGCCACTAATTTTGGGCAGCTTATTTCCTCTAATGTGCCATCCTTATTACGTAGCTCTGTCGTAACAATATCTTCGGGATTATGATAATTAGAAAGAAAGTACACTGGCTTTTTATCCATCCATTTTATACATACTAGGTTATCTTCTGTAATTCGCCAATCTGATTGTCCTCTTTTATCCTTTTATCATCGATAAAATCCTTAGGTACAATTTTGTTCCTTTCTTCAATATTCTACAGCCATAAATATTATCTTTTCTCAGGCCCCACAAAAGTGGAACATTGGAAAAATAAATATCGAAAAATACTTTGTGATTCTTATACTTCAAATCATTTGTCGGATCTCTTACGACGCGTCCTCTCTAATACTTTTCAGGTAAATCAGCAATTTTTCCCGTGTAAATTTGGAATTTACTCACATAGGCAGATTCATCTGCTCTTACCCACACTTTATATCCCCGTTTTGTTGGATTTGCAGGCATAAATTGCTTCATACTGAATCTTCCTTTGTACTTGATCATACTCCCGTCAACTGCCTGAAATTCTCCAAGGCTCTAGTACTCCTTGTACTTTTGAGCGAGTCAAGTAAGAAGTGGTCTTACTTTATAGAGCTTATCGTAATTTTGTTCTCCTTTCTTAGGTTGTACTGTATTATCTGCAAAATGTAATCTTCAAGCTGGGCAGTTTTTTTTTATTCCCATTAGAATGTTGACGCCTAAGAAAATCTTCATTTCTTCAGAAGTAGTTGGCTGAAAGCTTTTATTTCCTCCAATAGACTAATTTTGAGTAGCATACAGATTTCTGTTGAATACAATTGTCTCTATCAGTTCTTCGGAAAACAGACACATAAAAATATCTAGAAGACGATCTAAGGATTCATCCAAAGGTGTGTCAAAAGCATCTTCAAAAGCGGCTGGAGGTTTCTGATAAAAATTGTTTTTTTCCTACAATATGTCATTTGGAAATACATCAGTAATCTCAGCACGAGTTCTTTCCGCTATACGAGCCAGTGGTTCTTCGTCACTATCAATCTCATTGTCATTATCATCAATTTTGTTATCGTTGTTACTTAAAAAATTTGGATTTTCTATATTGTTTTCAATCTCGTCCTCATCACCTGATAAATAGTCGTCATCTAGAGATTCCCCGTCTGAAGGAATGTCAGCTAAAATCACATCTACTTCGCTTTGACTTAGTGCTTCAAGTTCACTGAATGTCCATTTATCTTTACCTGGAAAGAAAAAAGAAATTGTGTCTTGCATTCTATTAGTAGCTACCGTGTATATGCCTAGTTGTTGTTTCATGAAACCACCACTTTTTGGGCAATATAGTTATCAGTAAAACACCAAAATTGCCAGTTGCACTGTATAACACAACACAATATAACTAGATTGTTGCTTTACTTACCGGCCATGTCAATTTTTATCACTACAAACACTAAAAATAAACAAAATGTCTAGTAGTGTGCACAACTGTCAAACAGTCAACACGAAATATTCTACAGTATGCTTTACTCTGGAAACATCCGGGAGTAAGTATTTTGTACGACAGATGGCACCATAAGTATCGCCTGTGAACAGTGGTTACTGATATATACCACTAAGTCTGAGAGCCAGTTAAATCTTAAAAAGGTGGTTGCTTCACGTGACCAGTAGGATGCCAAGGGTTAAATTTAAAAAAAAGCAAAATATAGGACAAGGCCTACGAATCGCATAACCAATAAAATTATCCTATATCAATCAAAATTACGATAAGCCAAGCGTGCTTATCTCTTTTACAAGAAAAAAAAGAAAAGTTATAAAATATTTGTCAAGTTATTAAGATTTATTCAATTACGCCATGTATTATGGGCTTCTATGTAAGGAAATTTAGGTAATACAAAAAAAATATTCAAAATTCTACTGTCTGAAGGACAATCTTACAAGGACAGATAATAACTTGCGTATTCGTATTAATAATACGTTAAAAATTAAACTAATAAGGGGTCACTTATCTGGAAACAAGGGACTTCCACTGGTTGAGTTCTACAGCTCCACGGTAAACAAAGGAAAACATAGCTGGTCACAAGGAATAATCCCGGTAACTCAGCAAAATAAAATATTAGACTGAATTTGCTCTTCCAGTAGGATTGTTAAACATCTCCAAAGTTATTTTTCCAATTATTACCCTGTCTCATTTCTCCAAGGTAATAAATCTCTGTGTATTTTCCCAAAGGTATTACACCTCTACTATTTCCCTAAATAGAGTGACTAATTAATTTTTCGCATAAGAAAAATGTCGAAAGAAAACCGATCACGTGGCGTGGCGGAATGAAAATGAGATTTTAACAAATTTAAATAAATAAATAAATACCCGACTCAAAAAAAACGTCCTAATAAGCATTTGAATGATCGTATATACTGTCCCATATACAAAGGCCTAAACACCATATGGATTTAACCAAACTTAATCCGACATAAGCCGATAAATAGAAAATTGTACTATCAATAAATCCAAAACCAATGGTAAATTTTCTTGAAACAGAATCCCATTCTAAATACTCCGCAAATCAATGATGCCTATGGATTTCAATCCATCCAACTAATTAAATGAAGTTTCAACGGCTTAATCACACGACTAGCTTCTTACAAGATTACGACCAAAACCAGAATGACATCTCATACGCCACAAAGGTGTCAATTTAACCGCGCCGAGGGAAAAGGGGTAAAGAAGAACAATATAGACAAAAAAAAACTCTGACAAAGCCGAATTAATTAAACTTATATTACAACTTAAATGTTAAATGTTATTAAGAAATAAATTACAAGAGATTAAAACAATGCGAAGTCCAATAAAGTTGAGCTGACGAATAAATTACAGATAACTCCACCAACACTACGCTAGCTTATCGACTTAAGATGACTTAAGCGTTTTTAAAGTGATTCATAGATGGTCTTACCATACCGAAATATACAAAAGAGAATCTTACTTTATTTGACCAAGACAAAAATTGTACTTATTTTACTACGATACAATTTCAAAAAAAAATAAATGTAATTTACACGATGACTTTTAAATTGTGTTCTTTCTTTCTTTTGAAATACCTTTTTAAATACAATCTTTTAACACATGCAGTAGTAGTAATTACGACTACCGACACAACTTTTTGTGTTAAATAATTCATACAATTTTACAAATAACAGTGAAATATTTTGAACTTTGTTTAACCTCGACTTCAGGGGATACCATTATTTACTCAGATTAAAGTACCTTGCAGCGAACTGCATATGGATTTATCATCTAACCATACACAGAAATAAATGACAGGTAAGTTGTCTGATAAATGCGATTTGCTTGTGCCATTTTTTCGACGTCTGACAATCATCATAATTCACGAATGGAAACATATACTCGCCGGCTATATACGCGCACCGTCATTGTTGTCAAGTCACATTTCGAACGAAAGAATAAATGTTGGAAACGGTGCACGTCACAGAAAGAGAAGTAAAAAGACATTACGCGATACATATAATACCGACGTACGCGTATCTTTAATCGTAAGCGGTACCTCCATTATTATTATTATACCGAAGCTTCATTTCCACTTCCTCTCTTGGTCGTTGTGTTTACTTTTCGACGTGGACTAACAGAACGGGCACGCCGGATCCGTGGCACACACAGCTGAACAGAGCAAAAAGACCGGGAACAGGTCGCAACAGATAAAAGTATGAGTTATGTCCAGGACGAATGAGTTCCATTATGGCCGCATTAATTTTAAAATAGATACGGGCTTATAGGTAGGAGAGCGGTGTCCGTTGGTTTTGTGACGTCAGGATATGCATTAAGGATGACGGAAATGTACGGACAATTCTAAAGAGAACAGAATTGATTTAATATTATAATAGTTCATATCTATGCGCAGTTAAGGATGGCATTTTTGTTTATATTCCTTGGTACATTTATTATTTATTTTTCATACTGATGATAACGAATAAGGATTTTTGACATACCTGATTATATAAAAAATACAACATTTAATATCAAAAATAATAATAAGGAGTACTTGCAAAATCTCGAATAATTGTTTTCGATTTCACAATGTAAGAGCAATATTACACGCAATATAGTTGTATATACTGCGTGTCTCTTCAACCTGGTAGAAAAAATCTTAATAATAAAACAGACCACGGGAATTTCAACGAAAATGTTTTTAAGTTTCCAAATTGATCGCAAGGGGGCGATAAACATAAATATATGTATTTTTTGCGAGTAATAATTTTATTTTTATTTTAAGAGGGTAACTAGACGTGTATAGTAGGGTGGGTCACTGATGTATGAGAAAAAATAAAAGTTCTCGAATCATATTCTAATAGCAATTTTTTTTTGTCTTACGTTAAAACAAATATAAATTGCTAAAAAGAAGTTAAAAAAGTCACATCTTGAGCCCGCGCCGGGGCTCCTAAGAATTAAGTATTTTTGAAAAAAAAAATTAATTAAAAATTATTAATTAAAACTGAAAACATTTATAATTAACTTTACAAAAATAAAACTGGTTCTTATTCAACATAAAACAATAAAATCACGAAATTATATTACTTATTTTTTGGTCACAAAATCTTGTTTACTGTCAAATCTGGGCATCTCTCGTCTTGATTCAAGTTTCGTCTGTATTAAACCTTCTCTTGATTTTTATCGCATAGAGTTATGGATGCTTCTGACACTATTTTCACAGTTCGTTCCACCGCCTGAGTATGACATGGCAGCTTGGCAAAAATTAGATTGTCACTTTCTTGACACTCAACTGCCGCATTTATTACTTCAGTAGTGATGTATCGATGAATTCGTGGATCGAAAAATTTTTGATTCCAATTTATAACTTCAAAGTAGTTACTTGCGTCAAAATTGATAGTCGGGATCTCAAACAGGCGAGGTTGCTTTCCAGTATGAGGTGAGATTCGTGCTTCTTGAATTCGTCTAGCTGTCAGTTCTCTCACTGTTTTATTTTCATCCAAGAACATTGATAGAAGCAAGCTTTCTGGGTGAGCAAAATAGGCGTTATGTTGAATTACGGGATCTATTACTAGTTTTAGCTCTGCAGGAAGGTATCGTGAGTTTATTACCAATTTCCAAAAATTTTTAGACCCATGTTTGCAAGTTGGATTTGTTTTTATTTCAAACCATACTGGAACATAAACTTTTAGACAATACTCAGCCAATACTTTTAGCTGATATGACGGGTTTGATGTAGAAATATATAAACGTAAAATTTTATTTGCTTTTGTTAGCCATCGAGCATGGGATATTTTTCCTGGAGACCTGTTAGGTAAGCCATCGTGGCAGTGTCCACTTATAACAGATATAGTTATTTCATACAAATATTTTTGATCTGTACTTAAGCCCTCAAATTGTATCTCCAGAAGCTGGCCTTCAATTCTCTCGTACGTGGCTGTGGGTAGTTTTTCGCAGTTTTCTAATAAGTTGTCAATAGGACCAGCATGCGAATATGGTCCCTTGGTAACACAATCTAGTTTGTTCAATAGATGTTTTAATGGCAATTCGTTCAAATTGTGCATGCAAATAATCCATTGCAGTGGGCGCTGAAGTCTTTTTTCCAATAGTCTTATTACTCCGTTAAATTTCCCAGTATTAGTGACTGTACCATCACAACCAATTGCCATCAAATTTTCCTTATTAATTTTTTGAGACGAAAGAAGGGCAACAATTCACATTTCAATACTTTTAGAAGTACTTCGTTCTGGTGTTGCATAGCCAACATGAACTGAATCTGGCTCCATAAGAACAGATACATGTTCCTCAATCAATATTTGTCTGTATTTCGTAGCTCCCTTTTTAATAAAATTAAGCGTCTTATCTTTTCGGCCGTCAAAGTATAAAGCTGGTAGGTCTAGCTGCTTCTGCTTTTGAAAATATTCTTTACGTACTTTTTTCTTTTCCGTCGTATTTTTGATTTATCAATTGATTCACTTCTAGGAGATATATCTTGCAATACAGAAGAAGCAAAAGCAGCCGCTGCTACCGTAACGGTCACAAATTTTTGATAACATAGACAAACTAATAATTTTTTGGCTTTTTCTTTTTTTCCTTCTGCCTTTGACGTCGAAGGTAAATTAAAAAAATCATCACAAGAAGAACTGGAATTACTTACAGTTCTTTTACTTACTGTCCTTGGTGCTCGGGCTGCTCTTTTTTGGAATTTAGTTGTAAGAACTCGATCTATTCCTCCAATACGCATCATTCTCCCACCCTAGTGTATAGTTTGCTTTCATTTAAATTTATACCATACTGTTCAATAAATATATTCATTTCAATCTTTTCATCGATTTCATAATTCGTTGCATATATTACGTTGAATTCCCCTTTTAAATGTTTTCAAATTCTCTAGTTATTATGATTTAAATATCCCTTCTTGTCGTTTTCAACATTGAAATAAAATAATAATAATACGGAACAATGTATGTAGTTTGCTTTTTTTTAAATTTCAATTATACAATATCACATGCACCGTAATAACGAATTACATTAGATTTTCAAGGTGGGCCATGAAAATCGAAATATCAAAGTATTAGTGTCACTTGTATTTAAAGGTGTTGAGCGTATTTTGCAAATTAGCCTTTTTGGACACCTGCACATAATTATTAAGCTTGTAATATGTCATATTCTAAAGTTGAAGCTTGTAACATAATCAGAATGTATTTTCAATGTTTTGAAAATTCAGTTTTTGTTTCCCGGCAATATTCCCTAAATTATTCCGAAAGAAGACATTATTGAATTTTTATTCGCCCTGCGAGATTTTTATTTATGGGGCAGAATAAAAGACATAGTTTATCACAAAAAGCCCACTACAACAATTATTGCTGTCGCCGAAATTGATGTAGCTGTGTTCTCTACTAATCGACGAGTAAACATGTGTATTGAAAATAATGGTGGACACTTTGAACATTTTTAAGTTGAAGTTTTTTTTTGTTTTATTTTTATAGTTTCTTATTTAAATATATTTTATTTGTTTCGCTTATATTATTTGGTTAATATATTTTTTCAATTATGTTCAGATATAATAATCTGTTCTTTTACTTACTTTCATGCTATACGCTGAGATGAATTAGATATCAATTTTTATACCCTTTCGTTACTAATAAGTAACTGATTTGTTTATACCTAATGCAATTACATAATATTGTTTTTTCCCTCGTTATTGTATACTTAGTACTTAGCCTGTAGCTTTTATAAATGCTAATCGCACAAAATAACTTTATATAGGAAGATATGTTAAACTTTACACATTTACACTTAGTTGGCGGTCGATCTTTATGTAAATAAAGAACTTATTCAAACAACGACTATTTATTACATTATCAACCGCTATGTGTGAATCGACTTACTTATTAATTACATAACCTTATTACTTATAAAACGATCTACTTAACCGGTCTAATATGCCAGTGACCGATATCTTCGGAGGTCCTCAGTCGACTTCTTTCTTTTATCGGACTTCACTTTTTCCCTGGGACCCACATACTCCTTTTTTTTTTGTCCATGTATTCTAGTTCTAGTTTCGACACGCTAAGTCACGTTTAACCGGCGATAAAATAAACACTCGGCGTCTCAAGTCTCATAATATAATCAATACGAACATTAGCTTATCTAACTAGTGCTTAAATCATACATCTAGAATTAACAGTTCTAAGAATTATATCGTTTTGGTTTCTAATACATAACTTTAAAAATATAATTCATATGCGTATTTAAAATTTAAAAAATCATTAAATTATACCGTACCGTTACAAGCATTAATACATAATTTATTATTACAAAGCCACATATATAACGACGATAATTTTTCATTAATTTGAGTAACCATTTGATCCAAATTGTCTCCACATATATGTGTCATGGTGTCATCTGCGAACATACAAATATTGCGATGTTTCACACTCATAATTAACACATTTACGTAAATATTAAATAATAGTGGACCCAATACCGTTCCTTGAGGAACACCAAAGTTAATGTTTCCTACATCCAATGTACAGCCATTATATGTTATTTTTTGTAGTTTATCGGTTAAATATGTCCAACCTTGTCCGTAATTCCTAAAACCTCTAGATTATTAATTTTAGTTATAATCACTAATTTTATTTACACGGTTCTTTTTTTTTGATATATTAAATTTCTACGGGCAGACCACAATAGTTAACGGCGAACATGAACTGCAGTCGCGGTTACCATTCGCACCTAGACAGAATTTTGTTTTGTATTTCAAATACCTTCAATAAAGAGATATACATACATAAACCTTGTCGTTGTTTTAATTTAAGTTTTCTGCGTTTTATATATATATAACATATTTTACATGCGAAGTCAGTTCTAGCACCTAGATTATAATGAGGGCATTATTAATCGGTCCGAGTGCGATTCGTGTGGGGGGATTACTATTATAAAGTTTACCCTGACTGCAATTCATGTGAGGGGTTAATTTAAGGGTTTGCCGCGACTGCAATTCGTGATAGACCATAGTTAAATAAGGTGTACATTAGGAATACCTAACAAATATTTTACCATCAAAAAAGGCATATTCGTACATTTAGCAAAACCCTTTGTGGTCAGTCGATTATAATTAAATTAAAAAAAAGAAAGAAGGAACGCACAAATAAATCCTCAATATATAATTCCTGAAGAGATATTCAATTATTCCAAATTTGCCGGTCAAATACTTCGTGTTCTATTTTAAAGGCATTCATCATGCAGCGCAGTAATGATATTTCAGGGAATCTGCCCCATAAAAATAAGTTCGCACGACCCCCGGACGCAGTCAGCGGGTGAATTATACACGGCTTTCGGTGTACACCGTCACCACGCGGCTGTAGGCGGTGCCGAGGCATTTTTCCAAGATATTTACGTCCCCTCAAATTAACAGATATTAAAATTTTAATATCAAATTCTCTCTCTAACGACTGCACGGCACCGCCTCCACCTCTGCCGTATTAAGAGCGCCTTTCGGGGGCTGGTGTCGCCTGAAAAGCGTCGGTCCATTGCCACCCGAAAGCATTCATTAAAAGAGAGGCACATTAATTCCGTAATACCTTTGCAGTTTATCTTCGTGCCTGGCTGAGTATAGAAAACCCCGAGTGAAAGACTTAATTTACCAACCCTCCAGGTTATTAGAAGACCTGAAGGGATCTTATATTATTATTACTACGTCGCTGGAGCGCCGACGGTAGGCCTCTGCCCGACTCACCTCCGCCCGTAGCATAATGAACACAGAGGCCTAATGTATTAGATGTGAATATAATAAATAAACTTTGGGTTTCCTTCAGATTATTATTCACCCCGTTCTTCCGTTTTGTATGTTAGTAATTACTTTCGCGGAGGAAAATTTACAAGATTTATATACCCCGTGCGAAGAATCGGCCCTCTTCTTTCAAGAAATTCGCGAAAGAACTATATTTGAATGTTCTTGCTACTATATTACAAATATAATATGCGACTAACAAAAAAAGAAGTCTGATGCGATCTGGATAAAGGGACCTTAAGGTGATTTTTAGACAATTTCGCGTTTAGGTGACTTTTTATATAGAATTAAATTCTGAATTTATTGGTGTTTTCAGAATTATTTTATCTCGAAAATTAAAAAAGCTGTAGCATTTTGAAGTTATTACTAGACAACGGACGTGCCAGGTTTAAATTACGACTGAGCAAAGAAATAATGTTAACAACACGCAGTTACTCAATAGCACTATTCATATGGTGAACTGCAACATCTGTTATTGTCCCAAAACGACAGCAAAAAAAGTAATTTTTCCTCATAAAATTCGTTTCTTCATCGGCTAAGGACGCGAGGGGTTTTTAAAATTTATTATATTTACCTTATATTTCGCAAGAGAAATAAAGTTATATATGTATATACCTATTCATACTTATGTTTTTTCATTGTTTTGGATGTTAATTACATACTTCGTAATTTTTGTAATAGTTCCTGTTTAATACCGTTTCATTGAATCTATTTCTCCCAATTATCTCGACGTAAGTGTGCATTGGATTTTGTTAAGTTTCAATACCATACGCATACATTTTTAGTTATCATTTATTTAGAATATTATATGGAAGAACGTCGAGAATGGCATCGTAAAACAATGGCAAGTTGGGTTAAGGGTCATACAGGTTGTATGTCCTCCATTGTCAGTGATACCAAAATTTATTGCATAGTCTGTAAAATATCGTTACAGAATGCCCAAAACGGCCACGTGCAATGTCACTTAGGTAAACATACACAGAAATTGGACCCGTTGAAAGCTGACAATTTTAACGAAGAACTCTGTGAGGCTTTGATGGCGGCTAATATCCTATTAAATAAACTTGACAATCCCACTCTCAAAACATTTCTTCAAAAATATACTAGTCGAAATGTTCCTGATGAGTCCACCTTACGCAAATATTATGTTTGTAAACGCTTCACGAAAACAGTAGAATGCATTAGAAGACATCTTTCAAATCAGTACCTATGGATAAGTGCCGACGAAACTGTCGATACATTAGGACACTGTGTGGTAAATGTTGTAGCTCGTGTACTACATCCAACTATTCCATATAACGCATATGTAATAGCATCTAAAGTTATAAATACAGTTGATGCGGAAACAGTTGCTAAAACGATTAACGAGAATTTGCACAAAATGCTTCCTTCATTCGGGCGACAGGTACAGGGAAAAATACTTCTATTTGTTAGTGACAGTACCGCATATATGTTAAAAACAGGCAGACTATTAAAGGAAACATATCCCTATATGCTGGATATTACTTGTGTAGCACATGCTCTCCACAGAATCTGTGAATATATCAGAGACAGGTACCCGGAAATTGATAGACTTGTATCCGCTTTTAAAAAAGTTTTGAGAAAAGCACCATCGAGAGTAGCTCTTTACAGGGAAAAACTTCCATCTTTGTCACTGCCTCCCTCGCCAGTAATAACTAGATGGGGAACATGGTTGGAAGCTACTAGTTTTTATGCAGAGAATTACGATTGTTTACAAAATTTCGTTACATGTTTAAATGACGATGCTCGAAGTATTTCTGAGTGCAAGGAACTAATATAAATTCCAAATTTAAAAAATCAGTTGTTATTCCTTCAGGAAAACTTTGGAAATTTGCCTAAACTAATCGCATATTGTGAAAATCGAAATCTCAAATTAAAAGATGGATTAACCACATAAGATGTGGTATTAATAACATCAAAAGTATTCCAAGTGACTTCGGATGTGGCCTTCGGCAAAAGTTAGACACAGTTTTTAATAGAAATCCAGATTTAATAACATTGCGGCAATTGTGTGTGGGGACAATGACACAAAATCTAATTGCTAATTACGCTGAAATAAAAGAATATTTCCAGTACGCACTTATACCCAGTTGTGATGTAGACAGTACGTTTTCTATCTACAGGGGCGTACTTCATTCAAAGAGAACCAATCTTACAGAAGAGAACTTTGGGAAGGTATTGCTAGTAAATATTAATACTCCTTTACTCTACTTGAACTACAAAATGAACAAATAATAAGATATTTTGTATTTTATAGATCACCAACCACTTGTTATCCAATTATATAAATAAAATTAAAACCTCTTTAAAGATACAACATTTCAATAGTGCGCCCATGGGCGATGAGTCATCAACCTTTCGTGTCCGCTGCCTAGTTATTACATATTTTTGAGAACTAAAACACTTCTTTCGCCTTTCCTGTAAAATATGCCCTAACACTTTAAGATCACTTTATCCAGATCGCATCAAAATTACTTCTTAGAGTACTCATAGGGGACACATGCTTATTCGAAAATAAATCAAATATATCAATACAGAATGCAGTTCTTTACCATAGAGGGAACGTTTTAAAAAAATATTTTTTACAAGATATTTCAGAAGGAAGTATCAAGTTGCTCGTATAGTGTGTATATTATTTGATTCTAGTGGTGAAGTTTGATACTTGAGTGTAAGTCATTACATCTCGGAGAACCACCAAGTTTTAATATACGTTACCTGCCTAGAAAACTGTTGTCTCAGACTAGAGATCTCAAACAATGACGAAATCGATGCAGCTATGCCATTGTGAGAGAGAAATGTCGAATTATTTGAGTAATATTTAGTTTTCTGTTCATTGCTTCTAACTCCGTGTTTGTTTTCGTCGACCTCTGCTGTTCTCTTCCTTAATTCCTCTAAAAAAAAATTCTAAGTACCCTCTGTTCCCAAATTTTCAGTTTTTCTTTTTCTTGTTTTGTTATTGCCCATATGTTTCGCTTACGTAAGTAGACAAAATCATTTCATTGAATTTGTCAATGACTAATGTAAATCGTATGCTTTGATCAAAGGTTTCGACAACTCTTTTAATAAATTTTTATACGTTTATTCTCAACTTGTAAATAATTTCAGTAAATTTCAATTAGATTTATTTTCTTGTGTGTACAAGAAATAATTTTACTTCTATTCACCCTTGCGACTTAACTTTATATACAAGGTGTGTCGTAAATGTTTAATTAATATAGCTAATATTCTAAATTTTACACTTGTACCTGCCCCCAATTTAATATACAGTGTCACCTAGAATGTTACCTTTTGTGGAACTACATAGTCTTTGGGTTTAGCCCTTATGTTTTAGCTATTATCGTTCACTATTTACAGTCTATCTGTATTATAACCAAAATCCAACCGTGCCCTTATTTCCTAAAATTTGTAGTTTAATAATTATTAAATCTATATCAACTTTCTCAAAAGCTCTGTAGTTTTTGAGCAATTAATACAAATGTCCATACAACAGTTTTACACGAAGATGATTTTTTTCTAACGCCTAGGCGCCTGATTGATTAGAAACAACTATATTTTTCTATTGCAGCTGTCATGTAGTTGATTTTTACATAAACATCTAATATCTTTACATAATTTCGTTTACCTAACATTTTTCCATCAACCACTAAGAAGTTCCATTCCTTTGTGACCACAACTGTTCTCAAGGAAGTATTTATCACATTAGCTCTAGCCATGCACACATCCTGCAAAATTCCACTAGTAAGTGTTTTAAATTGTGTAAATTCTGCGGCAAATCCATATGCTCCAAATGACATAAGATTACATGATCGGTAACAACATTAAACACTGGTTTTTACACGTACTTCTACGACCCGACTATATAAATAGTAAATAATTCCTTCGTATTAGTATGCCGAGTTTATCGTTGAAATAAATAAATCAATAAAGGTGAATCATGAAAAGATGAAAAACGTTCGCTTTCGACATCTGATTAAGTAACTTTATACCGTTATACGGTATATGTTATATATGTATAAAATTCCGTCTACTCTCGCAGAATCGAGTAAAGTAAAACATATAAAATCCTCTACAACTGCCAAGATATTTAATCATAACGGCTGCCATAAAGTAGATAATAAAACCGAAAGCGGTGGATTTGGCGATCATAAAATGGTAATTCAAAAATAATGTCCAATACATATTTTTCCTTTGGCCTCCGGAACGGCTTCTAGTTCCTTTCATATCCGTTTCGAGCGGTGTAACAAACACAGTACGAGGATATTTGCAGATAATAAATTTTCCGTGCAACTTAATATCAAACGTCGGAATAAAGTTTTACGATATTTCTACATGTACAGCTGACCTAACGGATACATAATGTATGTAGGTATGCAATTCTAATAGTAATAGTCGTAACAGGAAATTTAATGTATGAAATTGTACATATATTAAAGTAAAACTGCATAAATAAAAAAATGGAATGAGTTTAAATGACAGATTTGGGCCAAATTATTGGCTTTTATAAAATAAAAAGCTACGTGTTACGGCAGCTTGCAATAAACATTTTCAAAGAATCGCGAAAAGCTCTTATTAAGAAAATATCTTCGTTAGACGTACCTATTTTTTGTAAATGAGAAGCCCACATCTTCGGAGGTGATAGATTGCGGGTTTTGCAACTGTTTATGGATTCGCATTTTCAATAAGGAAGATTTGATCACTTTTATTGTACTATATATACCCTGTTTCAGAATAAGAAGGAGTAATTCAAATATCGCGCCAAAATGGTACATTTTTTCCTGAGATTTCATCGGTTCTTGCGCAGACAAGTTGAATATGCAAAAATAAGTACGCCTATTCCGTCATTTTATGTTTATAACCTGTGATTTTTCTTTCTTACATTTTTGGTTGTCATAAACCTCTAAATAAATTGTTTTCTTCTTATTTTTGGGTATTCTTCTGCAACCTCTCCAACACCGGTTTAGCACGAACTACACTTGGGAAAGCACTGCTCTAAAAAATCGTATTAGCTGCTTCCAAAGAATTGGCAAAACAAATTTATTTGTAACAAGATGATTTTTACATGATGAATTACATGCTTCCATGTGCTGTTCCAAGTAATAAATTGTTGCTGTTTCTATTAGATTATATGATTTAAAATGTGTGATTCAAAGGATTAACTGTGTTAGGGAAGACGTCAGAGGTTTTTTTTAAACTTTCATATGTGTTTTCATTTTCTTTATATAAATAAACGTAGAATTAACGTACTGAAGAAATTTATTTTATAAAAAGTGGCGCAGTAATAAAAAACACACATTTTGAAAATAATTTGAATTTTACAGGGTGATGCGTTAAAATGGCACACATTCGAATTTTTTTTTTAATGAAACACCCAGTATATCTTTGGGTTTCCTTATCTACTTTATTTGTTATTTTATCGATATCTGGGGTTTTGGTTAGGGATGGCACATTGTTGAGTTATTAACGGAAATTATAAAAAAAATGGTCGCGACAATGTTTACCAAAATAATTCTATGCGATAGTATTACGATTAACTAAGACAAAATTATTTAGTAAGTATGCAACCAAGGGATATGTTGAACCTACAATAGAATCAAACATTCATTTTATTATACAGGGTGTTTGTTACGATGCAATCAATTTGGCTATCGTCAAAGAGCGTTTACTGATTTTTTTCAAATGGAACACCCTGTATTTTATTAAATTTTTGGAATGATGCGTTAATTACGCTTAATTTTTGTTAATAATGTCCTATACCCAAACCCAATGATTTCGGAGTTATTTTTAATTTTTCATTACAAACCGCTAAATTATTTGTTTTCGGTTCGATTTAGTGTACTGGGTAAACGATTTGACAAATAAAAACAAATAAACGTCAACAAACTGTTATGCCTGGAATTCGCTTTTGTATTTGGGCCTCGTAAGGTTATGTGTATTTTTTTGAATTACTTAAAGAATTGTCTAGAGCGCGTGACTTTTCGAACAAACCTCGTACATCTCTCAGTATCTTGGAAGGCAATGACCATTAATTGTTTATCTGAGCGTGTCTTATACATATTTGTTTGCCCTCGGACCTTTGAGTTATGTGAAATGCCCTTTGATAGCTGCGTATGGTATGGAATCGGTTAAAATACCCTCTTTGTGAGTGTGAATTTGTAACTTATGACACGTAAACTAATTATCTTAATTCTAACTTATTTTATCCTACCTGTGACAACAACCATGTGCAATATGAGTTACTTTTACATGCCTGTTCAAGCCTTGTTTGCATCTATTTAGTTATATCTTCCGATATCTGAGAAATGCATTTAACCTGTGGCATTTACGGGACTGCTGTAGTTGCCATAGATTTGCATTCTCTGAGACAACAGTCCGGCTTTATTGTGTTCACTGTCGTTTGTATTCATGCGTCTCTTAGAACACACACATGCTCGTCCGATTGATGTTTTTCTATCATCCATTTTTCACTAAAAATGTACTAGATGTTAGACAAGGAATTCCATAAAGTATTGGGCATACTTTTAATTGTTTTGCAGTTCGCTCTGTTGCTCTGACATCGATATTCTATGTAATGGAAACATCTGTTGATCTTTCCTCGGTACAGCTGTAGGGGTTATGTGTTGTTGTTACCCTGAAATATATGTTTAGATCGGTTCTACTAACCGTCTTCTCGCAGCATATTAAGAGCTTGGAACTTCTATATATATTTACCTGCAGGTTCCGATAATCTTTTAAAATCAATTTAGTCTTTATCTAAGTTTTGTTTACATTGTCACTCTAGGTTCGTTGTTGTTAGATTTTCTGGTGCAATGCCGATCAGGGCACCAACCGTACAACTGCGTGGGTAACTATTCATTTTGGGTCACACGGTTTCGGATCACTGTGACAGGCTAAGTTTGCTTCTGTCCCGGTCATTGTTGTAAATTGAGAGTTTCTAGTAATTGGAAGCTTCGAGATTTATTAGAGACACGTTACTGTCAATCTTCCCTCGACATACATTTTGTGGTTATTTGAAGGTCCAAATCTTTCGTTCGTTCTAGGGTAGTTTTCTTTTGTTTCGGTTTTGTGGGCCTGCGCAAAGATGATATCCGTCGGCGTTCGGGAAACACGTTTCACTTATGCAAGTCAATCTCTAGTGAGAACATTAGTGCAATTCTGCTTATTTTCTGTTGAGTAAATTTAATTACTTTGTCCAAGTGGATATTTCGCATTATTGCGGCTTTAAATAAATAAGCAGTATTTGTCGATACCTAAACGTAGGTGAATTTCGTGAGATTTATCGATTTATCTTTTTTTGGATCTACGATACACCCTCTTGGAGGGCTATAATTGTTTTAATTTTGTGCTTCTGTACGACTTGTGGAGTCGATTTCGTCATCCCCATTAACTAGGGGTAAGTGAGTAAATTTCTGTTAATTTACGGGGTTCTAACTCTGTTTTTTTTGTCTTGAATTTAATAGGATGTTAGTACGGGGCTAAGCCTTCAGTCGTAATACGCTGGTATGGCCGCTGTAGATACCCATTTTGATTTTTGTAAGAGTTGTGCCTACCTATCCATCTTGGTTTTTGGGTGGACTTACATCGTTCAACTAGGAGACCTTCGCCATCTTAACTCCAGTTAGCGTGCCTCCGCCATCTTGAGAAGTCAGTTAAGTACAACCATGTACCTAATTTTCCGATGTGTATTTCGGCTATTATGATGAAAATTTAGAGCCAGAGAACTGGACATCTTACAGTTTTTATTTTCTTTTGTCCTTGAATTGAGACTTTTAGGGTGTTTATACGTACCTGTTGAACCACTTATTACATGTGTGGTCACAATAATTTCATAATTAATTTTTGCTAAATTGTAAAATTTGCTTTGCCGTATACCGAGTGACCCTAAGTAGCAGTTTTATAGAGGGCTCTCGCCGACGTAACTAAATTTTATTTTACTTAAATACTAGTAAATTTTTGTCGCTATAACACTAACTTTTCTTGCAGACTTTTGTCTTAATATCTGAGCTAGTTAATTTCATCCCTGCAAGTGTAAATTCTGTTCAGTAAGCTCAGTGTACTTTGTGCGTAAATTCTAAAATTTCCTTTTTATTTTACCTTTAATTACTTGACATTTGATAACAAGATACCTTCATTTTTTTTAATTATGTTCATGTAACCAAACCCTGTGTTTGGTAATTTAACAAATTTTCACTTAATTAGCCTAAGTCTTAAGTACTAACTTTATATTAGTTTTCTTTGCGCACATATTAAATCACATTTTGTGTTAACATTGCCGTAGTGGCGTTTTTTTATGATATTCCATTGTAAATATAATTTGTGAGGTAATGAAACGTTTCTGCTACCAACCATCTTCTGCTGAAGCGCAGAGATTAGGATCTAGTGTTCAGACTTGTGTTTTTTTATTATTACCTAACGCATTGTTTTGTAATTGTCAAACTGTCTTGTTATACTTAACTACTCCTTTTTTTTTAAAACAAAATAATCACAGACAACATTCAAAATTTAATTAAATCTTGCTACATTTCGTAATATCTTTTCTTTTATTTTACCTCTACATATCTCATTTAATTTTGTGACAAGCACGTGCGTAAGGTTTCGTGCAATTGATTATACAGGGTGATCAATAGGAAACCCGCTGGAGGAACACAGCCAGTGGTTGCTCATAGGAGGCGCAGGTAGGTTATCGTTTAGGTAACATAGTGTTCTGGTGCCCGGACAACGTCGCTCGCGTCGTTGCCGACCGACGCTCTACTTTTAGGTGTTTAAGTTTATCTGAACCGTCACGCCGTCTGCGACAGAGTTAGCTCGGCCCTGCGTTTTCCAGATTCAAACATCTCCTATTGTGATTCTCCGTTATCTTTAACTTAATTTAGTCTGCTATCTTAGTGCGACGTGGGTCCGGCGTAACAAAACGTCAACAATTGAAATGTTATTGTTGCTGTTAATTAGGTGTAATATTAGTGATTTCTTAAGTTTCTGCGTTTAATATTGTCAGTGTGTTATTTATTGATTGGATTAGTGGGTAGGTACGTACTTTTCTTGTATATAATAATGTGGGGCAATTGCCCCACATTATTATAACGGTTTTTAGTTAAGTCAATATGCAGTTTGAAAGTAACAAACTCGTTGACATGATTTTCATTATGGGATCTGCCCAAAAGAAGTGTCTATTAACCAAGCGAATTTATGCGCAAAGATATCCTGACAGAAGACAACCTTCAGTTACAAGTTTGGAAAGACTTAAGGAAAGATTCATTAGAACAGGAAATGTGAGTTATGAAAAGCTTGAAGGGACAAAGAGGACAAGTGACGAAGATAAATTGAAAGTCTTGTTATCAGTAATTCAGGAGCCCTCTACTAGTTCGACCAAAATATCAACAGAAACTAATACACTACGATCTACTGTTAGCAAGATTGAAAAAAAAATATCATCACTACAATATTTCCTTTCATCAAGAACTGTGTGGGCCTGATTTAGAGACTAGCAGGACGTTTTGCGAATGGGGATTAGAAATTGAAAGAATAACACCTAACTTCTTCCAAAAGGTATTATTTACTGACGAATCGACCTTTACTCAGAGTGGTAGCCCAAACCGTCATAATCTTCATCATTATGCAATAGACAACCCAAGAATATTAAGAGCGATTGACAAACAGAGGCAAAGGACTATAAATGTTTGGGCTGGTATTATGGCCAACTTTATAATAATTAGACCACATTTCTTCACGGACATTTAAATCGTGCGCAATATTTGAATTTCTTGCAACATGACTTGCCTCAGCTTCTGCAAAACGTTCCTCCATTTCTAAGAGAAAATATGTGACTTCAGCACGACGGTGCTCCAGCACATATTGCACTAAATGTCCGACACTATTTGAATCAAGAATTCGAAGGTAGATGGACCGGCCGCGGTGGTCCCATTAGTTGGACACCTAGATCGCCAGATTTGACCAAACTTGATTTTTTTCTATGGGGGTACATAAAAAATATTGTATACTAGACACCTCTAACTACAGCAGACGATATGAGGCAACGTATAATACGTGCTTTTGAAACAATTTCCATTGAGAAGTTGCAACACGCAAATAGGTCCTTTCTGTCAAGGCTGCAAATGTGTTCTATTCAAAATGGGGGTTTGATACCTTTAGTCGTTTATTTGTTTTTGTTTGTCAAATCGTTTACCCAGTATACACTAAATCGAACGCAAAACAAATAATTTAGCGGTTTGTAATGAAAAATTAAAAATAACTCCGACATTATTGGGTTTGGGTATAGGACATTATTAACAAAATATAAGCGCAATTAACGCATCATTCCAAAAATTTAATAATATACGGGGTGTTCCAATTGAAAAAAATCAGTAAACGCTCTTTGACGATAGCCAAATTGATTGCATCGTAACAAACACCCTGTATAATAGAATGAATGTTTGATTATTTTGTAGGTTCACCACATCCCTTGGCTGCATACTTACTAAATAATTTTGTCTTAGATAATCGTAATACTACCGCATAGAATTATTATGGTAAACATTGTCGCGACCATTTTTTTTATAATTTTCATTAATAGTATAGTATAGTATATTTTTTTGTAATAAAATTTACAACAATCGTCAACATATATAATAAAACATTCAAATAATAGGTCAAATAATACATCAATTACACAGGCCTGCATTTTTCAACACTTTGAAAGTTGATTTAAAAATTTTAACTATTTTCTAGTAATTGGGTAGCGCTGATTTCAAATCTGCTTTTAGTTTTTTTGTATCACGTAAGGTTATTTTTCAAACCAGTAAAATCCAAAAATATAGAAAATACACGATTTATTTAATTTATAAGCTAGTTTTATAATATATTAAAAAAAATACAAAAATATACACATAGAAACTATTAGAAATAGTTATTTATTCTTTATGCTTTTTAAAAAAACGTTTTCGTTTTTGAGAAAAGCTTCGTTTGGTTGTTTTTCTGTCATATTCAGCTAAAGGAAGACCTCTTCTCAATGTCCAACAGTAATCGGCCATCATTTTTTTGTCCCAGCGCCCTTGGTATCTTTTTTCCATCTCTTTAATATCCTGGTAAAATCTTTCTCCTTGCTCTTCACTCACGTCCCCAAGATTTTCTGGGAAATAGTCCAAATGTGAATGTAAAAAGTGAATTTTTATGCTCATATTGCAACCAAGAATCCTGAATTTTTCCAGCATATTTTCAACGATCTCAACATAGTTTGTGTCTTTATAATTCCCTAGAAATTTATATACAACTTCGTTAAAAGCATGCCATGCATGTTTTTCCTTATCTTCCATTACATTTTCAAATTCTTGATCTTTCATCAAGCTCCTAATCTGTGGGCCTACGAAGATTCCCTCCTTTAATTTTGCCTCTGACAGACTCGGAAATGTTTTACACAAATATTTAAAACAATTTCCTTCTATGTTTAATGCCTTAACAAATTGTTTCATAAGTCCAAGTTTTATGTGAAGTGGTGCAAGTAACACTTTTTGAGGGTCAATAAGACTTTCGTGAATTACATTTTTGGTTCCAGGTGTTAAAGTCACTTTTTGTGGCCAGTATCTTTTTATCCAATGCTGTTCTCGATTTCTGCTATCCCACTCGCACAGGAAACATGGAAATTTAGTATATCCAGACTGCTGACCCAAGAGAAGGCCTAAAATTTTTAGATCTCCACACACTTCCCAGTTGTGATTTTCATATTGTATTCTTAAAAGTAATTCCTGTAAATTTTCATAGTTTTCCTTTAAATGAACCGAATGGCCGAGCGGAACAGAAGCAAAAACATTGCCATTATGTAGAAGAACAGCTTTAAGGCTCCTTTTTGAGGAGTCGATGAAAAGTCTCCAGTCAGAAGGTGTGTACTCAGGAGCTCCGAGGAAAGTAACTAGATCAGCAATTGCTTGGCAGTACACGAGTGGTCCGTTTTGTGCAAAATATTTTACAAATTCAGCCTCACGATTTCTATACCAAGAGAAGGTAGTTTCTGGGGCAAGCAAATTCTTTTATTTCAACCTAGACCCCAGTACTTCAGAAAGATCTTTTGAAAGTCCCAAATCTCTTACTAAATCATTTAGTTCGGCTTGTGAAAATAGCTGAGGTTGGTTTTGACCTGAGGTTGATGGTTCATAATCACAATCCATCTGTACGGAGCCGGAAGTTGAAGAGGTTTCAGTATCTTCTTCTAGTACTTTGGGGGGTATAGGTATCGGTACATCATCACTGTGAGGAACTGGTCTGATAGCTGATTTAATATTGTTTGGGTACAAAATATGTTTCAAAGTTTTTCTATTATGTCCCTTAATATCACAAAAACAGAAGTAGCAATCGTCAAGATGATTTTGCGGTTCTCTCCAAACCATCGGTATTCCAAAAGGAAAGCTTTGTCTATTTCCTTTGGTCCAATGTCTTAAACCTTCTTCACATACCTTGCAAACAACGTGCGGTGCCCAATCTTTATCTTGATCTCCTAATTTGATTTTGAAATAAGCATAATATGCAGTTTTCACAAATTCACCAATTCGTCTCTTAAACTTTTTCAAGACGAAATATCCACAAATATAACAAAAATCATCTGGTTTGTTTTTGCAACACCGGCTTGACATATTTTTAAGCAATGTTTATTTATCAAATACCACGCACAACACTAAATACAAATAAATTTTACTTATTTACTGATCAACACTCCGAGCTATAATGAAGTAAATGACATTAAAATATACATTTTCTTTGGAGTGATAAACTTAAAACCCTTTTTCGCAGTACTAATACAGTGAAAGCATTATAAATAGGATTTAGTCGGTAAACATTCCCGGAAATCCTGTGCACAATGAATAATGAATACATGTAATAAAAGATTTACACATTACTACATTCATTTTAAAATGTATTAAAACGCCTATTATAATACTTTTTTTATATACATATATATATATTTTTTTAAATGTGGGTGATAGAGACCAACTGTATTTTAATTAGTTATTGCTATATAAAAACTGAGTTTAACAAATAAAAATCACGTCATCACAAATTTTATGCAGGCCTGTGTTATCAATGATTTGTTCAACATAATGAAATTCAAAAGAAAACAAATCATAAAATAATTACATCAAATATGCTAAATTATATCCCAATTTACATTAAAATTTCTCTTGTTATTTATCAACGATAATTAAAGCTGAAACTTAAAAATTCTTCTGAGGTGTAAAAGGCCTCTCTCATAAGAATTTTCTTAACAGACTGGTAAAACTTCGTATTAGATATATGGCTGATGCTAAGCGTTTGTGCAATACTTGTACATGGGAATCCCATTTAAGGTTGTTGTTTATTTCTATTCCCAGGAACCTAACTGTTTGGGTACAAGTGTTTGATTTTGTTAATATTTTCAGATGATTGGTTTTACTCTTGTTAATCTTTAAGTTATTGCTGCCAACTCAACAATGCGTCATCCAAAACCAAAACCCCAGGTGTCGATGAAAACACAAATTAAAGTAGATAAGGAAAAACAAAAGATATACAGGCTGTTCCATCAAAAAAAAAATTTTCGAATGTGTGCTATTTTAACGCATCACTCTTTATAATTCAAATTATTTTCAAAATTTGTGTTTTTTGTTACTGAGCCACTTTTTATAAAATAAATTTCTTCCGTACTATTTAATAACTAACTGACACACTAATGAGCAATTCTGTATGCCGGGATCTTTTTTTATCATTACACATAGCATTTTCCCTATGTGTAATGATAAAAAAAAATTGTCAATGCATTTGCGATATAGTCACTGTATAGTAGACAACCAGTTATACACCAATGAAGAATTTACGTATAGCATACCTTAATTTTTAAATCAGGTTGCCATGACGGGAAAAACATTTTTTATGTCTAATATTTCTGAATTTTTATTCAAACATAAGTCATTAATTAAATACATTTTATTAAAAAATAGATAATTTATTTATAAATCATGGATAAATACAACAGAAATGAAAAGGTGGCAATAGTAATGTGGTACCAGAAAAATAATAGTTTAAGACAAGTTAGAGACATGTTTTCCGTCAATTATCCAGACAGGCCTATACCTTGTGCAAAAACAATTTTGAACTTTTTTAAAAAATTTCAAGAAGATGGTTGTGTTCTAAATTCTCACAAAAAAAAAGAAATAAACCAATCATGTTCGAACAGAAGACATGAAATTAAATATCCTGTGTTACGTAGAGGAACGGTTAGGATCGCTTTTAGATGTAGCTAAACATTTTGGAGTATCGTACAGTTCGGTATACAAAACTCTGAAAGAATTTAAATATAGGCCATACAAAATATCAAATCATCAAGAGCTTTTCGAAGAGGATAAGACAAAACGAACTGAGTTTTGTGAAATAATGTTTAACATGTTAAATGAAAACCAAGAAATTTTAAATAAAATAATTTTTACTGATGAGGCTACATTTACCGTAAACGGTGAAGTCAACTCTCAGGACTTTCGGTTTGTACCCTACATTTATCCATGAAAAATTATTAAATTTCCTATCCATTAATCCATTAGGTACTGGTCCCGTACAAATCCTCACGCTCAAAACCTGACCCGAACACAGTACCCTCAAAAAGTTAATGTCTGGATTGGAATAATAAGCGATAGACTTATTGGCTCATTTTTTATTGACGGTAACCTCACTGAAGTGAAATATTTGAATTGGTTGAGAGACCATATCATTCCATCAATTGAGATGATGAATGTTGATGAACCCTGGTTCCAAATGGATGGGGCCCCGCCACATTCTACTAACGCTATCAGGAATTTTTTAAATAACTTATTTCAAAGACGGTGGATTGGTAGATTTGGTCCCATACTATGGCCTCCAAGATCAGCTGATTTATCTCCAAATGACTATTTTCTTTGGGGTTACCTAAAAAGTAAAATTTACAACAATGTACGAATACGCAACTTGAATGAACTAAAAGAGCGTATACGTACTGCATGTAATGGAATAAGACTAGAATTTATTAGAAATACACTTCGTTGCTTTCAAGATCGCCTTGCTTATTGCCTTGAATGACAAGGTGGACATTTCGAGAACTTGTTATGATATTAGACTTCACATTTAAGTTCGTTTAATTGTTATAATAAACTAATTATTTTGTTCCAAGTGATATTCTGCATTTTCTTTATTAAAAACATAACCTAATTCTTCTAAGCTTTATTTTGCTCTGTATCGCCCAGTGTTACCAGTACAAGTATTATTGCCGAATCAAATACTTAAGCGCTAAATTTTAACAGGTTCGTAATAAATGTAAAAGGTTTTATGTACGCAGCAAAGTTTAATTTTTCCGTACAAATAATTTATGGTAGAAGTAAGAGAAACGGATCTCCAGAATATTATTTTATTTGTATCAACGTTACGCGGCCAGTGGGAAATGGCGGGAAATCCTTAATGTAACAATTATGATGTTGACGACGTGATATATTTCGAATTTTAAAATTGTAAGAAAAATTGTACAAAATTAGTTATTTACGATATAATTGTTAAAAGTGCTATTTTATTTTGCGAGTAAGATTTGCGACACGATGGTGATTAGGAACTGGAGCAATTTAAAATAAGCAAAATAAAATAACATTTTAACACGTGTATCGTACAGTGTTTCTGCTACAAACTCAATTTTTATTTTAAAATTTTAATAAAAAGTTTAACGAAAATTGACTGATAAAAATCTTATGACAGCTCACTGTTCCTGCTTGTCAAAATACGAGTGTATAACCGGTTGTCTACTATACAGTGACTATATCGCTAATGCATTGACAATTTTTTTTTATCATTACACATAGGGAAAATGCTATGTGTAATGATAAAAAAAAGCCCGGTATATATTTCTTTATAATTGTTTAATTTGAAATCGTATTTTTGAACTCAACCTGAGCGTATTGAATTCAAAATTATTAATCTTCGATTAACTGATCTCTTTGGTTTCAACGCCCTCTATTGTTAAGGTATTCACTCATAATTGACAATACTTCCGATTTCATGACATACTATTATCACATACTAGTGTATGTAAAGAGTTAAATCAAACTTTTTTCTCAGTAAAAATTGGAAAACCGGAAAACCATAAAATCAATGTAATTCCATCAAACAGAATTATAAGTTCCCAGAAAACAAAAAAATATATATCACTGCTCCATCGAAATGCGAAGCAAATTTCCAATGTACACATGAACAATGACAAACCCGTTATTTGTCCCTTCTTTTGTCGTCGTTTGATGAACTGATTGACGACCAAAATATAGGTATCGCTGGCCTCTCGTGTAACATAAATCAAAATTTATTTTTATTCCTCGGTTTGAACCCCCCTTGACCGCTTCGCCCGCTTCGCTACCACCGGCACAACAGCAGGGGAGATCGGATTATTTTTCATAAGCTGAACAAGATGTGCTTTCACGCGGAAAGCTTTAGTTTCTCCACAGTTATTGGCAGGATTCTCTGTTTTTCATTCCGCATGATAAATACTCTGATTTATCGACTTTCCAGGGAACGCTCGCCCCGTTGTTATTACGTTTTTCTTTTTTTTTCCGTCGTTGCCATTGCCCCTGCTCATTCAGTCGTGTTTCCTTCCATATTCGGGGTCCTCTTCGCTCTACGCCCTTTTGCCATTACCATTCCGCCGCTACACTTTATTAAATATGCGTTTGGTCAGCTGTGCAGAAGCCCATAAAATTTTATTTCTATGTTGATATTGCATCGTTACAGGAAGTATATATTTTCCGGTAAAAATAAATAAAATAAAAGTATATATTGGAGTTCGTTTTTGAACTGAGATTAAATGGGGGGTAAACAAATACTACTGCAATTCTTTATTTTATCCCATTAATCTGATATTAAACCTTTAATATTTTCTGGACTTGTTAAAAGGAAAAAAATGAGGAAAAATATAGTCAATGAAATAAACAAATACTTTGCACAATTAGGACAGAACTTGCTGGACAAACAAAGCAAAAAAATTAAAATGCTACAATCAATATTAAAACTTTACGACACCCGCTTTGGTTCCATAAAGTATTACTTTATCACACGCTAATTTTATATTTTTGAAGTTGATAACAAAAAAAAAATGAAACCAAATCATATTTAAATGCTAAATATAAGCCTTTAATCAAACAAATATGTGCAAGAAGTTGTACAAAGAATAAGAAACACACTTACAAACATTTTATTTGCGCTACAATATAAGTGGGATGATAAGTTTTCTGATGCTTCTATTGAAATTTACTTCCCATATTGAATAGTACAACTGTTATAAACGTTTACTGTAACACTAGAAGATTCGTGTGCGTTAATGGAGATTCCAGGCAGATTTTGGGAACACACTATGTTTCGTGTCAATTCCTGTTGATTCATGTTGACTGTCGATGGATTACGAATGAGTTTAATGGATGTATTAGGTACACTAGACAGTATTTGAGCAACCTCCACTTTTTTCTTGGTGGAATTATCAATGTAACCTTCGGACACTGCTGAGGATTTCTATCCTCCATGACGCTTAATTGTTATTAAGTCAACTCCACTATTACCCAAGTGTGTCACACTGGAACGTCTAAAGCAATGTCCAGTGAAGAGCTCAGGATTAGGTAAATTTAAGTTAAGTAGCAATATTTTTTGGTACTTTTCCTATGGTATTTATACCAATTGGACTATTCACGCAAGATCCATTTCTATATTGCAGGAAGAAGCGTTTATGTGTAACATGGCTGAGATGAAGTGGATAGTATTTTTTAACCAATTGAATCCATAATCTTTGCGTTATAATAAATTGTCTTGGAACATAAGTTTTAGTTTTTGGGACTGCAACCATTATGACATCATTTTTAAACTATATATCATCTAAAGTCATATTCATTATTTCTTCACGACGACAAGCTCCATTATAGCCCATTATAAGGATAATCTAACAGAATATTAATATGACTATTATAACAAAATAATGTAGAAAATTAGTAAAACACAACTGCAATAATGTTATTATTACTTACTTTCATTGCTAAATATGTTTTATCATTAGCTTCTATTATAAACTGGTTAATATGATCCATTTCTAAAATCTTGGATATTTTAGGCTCGTAGCCATCAGATATTTTTTTTAAAAATGCAAGAAGCCTAGAAAATTGTGAGATACCTATACTTTTATAAATATTTAAACAACATCGTAACATTGAATACGTAGACCACAAGAACTATGCCTTTTTTATCTTGCTTTCTTTATCAAAATAAGCAATTACTACATTTTCCATAATATTGGCAATATTATTTATTTTCTTTACAGCAACTTAAAAAGAGCTGGTATTGCTTTTCATAAATATGTGAAGACTTTGTTGGCAAAATATTTTGTAAATTGTCTTCTGCTATTTTGCGAATCTCTGGAGGCGTGCAATTATTTATTTCGTCCATTTTATTGATAATTTGAAGTAATTTATTGCATAAATCATACTAAATTTTAAACAAAATGACATATAACACCGCCGATATTCAAATATTTAATATGTTTTACTTAAAAATCAGAGTAACCAACTTCAAAAAAAACAAAATTTCTAAAATGTTCGAATAAAACATGTCTCTCATTTTAAGCTTTTTTGAACTTTTAACAATCGAAATAGAAAAAACAGTATAAAATACACGTTTCATAAGACATTTTGCGCACTTGTTCTTGAACGCGTGCGCAAAAATCGTGTCTTATGAAACTTGTATTTTAATATACTATTATTCTATCCAGAATTCTTTAAGTTGGGACATATTAAATTTAAATTTTAGTTGAGTGTACGCGTGTCTTATATGCTTATGCAGTGTCCATGTGTTGTAAATATACCGGTAAGTTTTCGGGTGAAGCAACGACAGAGGAGTGTCCAAGTCCCCACTATCACTCGCTACAGTTATCGTATTCCCCGACGCGAACGGCTGTAGTATACTACTACCACCGCTCTGGTTAACGGAGGGGAGTACATATACGTAGTCGTTCAGTTGTGGGGACTGATACATGCGCTATACAATCGTTGCGTTACCAGAAAACCTACCGGTATACTTATTATAAGCTTTCAGAATTTCTTCGTATGACCTTTATTGCAGTAAATAAGTAGCATTCTTTCAAAATAAATTTTATTCATTCTACATAATTATTGAAGAGATCATAGATATATTTAATATTTTTATTTAGAAGGTATATTATATCTAGTAACGGTTATTGTTTTTCCACAAATCATACGATCTGTTTCAGTATACTTAATGAAATCCCGTCCGTCAATTAATATTGTAATTAGGGCCATTAAGATGGACATACAAACTTTTGAAAAATGTGTTTAAATTAAAGCCATTTTGAAACACAATAATTAGACTAATGTTTGATAAAAATCCAAATTCTAACAAAAAAATTGATGAAAAAGTTTGAACATTACATTCTTATAGTTCATTCACGTTAACAGACGCGGGCGGAGCATAAATTACTATGTTGCAAAATTTTACTTATTTTTGTATTTGTGAAACCGCTTTATTTTTAGGTTAGGTGTCAAATGTCCATCTTATTGGTGTGAACGTTAATTTACCTTTTTTAACATTACATACATTATATAAGTACTCATGAACGTGAACTGTACTAAAATAATAAATAATTAAAGGTTATTATCAAACGCTCATAATATTAAGGAACTTAACAATAAAAAAGCAAATGTTTTAATCAAAGTCATCATCCGAATACTACAATTATTTATATTAATATAAATGGTGTAACATCTTTTCTTTGGAAATCAATCTTCATCTCCCACCATTTCGCATTTCTTTCTCTGTATGGCTACTACTACTCTATATGCTAATGTTTCTGTAGTACCTACCTTATACCATTTTATTCAGTTGAGGGAACCATATGGCCATACTTTTCTGCTTATTCGTCAGCTTCATATGCAGGTAATGATTTGCTCCTTTAGATAAAGTCATGGATGATGCAGGTGGGCCTTTATTTTTGATAGTTCTAGTATTTAGAAGAAGCAAAAAGTGATATTTTCCTCTAATTGCTCATTATGTAGATATAGCTGTACATAACGCATGGCAAATACACAGGAAACCTGGTGTTGTGTTAGACCAGCAAAAATTTAGAAGAAGGATTGCTGTTGCCTTATCATAACGAAACAAAAAGCAAACCTGGGAAACAGGACATTGTTCACGTAAGAAAGGAATAGATATTTGCTTTGATCGAATGATCCGTTTTGTAATACCTCGAAAAACAAACAAGGTGTGTTTTTTGTCATTCAGAAACCACTGTAAGATGTAGAAAGTGTAACAAAGCTTAACATGTGAAATATTTTATAAGTTATTATTCACCATCCACAGATTTGTGAATGTGTAGTTTATGTCACCTATTTGCCCAACGTTCTATATCTACGGCGGCGTCTTTTTTGTATTTTGAAAAATAAATTTTAAGTATAATGTTCCTACAAGTCGTTTTTATATTTAAAATAAAAAGCTTATACAAAAATTAACACAAAAAAGACACAGCTAGAATGGGCATATGTGGGCTAAATTGCAAAGCTAGATGTTTGCATGTTTAATAATTTTGTGTTTTATGCATTTATAAATAATATGAATAAAAACTGTCTCTCTTTCATAGTTTTTTTTACTTTTTTTTACATACTTTTGCATGTTACGTATTTGTCTAAATATAATTTGAAAAAGAACAGTATGTCATAAAATTCAATATGAGTCATCTGTTGGGAGAAAGCGTATATAAATCATGTTTAAAAGTATGAATCGCAAAGAATACACATTGTAAATATGTTTAAGGCCCTTTACAAATACCTACATCTTTTGCTCTACATTCTGTAGCAGTACTCGGGGGGGGGGGGCATTATGGGGCAATTGGGTTTCGATTTCGAGCGCCATCCGACGAGGAAGCAGGGAAATATTCGTGATTAATTGTAAGCTAACATTGTAGATGACTCTGTGTAGGAATTATTTGATTTATTTGTTCAGAAGTGGTTGTTTGAAGTTTTTTTTAGTTTGTTTTCTCGTTTGTTTTCTAATTTGTTTTAAATAGTGTATTATTTAAAGACTTATTATCTTGTGTTAGTTTATAAGTTTTCTTTGTTGATTTATTAGTTCAGAAGTAGTTTTTATTATTGGTTTATTTTAAATTATGTATTAGTATAAAACGACTTTTTATCTTGTGTTAGGTTAAAAGTTTTCTTAAATTATTTTCGCCATAAACGTAAGTAAGCCTATATCTAATAATTATTAGCTTATAAGCAGTTATTCCATACAAAGAATTTATTTTCTAATTTTGGAACGTTAACATGGACAGCAGTCGATATATACGGAAGTGTATCACAATCAATTGTGTTATTTTTTGATGTGTTCCATGTTCAGAAAGAGTATATCTCCATACATTACGGATTACCTTCTTAAGTAATCTTTTTTGCAACGATTCCTTTAAATGTATGTAATAAAAACTGTTTTTTATTAACCTCTGTAACCAATAATTACACTAGTGTGCGATAAGAACATCTATGCTGAATCTAGAAATATTTATATATATTTTTTTGATAATTAAATATATGTATATAATTATTTACGTGTTTCATTTAAATTTAATAGATATGTAATCAAGAAAGTAAAACAATGTATTATTAATACTACAAATATCAACCTTCGAATGCAGATTTTATTGAAGTTCAACACCTAGTTTGTCTAATAGTACTATGCTTTCTCGATAGATGTCCACAAAATACATATCTAATAATTTAACATTAAGTGTCCTTTCTCCTTGGGGTATTCTCTGGCAGTACTTAATCAAAAAGCTGTATTTATTCAAGTGAAAAACTCGTACAGTCGCATAATATAAAAGTATATATTTATATAGAATATCACATTTAATTATGCAGTAATATCAAATGAACATTTTTAAAACATAATGAACTTATACCATACTATATTAATATATGTACCATTCCTTCTGAAACACACTGTATAAATAAATATATCCTCACGTTTTCGTATAAATTTATTTATAACCTTTTTTTCTCTCTAATAAAACGCTGCCTTTATTTACTCGGGCAATATTTATTGTCTTCTAATTCCATGTATTAATCGCTGTGTGTTTTTCGGCTAATTTAATTTTCAACTTTGTTTGATCGCGCTCGAAAGAACGCTGCAAATATTTGTCGACCGAACAGGATTGCTACTACCCCCCGTACGCTTGAGCCCCACGTGCACTTGCTGGCATCGTAAACTGCGTGATAGCGATAGTGTAAACCCGGGTAAACCCCGGCGTCGGAAATTGAACACGAAACGACCACAGAAGTCATATTATACGTATGTGTGCTTAGCTGGGTCGAGAAAAGATGTAGGTAGCGGTTTTTTTTAATAATTCTAGCGATGAGTTAGTGTTTTTTCCTCGATATTTCATTTTAAAACTAGGAATAAAGTATTTACTTTTACGATTTAATAGTATTGTTTAGGACGATAAATAACATTGCATAAGAACAACAATTGTTTTGTATATACTGGAGACGCGTTAAGTTCAGTTGCACGTCATCGATGACGTTTACATGTTGTCATAACTGTATTAGAGAAACTAAAAAAGTTACTTTGTTTAATTATACTTGAGGGTATATATTTCATTAGCTTAAATAGAAGATTTATAAATTGATTGTAATATACGCATTCATGGCCAATAAACACATAATTTCCGTTTGTCATGCAGTGGTTAATTTATAAATAATTATGGTTAATTATTTTCGGTATTAACGGAAACCACCGCATGCCAAGAAAAAAAAAACTATTACTATTTTTTTTCTTTCTCTTTTAAATTATTAGATTCAATGATTACTGATAGTAGTTTCTCATCCAAACACGGGTGCACGTTGGGAAGTCTATACTTACATTACGCTATGTCACATATCCACGGATTAATGTCGGTAAGCGAGCCAACTTTCAGAACGGTAGGGATACGTCAAAAGAAAATTTTAAAATGACTTCTCGTGCTACTGAATGAAAAGTGACTATGTGAATCCAATTTGCGTATCACGGACTAGCTCTCGTCGTGAGATTATTTATATGGGTACGTACTACTTTGTTTCTTCATAATCTAATACATCTACGTTATTGTTAAGACAGATGTTTGTTTATCTTTGAAATGCATGAATTAAATTAACCTATCGATATACCATACAACAGACGGATTTTATATTATTGTGTTTATTGTAATCAAAACTATATACATACAGATACAACAAATATATTTACACTAATTACATGCCTACGACGTAACAATAATATAAAACAAATTGAATCGGAACATTAAAGTCGCAGTCAACGATCTATAAATACAATATTTATTCTATAACCTAAAATTACATCCGTGTTTCAAATTTTACAATGATAGGAAATACAACAGGTCTTGCTACATTAGGAATAATTTTATCTTTAGTGTTTCCACAATAAAAGAAAACAATTATTATCTTTAATACATTGTCGGGGCTTTACTAACGATTGACGGTGAATTTTTATCGAATATCGGTCGGTTGAAGTTACGGCGGAAAAATACAATGTTTATTTCGCGGTGATACGTGACTTGTACATAAGTTCGGAGATAAAAATTTACGTGCGAGAATTTATAATTTACTATGACGTTACGAGGATCTGGAAAATAATTAAAATTATTTAATTCGGTCTGCGGTTTTCGGAATACTTTTAATTGAGATATGACAATTGGCCTACTTCAATTAAAAGAAAAGGTTTACGGACTGAAGCATGACAAATTGGCCTGCTTCTACGGATCTTTAATCAAAGCACGACGATAGGCCTGCTTAAATTAAAGAAGACGGTACCAAAACACTTACGACAAATAGGCCTAAGTGCTATGGTCGGGAACGGCTGGAAGGAAGAATCTCTCTGTCCATGTCTTGACCGTGGACGGCTCTTTTATATGGTCGTTTCGCCAAGAAAAACGAGTACGCAGAGTGGGATCCTCATACGCAAACGTGACGTAGCAACGCGCGAAAAATAATCGTGACGTCTTCGGACAATTTAAGAGCGCGAACGACAAAGAAACGAATAGATAAAATAGCATACTAATTACAAGAATATTCATAACATGAAAAACAATGGTTAATGATCGGTTGAATAAAATATCAAACATATATAATTTGAAAATTGCAATTCAAAGTAGATATGAAACGTGAATAAATGATATTTTACTCAATCAACGAAGGAGCTTCGTTACACGTTTCAATAATAAATTTCTTTATTACATATTTTTCATAGACTAATAGTTCAATTCAGTGTTGACAGATAAATCATATCTGTCAAAAAGACGTGCGTTGTGTATATTCTTCCTGTCAAATTTTTCATATTTATCTTTGCTTTGATATAAATTGTTTAAAAACAGTACTTTTTAGAAGTGTATTTATTATTTATTTGCGTCCATTGAATATAATTGCCGAAAGGTTTCTGTAAACAGTCGAGGCTTTTTACAAACTTTTCTATAATCATGTGTTAAATTTAATGTGAATAGCGTAAGTATTCCTTATTTTATGAAATGAAGAAAATCCATTTTATAAGGTAATTGATAATAATATAAAGTATAAAATTAAATCCTCTTTGAACCTTATAATAGTTTATTATATACTCTAGTACATGTTTCGCCTCGAAGGCATCTTCAGCTAGAATCTACAAAGTTATAAATATGAGAAACTTAAATTAAAATAAATGATGGAGTACTTACAGTCACTAGATTCTAAAATATTAGACATTTAATGTTAATCTGTTATGTCGATGTAAATATGTTATACTAATGTAATAATTGTAAATATACAGTGAGTACGCGCGGGTTGGAATAAATTCATTTAACATTTTTGGTTTTGTTTTATGGAAAAACGCTCGGATAGGTCGA
Source organism: Amphimallon solstitiale (assembly GCA_963170755.1). Classification (NCBI taxonomy): domain Eukaryota; kingdom Metazoa; phylum Arthropoda; class Insecta; order Coleoptera; family Scarabaeidae; genus Amphimallon; species Amphimallon solstitiale. The sequence goes on from OY720675.1 coordinate 5,323,972, forward strand.
TTTTTATTTTTAGCTGCAGTTTTTTGGGATGGTAAATTGATATACAAAGGCTGGTCCAAAAATAAGTTACGACCATCAATTTTTTTTTTCAAACATATGGTTTTTATTTAATTTGCTAATTCTACATCGAATTCTAAGTATGTTTCATGTACCATGTCCTATACCCAAACTCAACAGTTACCGAGAAATTTACAATTGAACATATCAATAACTGAATTTCAATTGTAAATTTCTCGATAACTGTTGAGTGTGGGTGTTGGACATGGTACATGAAACATACTTAGAATTCGATGTAGAATTAACAAATTAAATAAAAAACATATGGTTCCCTTTGAAAAAAAAAAATTGATGGTCGTAACTTATTTTTGGACCACTCTTTGTACATCAATTTACCATCAGAAAAACCGCAGTTAAAAATAAAAATCGACCTATCCGAGCGTTTTTCCATAAAACAAAACCAAAAATTTTAAATGAATTTATTCCAACCCGCGCGTCCTCACTGTATAAAACTTGTGATAGATTTAATGTAAATATAATTAGAATGTAAATAAAATGGGAATTGGATGGTTATACTTGGATTTTAAGTTATTCAAAAAAGGAAAAGGGAAAAGGGTTTACCTTTTTAAACCCTTTTAATACATACAGGACTCGGGTGAAATCAGAAATCACAACTAATCCAAAGATATTTTGGAGATTTATAAATGCCAAGCGTTCATCAACCAGAATTCTAGGACATATGCACTGCGGCGATGATGACCTCACTCAGCCCTTGGAAATAGTGAATGGATTTGCGTTGGAGTTCTCTAAAGTCTGGGCACAAATGGTGTTACTGTTATTTATTCTTACGCATATACAAAGATGTTTAATATTGCTCGTACCAGTCGACTCATCAACAATAAGGGAAAATTTCTTCGTCTGGAGATGCTGACATAATACTTGCATATTTTCGTATCCCAGTACATTTTTAACTATTGCAGTGGTTTTCTTTCTTGCACAGGCTAGTCTTTGGGTAATTTTTGAATCATGGCATACTGCAGCAACGACCTTGGTCAAGTGATCCATAGTAGTAAGTGGTAAATTATATTCGGCGATTAAAGCAGATAGACGTATTTCTCTTATAACATGTACCTACATAAAAAATAAAAACTAAAGTTATGTTTAAATAAATGTTTAAATAAAGTAATTATCTTTTTTAACTTCTTCCTCTAATATAGACGCAGCAGCAGTTGCAAACGCTTCTAATGTGGGTTGTTTCGAAATCGCTTTTAGTGTTGTTTGATGAGTAGATAAATTATTATGCTTCATGAGAGCATCCTTTCCACTAATTATATTTATATTCTTGTCGCATGAACTGCATTTTGGGTACTGAAACCCCTTTTCACTTTTTTTTAACCAACCTTTAAAAGCATCTATCGGTTCCCACTCTTTTTTTATAAGTTTGGTTGTATTTCGTTTTTTTTTCAATAACTCCGGAGCTACTACCTTCATTGCTACTATCACTATCACTCATTTTTGTTAGTTAATTAATAAGAAAGCACGACTAGATATCTACATTCAATCTACTAAAATAAAATGAGGGAATAGGAAGTTGTACGTATATATAGTGTTTGCTCGGTGATTTCCCTATATAAATGTATTTAGGTGAATACCCTTATATTGAAGTGAATTTAATAAATGACAACTGCTATCTATCTATTCCTATTTCGCTTTCTGTCTTTATTATCAGTTTTAGGTAAATAAATTCTTTCTTAGAGTAAGACAAGGAAATTGAGAAACAGTTTTTCGTTAAAAATACTAATATTAGTAAAAATAGTAACACCCAAAGTAACTGCCTATCTGTTTATAGGTAGCTAACATCCGCCAGATTGGTTATTCTAATTTATTTATTTGTTGTGCAGATTAGCTATTTAAGAATTGAAATATTTCGGTAGAATTTCATAGCACTTCGGTAGATCGGGTATTATACCTAAATTCGGTAGATCTACCGAAAAATCGGTAGGGTTACCATCACTGTTAGGTACATACATACAACATGCCACCAACGCGTCAATTCGAAAATATCTGCCAACACTATGTAGCATTGTAAGGCTGTAGTGGATTGGCATCGACATTATTCGACATATTGTGGCATTTCATACGATTAGCTTGCAATGAACGGATTGCAATATCTACATCTGTTCGCACGTGTGTACTCTAGGCACGTAACATGCATATATGCATGTGCCAAATCGAGCTGGGAACGTCAAGGTAATACATCACGACACGCTAACTACCAGCCGGCCGATCAATCGCGCACAACAAATCGACAATCAAAATTAATTAAATTCTATAATTTCGCCGGGGTGTGCAAAAATAGACGACCCGTGAAGCCGGCCAGGGCATAGCCACCTGTCAATTCAATAACGCCTCAATTATTTTCAAATTAATGGATATACTTGCACGACTCTTGTTATTAATTCAGAGCACCGTCCTGCCGACTACACTATAACATCCAATAAAGTTACGGCGGGGCCTTTTTTTTTCGGTAACAGCTAGGTCGATTTAATCTAAATTTTACCATGTCATAAGCACTTAATTGGATAACGGATATGATAAATACCATTAATTTATACTCTGTTTTAATCACTTGCGTTGTTGTCTACTTTACATGCCACCATGTAATCAACATGTAAATCCAATTACTTGTATTATTAACAGACTTACAGATGAAACTAGTATTTGTATTGTCACATGACCTAACTTGAAATTAACAACAGCTTTTATAAAGGTTTACGACGACTAGTAAATTGAAAGTCCAATAAAAAGAATTTAAATAATATATTTGATCTGATTTTAACGCGAATATATCAAAAAATGCATGCAATAAGTTATTTATTTCTTTTAATAAATTAGAGTGTCGTTCATTCATATCAGTTTCAATATTAAAAAAGTCGTATTCAGCAAGGTCGAGCGTTGTTGTAATCTTGTTTCTTATCGTTGCAGTTTAAGAAATTGTATTTATCCACAACTATTAAGTAATGTATGTATTAAATACGCGATTTCTATCAAGTAATGCCATGCATTACTAAATACTGTTGAATAATAATGACACTTCGATGGAATAATATTTATTACTCCACCGTTGTGTCAAATTTGACATTTCATAAATATACTTATATATATATATGAATTTAAGCAACTGTAATGTAAGGATTAATAATTATTATAAAAATTAATTTTTTGTGTATTAGAAACGTCAATATTAATAAATAATGTTGTTCCTTTATCTCTTTATCTTTTGTATTTTTGAACAAACATATATAGTTGTGAATATGCGGTATACATAAATCGCATTTTTTGTTTGCCGTGTCAAAATGTCAACTTCTGACAGTGTTTGTAGAAAGAAATATTGTTCTTTATCTTTCGTATTTTTTGAACAACATTTAAGTTGTGGATAAAGTATAGTATTTAACTCGCGTATAATGGCTATTACCCACTCAGATGTTACAACACTCGCCTGACGGCTCGTGTTGCAATTTCATCTTCGTGGGTAATAGCCATCATTACACGCTTGTTGAATAATATACTATTATTATTCTGACCAAGGGATTTTCTACAGATATTATAGTGCGGGCTACAAAAACTCGGTGTATAACTTCTTTATTTAAAACTAATGAATTCTTTTTGAATTTATTGGTATTTTTATGCGCGGTGGAATATCTTATACAGCAAGAGCGCGAGAGGTATGATCACCCGATGGTATACGTAAACTCGCATCTAAACGTGGTCCGATAATACATATTAGAGTTACGGCACAACATACTAGCATTGCCTGCTCATATTCGAACTCATAGTGATCTGATTATTTTTTCGCAGATTGACAAAAAGAACAAATTAAATTTTCTCTTTAAGTGATGACGATTGCTTAGATAACTAAGTCGATAATAACGCGAAGATTGTAATACTTATAACGTAATTATGATTATCCTTATGAAATTAAATAATAATGTAGTTGTGTACAAAGTTATAGCAGTACAACTGGGTTTTAGAATGAAATAAAAACAACCCGCCTGAAACATCTGCAGAATAAACTAAGATGTCTAGAGAAAAATAAATAAATAGAAATTTCATGGTAAAAAAAAACTATAAATAAGTATAACAGAAATACCATAAAATAACATAAAAACGACCCTTGAAATAGAAATTAAAATTAGAGATTCTCTCCAGTAAATATAACGAAATAACAACTCTGGAAAAATAAATCTATTATATCTATATCTGGCGAACACAGCTGGCGGAGATCATTTGCCGAATATACGTCCGAAGAATATCGACTGGCATCGGGTGATCATACCCCGCGCGCTCAAGCTGTATATACCATTCCCTGCACTGTCGTAAATTGGTATTATAACTTCTTTTTGATTAATAAATAATGACAAAGTCCAATTTTCATTATTTAAATTACATTTATTTTTAGACATAAAGTCTCTACCCAAAATTCCATCTGCGGTTATGGGAAAATCGTCTCCCACCGTGTGAAATTTGTGTTTTATTTTAAAAGTATCGAAAAAAATAGAAGTTTCTGTAATACCTAAAGATCTTGTGTGCTCATTGGTAATACCTCTCATTTTATATGAATTTATAGTATCTATTATATGATTTTTATGTATACTACTACATTTAATAATCGAGATATCTAGCACCAGTAGCAACAATTAACGTGAGTTTTTCGTAAGTCAGTATTAACAAATACAATATTTGCTAGAGGTGAATTAAACGTTAAAATATTTACACATCGCCCAGTAGCGCCCACTGGGGGCGCGGCTGGTTCTCCGGGTCTTGCTGTGTTTCGCAAAGTCTAATATTTTTAAATTGACGACCACGAATATTGCCCCGATGCGACTGAAAATTATTACCTCTTTGTCTGCTAATTGAAATGGTGTCTTCCGCGATTATGATTATTTACACTAACAGTAGGATATCTACGGTCAACATACACAGAGTTACCGCTAAATACGTACCAGACTATGCGAATCTGAGAATACGTATAAATGACTAACTGGAAATCAAAAAAGAAATTTATTTGTAACTCATCAAAAATTTCTAAATTTTTAGGGCCAAAATGTAGTTAAAGTCGCATAACTTTGTTTATTCTATACGCATTTAGGTAAATATCTCTAGTAATTCTAGTTTAAGGTTCTTCCAAGAAAAAAAAACAAAAAAAAACGATAAAATGCAAAGAGTTGAAACCTTTGTTAGAGAATAAATGGCAATTGAAAAGATTTTCTATGGCGATGTTTTCTTTTTTGTGAATAGCACGCCTTTATGTGGAAAAGGACAACAAGCTCGGTGCATTACCATGTTTTTTTTTCGTTAAATGGAAGTATATTATTTTGAAACTTACATAAAAATTATTATGTTTGTATATTAACTGCGACAGGCTCAGACTCGAGGAACGAAAAATCAATTTCTCGCCGGGCATTACTCATATTTTTCTTTCACCCCTTAAGGGTGGGCTTTCCTTAAGAAAAAATCCCGAACGGCGTATGTCGGGTTGCCTGAAGTAAATTGAAAATATTTACCGAGTTTAAAATACCTGCATCTTTTACACGATGCAGATACCGGCTAGCAATATGAAGGGATATGCCTGGTCAACTGGAAAGCAAATAAATTTGGGATATTTGCCTCCTGGATTTATTGCACGAAAATATTGGTGCGGCTATTTTCTTGGAAATTTGTTTTTGCTGTTTCTGAGTATTCTCCTGGCTTGTATTTATTTAGTTTTATTAAGACTCCCGATTTATGTAATTTGTAATTATTTTAATAATATTTCCCGAAATTAATTAGATATTAAGTTTTATTCTGCAATAAATATATAACTTTATTATTATTATTTATGATTAACAATTATTTAAGTTGTACTTCTTATTATTTCTCACCATGATTTGTATTTACTTTACATGTTGAGGCTTTGTAATAATATGAGTAATGTTTTAGAGACAACTAAAATCTGTTAAAAAAACAGTGCCGGTGTTTCTTACAAAACGTAAAAATTTATATTCTCTACATAGCACATGTTTTAAATTATTGAAAATTATATTCTTCACAGTCGACACTCGTATTGTTATGATTATTTATATCTTCAATAAACTATGCATTTGCCTCCGGCCCATAGTCGTGATAGTCCGTAGTTCCTGAATGTATTTTTTGTTTCCTATAAAAAAATTTTCTTCTCATACCGTTTTTTTCACACACTGTCGTATACATCCATATTTGGTCTGAAGCTTTGATTAATATTTGCCCTTACAATTAAATGAAACTGCTTCCGCTTTGCAACGTGCACTGTAAGAATTACGTTGAATATAATACAATCTTTTTACCACCTACAAATTTTGCAATGACTGAATTAAAAGATTCTACAATATTGGCATCTACGTTTCCTATTAAAGATCTACTATTAGGCTGAGCCGACTTAAAGCGTTAATAAAGTTATCATACATATTAAAATTCTGAAATTTTTCAAACATATTGATCTCACCTTCATTAGATCCTTGACAAAAGTAAAAAGCACAATCCGAGTGTTCACCAAAAATATGCCTTGATCCATTTATAATGTGACGTTGCAGTTTCACAATCTGGTTTGTTATTGTTAAGTTCGAACTTTTGTAATGTTCAATTGCTTTTGTCAAGGCCGCTCTGAATCTAAGTAAATTTTTTGTTATTAATTGTCTTATGTCCGAATTGAATTTAGGTTTTTTCAAACAGTCGCTAATTTTATTTATTACATAATATATGATTTCGGCACGCATTTTTTTCAATAATTTTTTGGGGACCGTAAGGAGCCATCTCACGTAGTTTTCTAAGAACGCTGCTATCACAGTCCCCTATTAATCTACCATAAATTACACCGTGCATTTCACCAGAATGTCGAAAACCTTCCGGAATAATTGGCGACTCCATGGCTGTTGACGACGAAGACCAATTTTTGTAGCATACGTGATTTTTAGATTCACCATATTTTGCACAAATTAAACAAAATTTGTTTTTTACGCCTACATACAACATTTTTTTCGCTCGCCATCGAACAATTGCTGTCACTCCTGATAAACTGCTGTAATTAGGCTTATGCGCTCGATTGGCCCATCCTCTTTTACTTATTCACATATACAAAAAAAAATCTAAAAACTGTCCTGTGGTCAAAATACAAAGTATAAATAAAACAAAAACATGAAGGCACAACAAACTCAGATATTTAAATAAATGCTTTTACCATCTAGAAAACTGAAATTTGTGTAACTTGCTGTCTAAAACCAATGCATCTTAGTTTGAAGAGTCCGGAAAATCTCTAAATTTCGTATCTTACAATGACATAAAGTTGTTTTTGTCAGATTTTAGTTTTCTACAAACATTGTTCATATTTTTAAAAAGCTTCAACATGTAAGGTTAAAAATAACAATAAGTCGTGCAACTTCATAATTAATAATAATAATGTATATTTATTGCCGAAGAAAACTGCATTTCTGAAATTCCATAAAGCCGAAACCTTGTCCTTGAAAAATAAAATACATTTTGAAAGCAAGAAGAATATCAAGGAACAGAAAAAGAGTCTAATAAAGTAGACACATCAATGTTATCACGTAATCAATCATAAATGAACACCCACAAATATTTGAAATATATTAAAATTTGCTTGTATATATCAACCGCACGTATTTTCTTTTACAAATATGTTTAATGTATACTCAAACTTATGTGTGAAATAATGAATACAACTTTATTTGGTGATAAAATTTAGTTCGAATCTTCCCTGTGACAAAATGTTTTATAATTTAATTTTGCTAATCAACTCCATCAATGCCGATTGGGAAGAATATAATATTCAACAATCCAAAACATCTGATTATTATAAAATATATATATTTACATTTTATTAAAAAAACAAAACAGGCACTGTTACTGTTACCGTTACAGCACAGAATTGTTTTTGTAATATTTTAGTTGACTACAACATTGCTCATATTATTGAGATTAAAAACCTTCAACATCTAAAGCAAAATATCACTGCCAGAAATTATGTAACAAGTTAAATTTCATAACAATAACAACATATATTTACTCCAGAAGAAGAATTAATATCTAATACATTCTCCTAAATATCATTAAAATAATTAGAAAATAAAGCCGATATCTGAATGAAGCATTCGTTTACCTAAGGTAATAAAAAAAGGTGAAGATCTCTCTGTTTATATGATGTTCGGCTTAATACAGTCGACTAGGTATACCTTCGATATAGCTGGTCTTAGACATTACGAAAATGTGAGTAAGAGGTTGAATTGTGTGTTGCCTATTTGCCATTTATCAGTGCGGACTTTGTGATCATTCTCATTGGTTTCAAAGTAATTTTTTGGAGACCAGGGTTATTTTGAAAGTAAAGTAAATACATTGTCGAGTTGAGAATAAAAATATCTAGGTACTCACGATTCAAAAAAGTACTTTTTAAACAGAGTAAGCTTTATATCGCTATAAAACGAAAAAAATTCAAAGTGCTGTATTTTAACTACTTTTTAATATAATTGCAAATTTTAATCGTCAGTCGCTAGAACAAATATTCGTTATTTCGTTCACGTAGCGGCAACTTTTTCAAGTGCCTTGATTTTTGCGATTTTTTGCCTTGAATTTGACCATTTTGTGGCATACGCCGATCAAGTAAAACCCCCCCTTAATTACGCTATTTAAAACTAACCCTGTAAAACATTGGAGCGAGTCGTTTCCGTATTTATATTAACAAATTTTGAGATAGGGTCTTGCACTGATGAAAATGTTTCTGCTTACATGATTAAACGGCCACGTTCGAAGGAAGCTTGCAAAAGAGCTAGTGCATCCAAAAAGGACTGTAATTTGTTGTCAAATTCTGAAGGAATACATTTACCAGCTAAATAAAAACATTCTATATTTGATAAGGCCATCGTTTCTTCCTCGTCTTAAGTTTCGGCGTCTAGAATGAGAGGATTAAATTTTATCTAAAATTGACGCAGGCACTTTATATTTGACATCTAGTGATTGAAATGATCTAACAATTTTGTCCCTAGCTCGGTGGAAAACTAGTTTGTAAGTCTGCCTGTTCTCCTCATCACAGTTAATCCAGGACAAAGCCAAAATACTAACTAAATTATAATAAAATTCAATTAATTTGTCTTTTATTTCATTGCGTGTTTTATCTGTTTTAGGAGTTTGCTTTTTTACCGCCCTTTTGGATTGTCTTATAATCTCATTTTTGATATTTGATATTTTTGTAATAATTTCGTCCCAATTGTGTGTCATTTATACATTTAAATAATAAAATTGATAAAAACACTTAATAATAATAATAATAATAATAACTTTATTAATTACCCAACAGAAAATTTCAAATGGAGCAATACAACTACAAGAATGTTCGATAATAGAATGTAGATTACGAAATAATTATGAAATTAATATTAAATAAAATATTTTAACTCTATGTTTAATAACATTTCACTACTCCATATTTCCCAAACTGTGGCTTGATAATGATACGAAAAAATATATTCTAATATTCGCCTTGTATCCAAATAAATGATTGAATTTGCGATTAAAAAATATATATTTATTATACTCTTTGATTTAAATTAATGTTAGATATTGAGATTTTTGGTCCATTGTGTGGCAATTATCTGATGAAGGAAATAAATATTTCCGAAACGTTATAAGCTACAATATAGTGTTTTCTTTATACCTACCCATACATTCTGTTTTCGGAGTTACGAAACAGTAATTAAACTGGTTTATTGGAATTTATTATATACCTATATATACATTTTATTGGTTTCATAGCGATGAAATTTCCTCGAGTTCAGGAGCTAATTGAGTCGTCTTTCTCGGTGTACTGCATTTACTTTGATTGACACCGGCATTTCAAGCTCACTGCCGCCTCTCCAATTGTAGACCGAATTACTTGATTTATGGACTGACTGCCAATGTTATGATACGGTTCCAGACAATTTAGACAAGAAAAATAAATGACTCCGACCGTAATTTATCTCTTTCCGACATTAGGGAATTATTACATTTCTTTAATTACTAATTTGCGTAATTAAGATTTCATTAACAATGACTTCTCTTTTTTGTTTCAGGTGAGTGCATGCTGAATTGAAATCTTCCGTCGGACAGGTATTTATGACAGTAGCTAATTGAGAGTAGCTTTCTTTATAAGTTATTAATTTTGTGAAATACCATTCATATTTTAAATTATGATATTAATTAGCAAAAGCTATAGAGGGTGTTTCACCTCTTTGTTTCCAAATTTCTAGGTTATAAGCTATCCACACGTTTAGATTTTCGAAAACCGTGTTGAAAGGTATGCAAAATATTACATTTGTATATTTGGCAAAGAATTTTAATATATTATATATATATAATATAAAGCAAAATTAATATGAAAATGAAAAGTGCTACTTAGATGTTAGAACTAACATGAAACATATATGCGAGGTAGGCGCCGTAAATTCTCGACATGATATAGGTACAAAAACGAGACTTGAAACAACATAAGAATTTTTATTTTTCAAATGTTCTATAACAGCTGCTTGCAACTCACTGTCGTCCTTAAAACTACGTCCCCAGAGGTCTTTTTCTAAATTAGAAAACAAAACAAAAAATCACAAGAAGCCAAATCCGAACTATACGTACCGCGTTTCTTTATTTTGTATGGCTTCTGCAACTCCTCGATCTCGGCTTCGTAGGCATCTTTTATAAAGAAAAGGCATTTGACTGTCTATGTTTAATACTCCCCCTGGTGGAATAGTGTCTTCTGTTGGCATCACTTGCAATGTATATTCAATTTGACGTCGGTTAATCTGGTCCTCGTTTTAACGTTTGATATTAATGACATTTTATTTTATAAACATACAGAAGATATCCTGTAGATTTTATTATGAAATTTCCATTGTATCACCCATTTGTGTGGTTGAACACTTAATATTTGGCCTTATGCATATTGTAGGTAAGTGTTTACTGTATTTTGAATTATAAATTAATCTTTGTTTACTCGATTTTAGTCCTTCTTAAGGGGATATTAAAGTCGATTTGTATTTGGAAATTGACTATAATCGCTTTTGGAGGTGTTGGCCCGTAGGAGGAGCCAAATTCAAGCCATCTCATTCTCATATATTTGAAATGAATGTGTTGTTTTCCGTCACCCGAATACAGAGAAAAAATACAGCTGAAGGCGCTGCTAAAACACAAATAATTCAATACCGCACCATTCCGGAATTTCTTAATTTAATTACTCAAATTAATTTTTTTCCGCAATTCAAAAAGCTATATCTCACAAGAAAACATTGGTCTATACGGGAATTACATCCGTTTTGATCAATTTCATTTAATTATTTCAGATTTTGACCGAGAAACACACGTACATTTTACTCTAATTTGGAATAAAAAAAATAGATGGTTGTGACAAAAAATTACATGATCTGACAACCTTTCCTTGTATTCATATCTATATTGGAGTTGTACAGAAAATTTCACCTTTCTATCTTGAACAATAGAAAAAAAACTGATAAATTCGATATCTTGCTTTCTCGACCGCTTTAATATCCCCTTAATCTTACGGTAAATGCTCAATATATTCATATATTATGTTGTTGTTATCTGCGTTATTTGTTATATATCTTCTTGTTCCATTAACTAATTTGATGCGTAATCTTCTCTTTTTATAATTCTTGATGGGCAATATTCGAAAAACATTGCAAATGGCACTTATTTTTCTTGCTGTTGTCTTCTCTTTATGTTTTTCTTCAACTTCTATTTCCCTCACTTTGAACCAAAGTTCGGTTCTTGGTGTGTTTACCAAATTAATTAACCTTAAATTAAATCAGTTATATTTTATTTTCGAATGCCTTTCTTTTCTTATTTTTATAGGTATATGTCTTTATGATCCATATGAACGTTATTCATATGGATCATAAAGAAATTAAACAAAAAGGTTTTTACTTAATAAAATTTCAACATCTGATAAATACGTAACTAAATCTACGTTATTGTTATATTCTTTCCATCGTATAATAGTTTGTATATCCTATTTCTTTTTATTATTGTAATTTAATTTAATTTATACTGGTAATGAAAATGTTGTCAGCAACCAATATTACCTGAATATTTAGGCTATTGCTTTTTTGAATATCATTTATATATAAGATTTTGAATTCTTGATCTTTTAATTAACTAAAGTTGAGTATGAAATAAATAAATGTATGCTTAATGTTATATCTTTTTTTGTTGTTGTATAAATTAAACTATTATTAAAACGAACTTAAATACATTTTTATTTGCAACTATTTTAAATCTTTCTTAAACCTATGGGCGGTACTAGAAGTTCGTTTGAAGTGATAACCGACGAACTGATGTATGTCAGTTTTCGCTAACAAGGTTTTGTACGTGATCAACACAATACTTTGCTTTGTACGTGGTCTATCAGAACTTGTGCCTTTTAATACAGATCCTGTATCCCTACTCTTCTCCACGTGATAGGTGAATGTGATGATGTGAAGCTTATTATCCACAAATCTATTAGGAAACTGCAAGTGAAATTTGTGGCTTCCATTCCGCGAACGAATGTTGCTATTCTACATTAAGAAATTGTGCACTTCTGATATATGTGTCACCTATAAAGGTATTTTCTTGCCATGTGTACATTATTTAGTAGTATTGCTTATTAAGGGTCCTACATAGTGGATCTGTCAACAATGGAAAAATAGCAGATTTTAGATGCAAGATATTTTTGTTGATTTTAAATTTGGAGAAAACCTTTCAACTTATGAAGAATTTAGTAATCTACCCCGCTGAAGAATCAAATTTAGAAAAAAAATTATCGGTTTAAAGAAAATTAATTAATAATCAAAATATTAAAAACAAGTTTTCTCAAAAATCCTTCGGAGGAGATTTGTTTGCTTGGGTTCACGTTATAAATTGAATAAAAAGCTACCACGCTCTGCACTTATTTTTCGTTCAACTATTCTTTGCTTTGTTTTAAATGAATATAAAATAAATTAAAATCAGGCAACCCACATTACAATGAATTGTTATTCTAGTAAAAATCTTTCCCGCGGTTACAAATGTGTAAATATTTGGTCATAAATGAATTTTTATTCGCTTAGATATTGAGTTATTATTTCAAATATTTATTATATATTTCCTATGTGTAATAAGTACTCGGACATCCTTGGCTTATTACATTATGTGATATGCAACCAATATTACATTTCCGATCCACTATATAGGACCCTTATGTGAAAAACTTATTTGTCACAAAGTGACAAATGTCAAAATGACATTAGATAAATAATTACTTATAAGTCAAAGGCAAGTGGCTTATTATAATTCACAAGTACTATTAACTCAGTACCTACCAAGATAAAGTTCTTTATGAAATACGTTGTATAATCATTATTATTTACTTAAATCATAAGGTTTAGATTAAAACGACAGCAATATGTTATGCAAACGTTTTCTCGAAGTTATTTCGTTTAAAATAACACCACTCCATAACAAAGACAAACTTTTTACAAGTCCTGAGTTATGATACTTCCTGAAATTAAGCCAGAATGTGGGAATCCTCGAAAAGACAAACAACACATCCAAATTAATCCCATTATCATTCACAAACACTTGAGGACCTCTACACGAAATCGCTCGGATCCCCCCGGGCGGCAGTATTTGTACTTACTTTTTCTACGGAAGGCGTGCGCCATCAACAAAATCCTCCTCTTAAACACAAAGGGAAATGAAAGGAAATTTTTCAACTCGCAATCTCCGAGTTTTTGGCGAACTTAGCGGGCGAAGCTCACAGTCGGAGGACGACGCGCCGATTCTAAAAAGAGAAGAGAACTTTCGAACCGAACTCAAATACTCCTGGAAGAATATTAAATTGGGCTCGCTCAGACAGGTTTAGAGAAAACCCTCGAAGTCGACGCGTCCTTCGCCTCTTTGCCTGTGTTTCTCATCTCCTAGGGCGTCCCTTAGAAGTCGATCAAACCGGAGAAGTCGGGAGGGGGGGGGGAGGTGGTAGGGTAGCAGCGTGCAGTTAAAAGGTTGAAAAGGGGGTGGGGGGACTCGTTACGTTTCTTCCTCTCCACGTGAACGTCTGAGTGTAATGGGCGAGTGTGCGTGCGCTTGTATCTGCGAACGTTTCAGAGCCCTTTTTTTCTGGGCCACTAAACAGACGTTTTCCCCCTTCGGATGTCTGTAAATGAATTACCAATCTAACATTCTGAGTGTTTACTCTCAAGAAATGTAGATGAACTTTCAGTCTTGGCAAGCGCGACTGCTCCGAAGAAAAAAAGAGGAAAAGAAATCACGAGGAACGAGCAAAAGGGAGACCGTAACGTATGGATCTGTATGCGTATTTATTTAAGTTGCTCTGATGTAATTTGGTTTTGGATGTTTAGTAAAAAAAAAAGCAGAAAATGTCAGATATCTTTCGAAAATTTCGAATGGCATCCGTATGTTTATTAAATTTTCCTTTTCTTTGTTTGCTTTTAAAAAAACAGAAGGGACGTTGCATTTTATTTAGTGTTCACATTTTCCTTTAAACACATAATCTATGTATATGTAACATTTTAAATAATAATAATATACGTTTATTTAGCAATTGCTATTATTTAACATTTTCTGACATAAAAATACTTTCAATAAAATTACCAAATGTGCAACGTTTACTAACTAACTAACCTACTTTAAATTATATATTTATATGGTTTACTTAACCATGTAATATAATATATTAACTATTACTTGTATTTAAATAAAGGTATTATTATCAGTTATATATTTACAGATATACAAATACATACAAGACTACAACCTTTTAAAGTTAAGACTCAATAGTAATTTTATTAGGTTATATAAAATAGTTTTATGTTCACTCAGTATAATATTGGGTCGTTCATTTTTCTTTCTCTTTTCGATCATCGCAAAATCTGAAAAGAAGAGATTTCAAAAATTAATTATTGTAAAAATGTTATACGAGGTTTGTCCGGAAAATACGTATAAAAGTTGAATAATAACTTTATTTTACAATTATTCAGGTATTACAATATGGTCTCCTTCAAAGTACTCGCCCTGAGACGAGATACACTTCTGCCAACGCCGTTTCCACTGTTGATAACATTGCTGAAAGTCTTCAGATGTGATGCTGTTCAGTTGCCGTGTCGTTTCTGCCTTGATGGCTTCCACATCTCCCAAGTGCCGCCCCCGAAGCACCATTTTGCATTTCGGGAACAAGAAGAAATCACAAGGGGCTAAATCGGGTGAATAAGGCGGGTGGTTTGTCACGGTGATTGAGCTTCGGGACAAAAAGTCACGCACAACGAGCGACGTGTGAGCGGGCGCATTGTCGTGATGAAGGATCCACCTGCCCTCTTGTGCCAAATCCGGTCGAACTCGGGCCACACGAGCTCTGAGACGTGTCAAAACTTCAACGTAAAAATTTCCGTTCACTCTCTGGCCGGGAGGGACAAATTCCTTGTGAACAATGCCCCTAGAATCAAAGAAAACAATCAACATTGTCTTCACATTGGACCTTGATTTTCGCGACTTTTTTGTTCTCGGTTCTCCTGTTGCTTCCATTCCTTGCTTTGAGATTTGAGCGCCACATCGAATTCGTAAAACCAGGACTCGTTTCCAGTGATGACTCGGTTGAGAAAGTCCCCTCTTTCCTCTGCTTCCAACCAATCCTCACAGCACTCGACCCTCTTTGCTTTCTGTTCTGGCGTCAAGAGCTTCGGTACGATTTTCGCACACAATTTCTTCATTTCAAGTTTTTGTGTCAGAATTTCGTGAACGATTGTTTTGGGGATTGACAGCTCGTCAGCAATCATTCTGACTGTCAATCTACGGTCTTTAAGAACACAAGCCCGAATTCGTCCAACATTTTCATCAGACCTCGATGTCGACGGGCGTCCTGGGCGAGGGTCATCTTTCACTTCTTCTCGGCCTTCCCGGAACTTTTTAACCACTTGTTCACGGTTGGTTCCATCAGAGAATTGTCTCCGTAAACTTGTTTCAAACACTCAAAAATCTCACGGCTATTCTTGCCTAGCTTTGCAAGAAACTTGATGTTGATGCGCTGTTCCTCAATCAGAGAGAGCTCCATGCCGACGGCAGGTGAAAAAGGGTAACTTTCAACAAGCAGCCGCACACTCCTACTTACACGCAGAGCGCTCTGACTCGAACTGAGCGTTGATGGGATTGGTTACAGCAGTGTACCACCTGGCGGTGACTGCAAACTGTAAAATAAAGTTATTATTCAACTTTTATACGTATTTTCCGGGCAAGCCTCGTATATTATTAATTTGTACAAAATTGTTTAATTGACGTTGATATTTAAAGAAAGATATAAAAATTCTATTTGGTACAAATAATAGTCAAACATGAACAAAGATTCGTGGAGAATTTTAAAGTTAGGATGTGACTTTCATTTGACAGCTCGTCTTTATATGATCCGAATAAGGTTTTAAAAGATATATAAGGTGATGAAATTTTGTTAAAAAATATAAAATGAATATAATAATGTGTATTCTATAATTTGGAGTAGATATGAATAGTCTAATGCGATTTTAAAAGGACTATGTTGGATATTATTAGTATGTGTCAAATTCTGATTGGATAATTTAAAAATTATACATATATCGTCAAGGAAATAAATAAATAAATATAGGAGAATTTTTCTTGAATTCAAAGAACGCGGGTGTGTATATTGATATTTACACAAATTAATACGTTTTTGTGCTTAAAGAGTGTTAATACTAATTAATTTAACGCCAGACTTTCAATATTTAATATTTAAACGAAGTGTTTGGATAAAATTTAAGCAAGCAATCATACATCGTAAGCTAAACGATTTATAACTAAAGTTAATTACATAAAGAGAAGATAACATTCTTGTGTACAAGCAGAACCATAGACCGGACATAAGGTGTATTATCAAGATATCCATTCATAGGGACCAAGGCAAAATTCAATCTCTGATTTCAAGTTCAACCATTAGAAGTGCTGATTAAAAGAAGCGATAGATTTTGATAGAGTACGTATTGTTGGAGGAGTTTCTTCGAGAGTGTATTTCTTTTTAGGTACAGAAAAAGGTTTCTTCGAGAATCGCAGTTGACCAATTGCAGTGAAACATCAAGATAAATTCACATACTCGAAGTGGATATATTGCAAAGACCAATTCGTCTACTGCAAGGAACTTTTCTTTAGTTAGGCAGTATGGAACTACAAGAAAGGGGATATTGCTGAGATATCAGACTTTTTGGAACATTTGCTTATAAAAGGTCGTACATTATTTTACAAAGCGAAACAATAATATTAATGCTACAAATACAAAGGTACTTATAGAAGTGAGGTTATATTGATATAAATCTGAATTATTAATTTTTTGGACTTGATTATTGAATAAAGTATTTATTCTGATATTATTATAGTGAACATAATAACTATTTGATTGATAGAAGTCACATTATTAATTAAAATATATATTAAAAAAAAATAGAATGTTATGTTGAAAAACTTACCTCAAATAAATATTCAACGTATTAAACAGTTTTAATATAGTATAATGTTCTTTCATATTTTGAATATAATAGATTTCTTGTGTAAAAGAGTTTACAGACTATAATTAAACGTATTGATTTAATTTTCGATTTTTATTTCTGGTATATCGTAGATATAATTGTGGGACATAAATATAACTTCAGGATTTAGAACGCTAACCTAAAAAGAATTGAAATAAATTTGTAATTGTCAGATTGTTTAGAATATATGAATACTTACCCATTTATGAATAATAAATTATTGATTATACAAATCCCAGTGAACACTATTAAAATTAGACGAACCAATTACGCGACCCTGGTTAAATTAACTTATATTCAAATATATTAAATGGAAATTATTTGTAAATGAGAGAAATACCAACGGAGTAAAAGATTTAGACCTGTTGCTGGTGAACTAATGTACGCTGACATACAAGGTACATTTGAAAAGTTTTATTAGTGATATAAATACAATTTCAGAGAAGTATATAATTACATTAGATCAATAGCGTTTCAGTTTATAATACATATTATTACTATTACCATTATTATTATTATAATCATATCATGTCATTTAACTGTCTCATCGTGGGATATTATATTAATTCACAGGTAACACCTATGTCTTTATAGTAAAATAGTATAAATACCGTAACATTTAGTTATCATAACGTGGAGTAATATATTATATTAGTTGACTGAGTTCATACGATATCCTTTGGTCGCCAACGGGGGACATTATTACATTTAGAGAATAAAATATTTGTCTTTAGAGGCTTACTATAAAAATACATACAATTTCTAATGTCTATAGGTAACTTATTATAACGTTTTTTGATGTGTGTACACATTTATATATAAAAAATTACTTATTTTGCTAGAATGTGTTATAATTATGAGTCTTGCACTGAATATTTACAACAATTAGTAGGGTCAATTTAGTAGGATCAATTTTATTTCTCAATTCTGTGTTTGTTTACTGTCTTTTCTGTGTTTCATTTTTTGGTTTTATAATAATTTTATCTTTGTTTTTTTTTTTACAGTATCACTGAATGAAGTCCTTTTTCCGTTTTTTTCCCAACGATCGAAATAGATTTTCAAATTTCATGAATCAATATGTTTTGATCTGAATTGTTTGAAGCAATCATTAAGTTTTTTTGATCTATTTCGTTCATTTTTTGGCCAACTTTTAGTTTACGACAAATATTGCACACACATGTCATTATATCGGTTTCATTTAATTTTTTAGCTGTTTCGTCGCTTATTTTTGCGCATTTACCATGTCCCTTTTCCTAACATATGAAAGACTTGACCGTTTATTCCGTCCTTCTGAATTCCAATGGGCAAACATAACACTTATTGAATGACATATTTTTTGTTATTTTATATATGTTGACCTACGCAAATGATTAATCATCATCACAATTTCATGTTTAACAACGTACAATATTTTACTTTTCGACACTGCATTTTTGCAGTGCCGGTAGAAATAAGTTCTCACTCTACAAATTCTAAACTACTACTAAATGAAATCTACGAAAACGGCAAAATATGTTGAATATTGGCCTTTGGGCATACTCTCTGTACATTATTTGTTTTGGTGTTAGGTACAGTAACTAAAACTAAATTTCCTAAATCCTTAATGTCATCTACTTTCAAATGCAGGAGCTCATCACAGCGGAGTGCACTAGTAATTCCAAAAATTAATACAACTTAAAATGAAGATTTTGTATATCTACAGAAGTATTTGTTTTAACATTAATGCTTTTACAGTGTTATGTTATGTTAGACTAGCCATTTTATTTTTTTAAAAACAGTACTTGACAGGGCACCATTACGATGTACGCATTCTTCTAGTCTTCCATTTTCCATTGCTAGCACATTTCCGGTGTAATACGTGCAACTTCTTCTGTTTGTCACTGTCATAAAATGTAATAAGTCATTATATCTTTATTTCGCCTCGCTTCGCTCATAAATTAGACTCGTTCGATAAAGTATCACTTTACTGACTTGGTACATAGATAACTATTGTCACTCTCAATAGATAAAATTCGTTTGTAATAGTAGTATATGTTTATCAATTTAATATCTATTAAAACTGTCATGTTAGAATAGTGTTTAGCTTTATTATTAGCATATTCCAGTATTTTTTATATAATTGTTAAGTTTATATTAAGCAAAATTGTATAAATAAAAAATTATAATAGTTTTCAAGGTTTAGATGGAAGAACACTTGCTTCTTCCTTTTTTAGAGATGCATATCACAGAATCTCATCAAAGACATTTATTATTATTATTATTAAATACCACAACCATCTTGGTACAGGTTTCGAGGGGGGGGGGGCTAGTAATAGCAATAATCTTCTTTTATACAATGTAATTATAAAAATACATTTAGCAACGGGAAGCTATTTGTTTCTAATCGATCATTTAGTAAAATGATTTGACTGCTCTATTTTCTATATGTAAAATATCTAAATTGTAGCTCCAACTGGGGTTTTTCTCATGAAGATGGTTGACATATGACGGAATTATTTTTTTCCATTCTATACGATCTTAAATGTTCGCACATCATTTTCTCAAACGTTCCTCTTGTTTGACCAATGTAAAATTAAAGCCAGTCGTTACACTTTAACTTATAAATTCTTGCCTGTTGGTATTTAGAAGTTTTACCCTTATTATTTTTAATATACTAATCGTTAAATTGTATTATGTTAAATTACACCATTTTAACATAACGCCTGTTATAGTCACCCACCTGCAAAAGGAAAATAACGGTCTCGGACAAGAGATAATGCAGAATTCCAATTTAACAAAAGCACGCAAAGTGAAAAACCATCGGGTAGAAAGAAAACGATCTATACTCTATCAATATCTTCGTCTGTCCTGTCTGCCTAGCATGTGTCGAAAGGGAAGAGAAGGAGATCGAGTCATCCGGGAGGTGCAGCAACATCCGATCGATCCTTTGATTGAAACCGGTCCCCTTTTATATATTTCGAGACACTTATTTGTTTTATACTGTACAGAAACGAGCAATGTATATCGATGGTGTAGGTATTATTTTTGAAAAATAAGTTTTGCAGCATTATGGACCCGGTTGAATATTGGACTGTGCTTTTGTAAAAACAACAATATACGATTTCTTCTCTCTTAGATGTACCTTTTCTCTCGTATAAATTTCCTATCAATAGCATGGAGAAATAACAATATTTCTTCTTAACAAAGGATTCCTTTCCTCTAGTATAACGTATAGTTTCCTTCTGGAACAGATGAAATAGACTTCTCTTGCCGCAGTGAAACCTGTATGTATATATTATACGGATATTCCCGTCAATAAACAGAAGGATAAATTATTATTAGAAAATTAAATAGAATTTGAAAAAATAAAACTGATTGAACGAAATTTTTAATAATATAACTAAATTACAAGGCAAACAAACTCTTTAAACATTAAAATATTATGTTAGAAAATAACCATTCATAGTAAAACCAATTGAAAATATATTTATCAAAAAATTGGTATGACATTAATGTGAAATGAATGTAAATACAATATATTTCAAGTGGGATACCGATCTTTCGTGTGCGGCAAAAGAAACGTTGTTTGTTGACTCTTGCGCTTACATCATTATTATTATCATCATCATCGACCTATATCTATTCTCTGCAACTTTGCCAAAGTATTAGAAAGAGTAATTTATTCTGTGATATACATTAATACTAAATCATTGATTTCTCCACATCAACACGGTTTCATGCGCAGTCTATCAACAACTACTAATCTGATATATCTCTAACTCAAGCAATCTCTCATGAATTGGACAATCAAGGGCAAATTGAGGTGGTTTATATGGATTTCAAGCGTGCTTTTGATGTGATGGATCATGGTGTATTACTTGAAAAGCTTTCTGCGTTTGGATTTAGTGAGTCTTTGCTTAAACTTTTATATGTACTCCTATTTGATAATTAAATGCAATTATGTTTTTTACAATGGTTTCGGATCTCGTGATTTCTGTCCCACTTCCGGTGTCCCGCAAGGATCCACTCTATGACCACCACTTTTTAATTTATTTCTAAACGATTTGCTGGGATCCTAGTACTCGCGTATGCCGATGACCTCAAAATCTACAATCCTATAAAATCTGTGGATGATGTTTCCTGCCTTCAACATGAGTTATACATTTTGTCAAACTGGTGTTCCATGTACAAATTGCATTTAAATATAAGTAATTGCTGTTCTGTATCATTTACACTTAATCATCATAATTCTACTTACTTCATAAATGGGGTTTTGTTGGAAAGGGTAAACGCTTTCCGGGATCTTGGTGTCCTTTTCAATAGGAGATTAAGTTTTTCCAGCCATATAAATCATGTATGGCGAATGTTTTTTTAACTTTTATATTCGGTAGAAATGACGTTATTCATTTGGTCACTACTTTGCTGTTCAATTTTTGATTTTGCTTATGATAACATGGCAGATAGTGTTGTTTTCCGAAGCCTACAGATAATTTTTTTTATATAAAATTATGCATTTCCTAGTCTAGCTCTTGTTGTAGTTCTAGTGTTAGTGTTCTACCAAGCAGCAATTTACATGCTACAAAATATGCCGTTGTTTCTATGTCATACATGTAAAGAAAATCATCTATAACCAACAAACGTACTTGTTTAAATTTATTTTACTCTAAAACACCAATATTAAAACTCACCTATAAAAATTGATTTAAAACTGATTTAAAAAAACACTCACAAACATTTTCTTATGACTAATCTAATTAAAATATCTGTTAATATTTGTGATTCTTAACATTGCTGGAAATATACAAGGTTAATTTATTGTACAAGTGGATAATAAAATTTTGAAAGTCCCTTTATTTCATTCCGATCATTAACTGTATTTTCATTTCTAACAATGTTAATCATTTCTACAATGCTGCGGGTTTTCGTGTTGTTGTGTTTTGTAATAATCCGTGTATTGTTAAAATCAAATTTGTGCTTAAATGTTGTCTCATGTTTTTTTTAATGCGGTTGGATTTTTTTGCATATTTATGCCCCTTAATTCTCTCTTCAAGTACCTGTTTCATCTGGCCAATATACACTTTATCACAGTCTCCACACGGAATATTATACACTACATGTCTTTGTTTGGTTGTTGGTATTGGTTCCTTTAATTCACAAACATTTTCTTATGACTAATCTAATTAAAATATCTGTTAATATTTGTGAATCTTAACATTGCTGGAAATATACAAGGTTAATTTATAGTACAAGTGGATAATAAAATGTTGAAAGTCCCTTTATTTCATTCCGATCATTAACTTTATTTTCATTTCTAACAATGTTAATCATTTCTACAATGTTGCGGGTTTTCGTGTTGTTGTGTTTTGTAATAATCCGTGTATTGTAAAAATCAAATTTGTGCTTAAATGTTGTCTCATGTTTTTTTAATGCGGTTGGATTTTTTTGCATATTTATGCCCCTTAATTCTCTCTTCAAGTACCTGTTTCATCTGGCCAATATACACTTTATCACAGTCTCCACACGGAATATTATATACTACATGTTTTTGTTTGTTTGTTGGTATTGGGTCCTTTAATTTGGAATGTAGAAATTTTAGTTATTTTCATTTTTGTGCCCAATTCTGAAATTGTAAGACTTAACTATGTTGTTATTTTTTTCCGATAGTCCATGTACGTAGGGTATTGGTATGTATGTTATCTTGTTCAATGTGTCTTTTCTTTTTTTCTCTTGGAACGTTTTATTATTACATATCTTGTTTATTCAACTTTTTATGATAGATACTTTGTATGAACTCTATTGGATAATTATTTTTTGTTAAAATGGTTTCTAATTTTTTAATGATTGTTGGTCTAAATTTTTCGTTTGTGGGGTTAATAGCTCTGTCTACCAAAGTTATTACTACATTTCTTTTGTGTGCAAGGGGTTGGTTAATTGTAATTTACATACCTACCAGATACGTTGGGTTTAGTGTACCATTTTGTTAATATTTTATTGTTTTCTTTCATCAGTGTTAAATCTAAAAAATCTGAGGAATTGTTTTTTCTATTTCTACAGTGAATTCTAAATTTGGATGAAAATTATTAAAACTATCTTGTGTATGTTTGATTTCTTTTTCTGAGATCCTCATTATGCAATCGTCAACATACCTTTTATAGAATGTTGGTTGGTAATTAAGGTTTTGTAATACCCTTTCTTCAACGTATTCTAAGACAAGTTGGGCTACTACGCTAGATATTGGTGCCACCATTGCAACACCTTCTTTTTGTTTGAAAAAACGTTGGTTGTATTGAAAGTATGTGGATGTTAGTGTTAACTCTATTGATTCTAAGAAATCTTCTAGTGGTAAATCAGTGACTTTTTTCATTTTGTGCCAATTTTCTGTTATTACTTTCTTCGCTAGTGATAATCGTATGTTAGTGTATAATGGTTCAACGTCTATTGATACTAATTTTTCATTGTTAGTAGTTGTTAATGTATCTAGGTACTGCTTTAATTCAAATGAATTTTTTATGTAATATTCGTTTTCACCTACTATTTTTGATAGAATTTCCGTTAGATATTTTGACAGTTCGTACATAGGGCTTTGGATGCATGAGACAATTGGTCTTAATGGGTAGTTTTGTTTGTGTAATTTTGGTAGTCCATATATTTTGAGAAGTTGTGCGTTATGTATTTTCAATTTTGTAGCCATATTTGGTGGAATAATTTGTTTGTTTTTCCATTTATTTATCAACGTATTATTTAGTTTTTGGTATTTTGTGGTGGGATCATTTTTTAATTTTAAATATGTCTTTTCATCATTTAATAGTTTCTCCATATTCTCATTGTACTGATCTTTTTTCATTATTACTGTTTTATTTGTATTGTCAGATTGTACTATTATCCAATTGTTTGTTAAGTCTCAGGAATTTCTTTGTTTCTGTTATTTGTTCATTCAGTATTATATTATTGTGTTTTTTTGTTTTTAGTTGATTGTTTGAAGTTTACTATGTTATTACAAATTTTTGTTCTTAAATTATTTTTGTCATTATCTTTTAAGTTTTCTATGTATGTTTCAATGTTTGATATTATCAAGTCTGTTGGTAAATTATTTTGTTTGTTATTGTTATTAATATTATGTTGTATTGCAAATTTAGGTCTTAGGCTAAGTATTTTTAATACATTGTTAGAAACATTGTAATCTGTCAAATTTATTATCCAATCTGTGTATATATATATCGATAATTGGTTATTCTGAACAATCGGTTGTTGTGCCGTATCATATATCTTTCCTTCCAATACTCACTTTTAAAATATAACCTTGTATATAAAAACATTACGTCGAAACTACACGTGTAACTTAAAAACAATTAACTATTAAGAACAATGCCGTTAAACATGATGTTGAGCTGAAGTGGTTCTCGCTTGGCGGATATTAAATGCAAGGGAAAAAGGAATAAAACGCAGTCACTGTATTACAACCGTTCACTTCTCTCTCACGAGCTGTTGAAAACAAAGAACAGAACACGACCTCGTACACTAAGCGTCATTAAAGAGAGGTTTTCATGTACTTAAAGTTTCTTCGTGTTCTTAAATAATGCCCTTTCTCCACTGAACTAATACAATTAGACGTAGAATCACCAATTAAACGGACATAATAATAATTAAAAATACCTAATACGGCATTCTCCAGTTAATAAGTGCTGAAATAATGGAAACGTAAAATTTCTGTGGCACAAATTATTCTTTCTTCTATGCTTTGTCGTATTGTAGAGTCGTAATAATATAAGAGGATGGGGTACGAAATGATGGATGATTTTATGGGAACACATTGAGAGGCACAGCGGTCTTCTCTGCTCGCCCCTGACAGCCTAGATATGCAATTACCCGGGCATTAATCGTACAAGTGTGAATCTAACATACAATGTTTGAATTCGTAGTTTTTTTGTTGTTGAAAATAGAGTATCCAGCATTTTTTGAAATCATCGTCTGGAGTCCGCGAACTCTAGAATAGTGACCCTTAACATCGATAAAGATTCAGAAAAGCAGCTTGCAGGTTATCAAAGTGGTACAAAACGAACCAGAGAATAAAGATGAAATTTCTGCGGAAATGTAACCAAAATAGCAATTGCTGCAATTATTTGACAGGACCAGACAATTAGAAAGTTAGATGATGATAGTGTTGACATATCAAGCAAGAAGCAACTCTTAATAAGAGTGTTTAATAGGAGCATTTATCAAGATAAATGTGTCTATTCCACCAGCAACTATCTTCTGATCCGTTTGAACAACGGTTACAAATTCTATCAATTCTTCATTATCTTCGTTTTTGTCTATCATTGCTGTGCAACCGTCATATCCTTGTCCAATACATCTCTTCTATTACCACAGTAATATTGTAACCAATTTTCGTCCGTTACTGTACAAAATTCACGTATTAATGTATATAAAACGTTGATTCTTAGCTTAAAAGATTCGATATCTTTGTACAGACGCAGTCTCCTCAATTAAAAATTAATTAATCATTTGTAAACATATTAATTATCTTTTAAAAGATAATGGTTTTGCAATGAAATACTATTTTCAAGCATTATTTATGGAATGCTTATATAAAGGAAGAATTTTATATGTAAAATTGTCATTTCCTCTGTCATTACGACAATAAATGGTCATTGGTAATTTATTCAATCACCACGTGAATAAATGATCATTGGTCTTTTAGCCTATCACTACAAGGGAAAATAAATATTGAAAATCCCGTTTCCGATTCCCGCTAATTTTCTATGAAGACGCGATCGTCATTGGATGGATTCCCATACCCTCAAACAAAAGGTCTGGCCATACACGAGATCATTGTCGCATTGTCATTAGTCCATATATTTATTTTAAGTCCTATTATTTCTACGTGTATCAAATCATTTCTTCCTTAGAAAACAACATTAAAACTCCGCGATGTCATTTTACCGAGCTTATGTATATACCGATCAAAACCGTCAGAAACTGAATTCATATTAAAATTGCCGTATTTTTCTTTTTTACTTTATATTCTGATTTTAGGGTTAAACTACACCATGAATAATGAAATATACGATGTCCGATTTTCTTTTAATATGATAAATGTAAGTTCTAACTACGTATGTTAATTTTCAATTTATGTATTTCTTCAAGTCGTTTATTTTCAATTTATAATTTATTTTAAACGTATGTAAATAAACAGCATTGAATCATGTTGGCTTTTATTTGATGTATATAAAATTTCGTAGCTATTAATAAGAAAGCTATTGGACCTACTGTTTATTCTCCGACAGAAGCACCCGTAGAGCAAGACGTACGTTCTTCTTTCTCTCACAATGTGTTGGAATTAATTAAGCACAATTGTAATAAGTTACTACCGTATTAATTTACTTAGATATGTAATAAAATTATTGAATCGCTTTACCGCGCTAGCTCATATTCCCAGGACGATCCAAGTTAACAGATATCAACACAAAATAATCTTCGGGTTTTAATTGGGACAATTAAATAAAACAAAATTATTTTAATTTAAATAACATTTTATTAATACAAACACAATAGAAAACATACACAAAATAATATCAATTTTAATTAGAACAAATACTTAATAAAATAATTTCATAGCGCATATAATACTGAAATGTTCTTTGTGATTTATTATCTACTATTATCACTTCTACGAAATAAAATGTATCATATATCGTTTGTTTTCGACCGCTCTACAGTATTTACATGAATACTAACAACGTAGGCCTTAATAAAAAAAAACTGCTTAGATTTATTATACATGTATGTCTACTACGCAAATGATATTTTTTAAAACAACATTAGCTAGCAATTTTACAAATACTGAGATATTATCATATCTAAGACAACTATTAAATATCTTTCATTCTCAGATTATTATATTGATTTATTTACGTCTTTATATTAAGACAAATTTAACGTTCTAGTTTATTTAACACTCGTACACAAAACATGTAGGCACCTTTTATATATTTTCTTTTTTCTTTATCTGAAGAGAACCATTCTGTTGTCGGTGTGCTTAGTGGAGTCCTCCTCGAACGGTAAAGACGCCTGTAGCTTCTTTAAACGCTAATCGCACAACAGTGACTTTTTATAGGACGATATGCTCAACTTTACACATTAACATTTAGTTGGCGTTGGCGGTCGATCTTTATGTAAACACAGAACCTATTTATTTACTTTCAAGTTTCTAATTTAATACATTATCGACCGCTATATGTGGGTCGACTTACTTCTTAATTAGTGGACTTTATACTTTAACGATCTACTTAAAACCGGGCTAATACAACGGTGACCGATATCTTCGGAGGTCTTCAGTTAACTTTTTTCTTTCATCGAAATTCACTCTGCCTGAGACCCACATGCTAATATCTCTCTTCACCTTTCACACTTATAGCAGTTACAGTTTCACATGCTAATGTCAATTTTCACTGGGCATAACATAAACACTCGGTGTCTCAAGTCTTAATATAATCAATACGAACATTAGCTTATCTAATTAGTGCTTAAATCATACATCAAGAATAAACAGTTCTAAGAATTATATCGTTTTGGTTTCTAATGCATAACTTTAAAATATAATTCAAATGCGTATTTAAAATTTATAAAATCATTAAATTATGCTTTACCGTTACAGATGAGAACGAACGAAGTTGTTTGCATATGCATAAAAGTCCCTATAACAGTCACCTATTATTTAGCATCATATCGATACAAGTGTTTATTTAGTGTTGATTTTTAATTTAATTAACAAAACGCACACAGAGGACACGTTACAATATTTACTTCAGTAGCAACAATTTGAAGATAGAGATGATTGTATAAGTGTTATTTTTGACTACGCTTCTAGATTTAGTGATGATTAGGAAGTGACCGTATTAAAATAAAAATCATAAAGCTGGCAAAATTATATCAGAAAACGACAATAGCTCCAGTAATGGTCACTTTTAAAATAATAACGTCTTACATGTTTTTGGTGCGACATTTGGTAGGCAATCCAAAAGTGAACAGGAATATATACAGGCTGTTCCATTTGAAAAAAAATTACTTTTAGACAAAAATATGTCGTGTAAATTTAATCCAGTTTTCTGCAAATTCAGTTAGTAATTGCAAAAAAATTAAATAAATTTGTATTAGGACCGTTTAGTATAAATGATTTAAATTAAAACCTTTCCTGAAAATGGTTAATTTGATTATTAAAAATAAAACAAATAATGGCAGTAGAATATTTAATAGTAGGTGGTATAAGAAATATAACTGGTAAAGCAAAGTGGAAAAAAATAAGTTTTACTGTTGAAACTGTTAACTATTCTCTGAAACTAAGCAAGTCAGACGACTGACATTGAGTGTCGATCTCAATTATCTGTTATTATCCTTTACATTAGAGGAGGTGAGTCTATTGAACATGTCATGGGATTTTTTGATGTTAGTGTAGGTCGAACTGCTACCCACTTATTTCATTTTTCTGTTTAGATATTTTAGATTTATTAGATAAAAACAAATTTATAACTTTCAAACGTACATTTTCTCAACAGTTGGTTGATTCCCTGTTAAAGAGTTACAAGAATTTGTTTGATAAACTAAAATTGCAATGCCAGGTACGCGTCTGATATCCTGATGCTAATATATTAGGACACTCATCAAATTGTTATGTATTGCTTTGTGTGAGCCTTCTACATCAGCGTCTGTTGAAAGAAGTTTTTCGGCCTTGAAACAACAAAACAATAACCTCCCTTTTCCTTCTCCTATTTAGCTCTAGACCTTTACGTGGTTCTTGCTGATCTGTATATTTTTGTTAGAAATCATTCCGACCAGCATAGAGCTCCAATAAATTTTAATGAATGTGTGATGGCTTGTTCGAAATGTCTCATCTGACTTGCCCACTCTATCAGAAATCTTACGAGCCGCTACTGAACAGAGCTCGAACCCCGGATCGCGTACTAAGAAGGGAGTTTTAACTGAATAAATAAAATACGTCAATTACTCATCACCTGATGAAGCCAAAGTTTGGCGAAACGATATTGTAGTGATATTATTAAATAATTTTTGAAACCAAGTATACGTATTTTATTTATTCAGTTAAATATCACTCATACCACTGCGCCAGTGGTATGAGTCTCTAACTTAAAAAGTTTCTGAAATAAACATAAACCTTTAATGAACTAGCGAGTACTTGTTTCGTAGAAAATATTAGACCAATTCTATCTACTTACAGTCATTCGCGTATTACAATTTTACTATAATTTGGTTTTGTCCGCAAAACACAAACATCTACGTTATATTTCCATTTTAAAATCCATTAAACAATCATATAAATATGTCCCGGCAACGGTCTTTATATTACACACTAATACCGAACTGCTTAAAGTTGCATCATAGTGTAAACAGCAATCCAATTTCGGATTCATTACAAGATCTATTTGCGAACGCATCCAGTAGGAAATGGTCTGAAGATTTCCTCTTAGAGATTATATGCAGCAGACTAGCCCATTTTGAAGATGGCTCCGACGATCGCAGGAACCGAATGACGTCGTTCTGAACGTGCAGAAAACCATCTTCGTGGATGCCGAGGGTATTACGTAGGATCATTTATGGAATTTGTTAGCAATGAAAGGTTGTCCTATCGTTATTAGTTCTTAATGGTAATATTATCGCTGATAAAACTTCTAGGAGTACGTGCACGAATTCCTTCGAAATTTATTTGAAAATTGCGGTTTGCTTTTATAAAATTACCACTCGCCTTTGATAAGCGCACGACGTCGTGTTCATATCCCATCTCTATCGAAAACGGTAATGTAAATACTCAAAATTTCCATTGATGTTTTATTTTTTGAGTTCTAATCCCATAAATTTAATTACAGATGAAATCATAAATAAGTTAAAACGAATATTTTGACTTTTCCTTTTTTTGTGTTCCAATAAAGAAGAAAATCTTTAATTTAATTTAGGATGTGGTTATACAGCATGTGTCAATTTTCATTAGCCAAAGGCGATTAATCCATACAGTACGTGGCAACATAGTACCCTTCTTTCTTTTCCAATGCCAGCACGACCGATACATGCTCGTAAATACAAGTTAGCGTGGTTAGCAGTAACTATTCGACCAGCGGCTTGGGTGTTTGTAATGCGTTCAGAAATAATATTTACGAGTTGCAAGGATTTGTTTTTCTTTTTCCTTTCAGTAAATGCAGAGAATTATTAAGCTGCGTTCACGCTGCATGACAGAAACAAAAGCGTAATTCTAATAAAATTAAAAATAAGGTAAATAAAAAAGGATTCTGAAAATAATAATAAACTACTAGATCAGTAGATCGCGGCGGCCATTTGATGTATCGCGTTCCAGTAATAAGACGGCTTTTATTGCAGACTAGATCGCAACGTGTTCGCAGCTAGACATTGAATGTAAAATCTGGCCGGGAGAAGTGGTAAGATCGGAGAAAATCGTTGTGATGTCGATTGTTACCGGGATTGGTAACGGACAGTAGGGGTGCCACGTTGCCACGTATTACTTGTATACGTATAAATCGCACGTAAACATTGAATCCCTATACATAATGAAAATTGACACATACGGTATATACATACTGTATGTATAAGTTACAGTTAGTATTGAATTTCTGAAAAAATATGAATACTGTATATAAATATAATACTGTATATAAATATAAGTAATAATTACTCAATTTTCTAATAGATGATATTAAATTGTTCTCGGCTATAATTAACTTTATACTGACCCTGAGTTTCTTTTATTTCTGTTTTGTATTTTGGCTCCTCCGTAGTTCTTAGAATGAATTTTCTTTGTAAATTTGAATTAGAGAAATTCTACTTATTTTAAGATAATTTTGGTCATAGGTACGTTGTAAGCTCAATGAGATTACTAATGGAAGGTAATTAGCAAAGGCTATATCCGTCATTATTTTGTCTTTTAATCATATTATACTTTATGATATAACTATAACTTGTCTCAGAATAAGAAGGAGTGATTCAAATATCGCGCCAAAATGATACAAACTTTTAACAGATTGTATTGGTTCCTGCGTAAGAAAATTTAATATGGAAAAATAAAATAAACACACGATATCTGTCATAATTTATAGTATAACCTGTAAACATTCTTTTGTTAATACTAGTACTACAAAACATATTTGTTTTGGTTCATTATATTTCGTGGTACTACAAGAATCCCAAATAGTTTGGTTTATGATGATGTTTGTGTTGATACCCCTCAGGGTATTGTAAATGCGTTTGCTGACAAATTTTCTGCTATTTATCAGGGTCCGTCATATTTGTGTCCTGATTCTCTGCATAGTGATAGCATCCCGTTCTCCTTAACTCCTGTTACCGATGATGAGATTATCGGGATAATGTCAAAATTTCCAAACAACTTCAATGCAGGTGACGATCTAATACCTGCTTTCCTATTAAGAGATGCTAGATTTGTCCTGGCTAAGCCGCTAACATTTGTTATAAATTTATCTATTAAAACCTCTACTTTTCCCAATCTTTGGAAACGCGCCAGAATATGTCCTGTTTTTAAAAAGGGTGATAAATCACTTGTTGATAATTACAGGCCTATTTCCATATTGTCTAACTTCGCTAAAGTCTTTGAGCACGTAATCTACTCTTGTTTATGTTACAACACCAAATCTATTGTGTCCGAATATCAGCATGGCTTTATACGCGGCAGATCTACAGTCACCAACTTAACTGTTCTCACTGAATACATTAGTAGAGTTCTTGACGAAAGGGGTCAAGTTGATGTTATTTATACAGACTTCAGTCGGGCTTTTGATACGATCGACTTTGAAATATTAATAGCTAAACTATCTACGATTGGCCTTAGCCCATCGTTTTTACAATTATTGCATTCATACTTACATAACAGATGTACTTATGTTTTTTACAATGGCTATAGATCCTATGATTTCTTCCCTACATCTGGAGTCCCTCAAGGGTCCAATTTAGGTCCATTGTTGTTCGTCCTCTTTATTAATGATCTTTTAACACCACTAACTTGCCCTGCGCTCGCCTACCCAGATGATCTCAAGATTTATATGTCCATTGCTACCAGTGAAGAGGTTGTTAATTTACAAAACAACCTGAACATTATAATCGATTGGTGTGCCAAATTTAATCTTCACCTGAACATTCCCAAATGCTGCAGTGTATCATATACTAAAAGAAAGTCTCCTATATTATCCACTTATGTATTTCACAACGAGCGACTGAAGAGGTGTGATAGTGTAAAAGACCTTGGGGTTATCTTCGATTGCCAACTAAGCTTTGCTCCACATATTGCTGACCTTTGTGTTTCAGCTTCGAAAACATTAGGATTCATCTTGCGAACGTCCAAATATTTTAAGAACATTAACCTCTTGAGGGTATTATTTTTCAGCTTTGTTATTAGTAAGCTGGAATACGCATCTTCGGTATGGTCACCGCACTATGTATACCTCAAACTCGCGGTGGAGAAAGTACAGCGACGCTTCCTTAAGTTCCTGTCATTTAAACTGGATGGAATATATCCGCAGAGGAACATAGACTACGCGTCGTTGTTGGAAAGACATGTTCTACAACCTCTGGATTATCGACGCGAAATACATGGAGCCCGTTTCATTTGGAAGTTGGTGCATGGCATGATTGATTGTCCCTTCTTACTTTCCATGATTAGTTTCCTCGTTCCTAGGTCATCCTCCCGTTCAACTAACACTTTTTCCTTGCCCTTTCCCAGAACCAATATTCTCTTGAGCTCCCCCCTCTCTACGATGTGTCGTGCCGCTGATCTGCACTACGAGGATATATTTTTTTGAATATGTAATTATGTTTCATTATATGTTACTTCTGTATATTTTTCTGTGTTAACTGTTAACTGTATTATTTTTGTTTCTAATGCACTGTTTGTATGTATTTCCTTCTATTTGTCCTGTAAATGGGAAACTGTTGGACAATAAACGATATTATTATTATTATTATTATTATTTCTGGACCTGAGTCTTAAAAAGGCCAATCTCCATTTACAGTGTTCTGAGATATTAATTGCGCAACGTTTAAAAGCAATATGACTATAATTTTAAGTGTGTGAACAATTATTTTCAAGTAATTAATATCGACAAAACACTTCAAAATAATGTATATTTTTTTTAAAATTATGTTGTTGATTAAAAAAAAAAGAAATTTTATGATTTAGATGGAGATTGGCCCTTTTATTCATTATTGTTATGGGAAATAGTACCCACTTTTTTAGCTTTTTTATGAAGTGGGGTAAAAGAATAACTAAAAAAATTACAAAACTGTTTCTATTTAATAGCTAAACTTTTAGATTTATTTGAACTAATTTTAAAATTTTGTAGAAAAAATAAGTGAAACTTAATTCTATATTATTATAAACCTTAAAAAAAAGTTTCAGAACATTCCAGACATTTTTACAATTAACAAAACTTTAAAATTCATTGTCTGAAGCAGTGAAATCTTCAGGATTCATAGTAGACGAACGTTGAAGGTTTTGATAAAATGGCTTATTGTAATCACTAACATAAGGCAAAAGGTTTCGTAAATTATTATACTTTTTAAATTAGTTATCGGTAATGGTTGATCGTGCAGAGGTTTCAATTCAAAATCACTGTGGTTTTGTGGAGTTCTTAACGATCCTCTTCTTAAATCAACTTTTTTAAATTCCCCATCGCTGAAGTCTGTTTTATAAGAAAACTGAAGTTCTTGATCTTGCTGAAATTTCATCCACTTAATTTTAAGCCATGGGATTGAGTTTCCTTCATCATCTTTTTTTTTTATGGACTATTGAAGATTTAAGGAAAGTCCCATAATTTATAAACTCATTTTGAGACATCTCAATCACGCTCATAGGCTTTTTTCTATACACAGATGTTTTAATAAAATTAATCCAATCATGTGGAACTTCTATATACATTGTTGTCTTCTTCATGGCTCGTTCAATAGCGGCATGAATGGTGTCAACCTCCATGTGAGTGTGGCCTGGTTCCATAAACTTATGGTTTATCTTAGCAATTGTACTGGTTGATGAAAGTTCCTTTAAAATGTAACAAACCATTATGGCCATATAAATATTTCTGTTTTGGCCTGAACAAGAACCGCTGTAAAAATTCAAAGCTTGAATTTTGTTTGAATACAAGGACAATATAAATTTTCTTATGCAGGAAGCAATTGCTCGTCCGCCACGACCCCCTATCGTTTCGTTCCACAAAATGCAGGTTGCCTCATTGCCATCTGTATCTGTTTTGTATGCTGTTAGATTATAGATCCATAGCTGTTGTTTGTAAAAAGATACCCCGTTTCTTAAATATGGTGTTGGGAGACATTTTTCCAAATTGAAAGAGATTGTTACAAAACTAGGATCTACTTTGCTTTTCTGTTTGTCCTCAGCCTAACATTTATATGCTTTTTCGGCCAAATCTAGGTGTTCTTTTTTTTAATTGTATCCTCTCCTTTGCTTTATTTTATTCCTCTGCTGGATCAGTACAGCTGTCAATCGATTTAATTGTCAGATTACAGAGTACAAGATAATGAAATATTCATAACACTAGGTAATACCAAAATATTATAGCTACTACTTTTTTTTATTATTGCAATTTACCTTGAGTTTTCTTCTCACCACAATTAATTATAGATAGAAGTCTTTTGGTTTTTTCAGAATACATTTTAATAAAAAGTCAAAAAAGGCACCGAACGTCATGTGGTACAAAAAATTTTAAGTTAGGTTTAATCAAGGGGTCAATCTCCATTCATTATTTTGTTGCGGTTGTTGCTAATTATTGTGTGAGAAGGGCCAATTTCCAGGTCAGTTGGACATTGGCCATTTTAGTTCTTAACGGTTTTGGATATAAGCCCTACACTTAAAATGGTATATCATGTACCTTTATCAACAGGAGACTGGGTTTTTTTATATCGACAGAAATAAACTCGGGAATTTTAGTGTTGGAGATATCTCAAAATCGATGAAAGTGGAGATTGGCCTTTTTAAGACTCAGGTCCAGATTTGACTGTGCTATTAAGTACTATCTGTACATTTAAATACGTAACAATGGATGATCAGACAGACCAATCAAATGAACGGACAAAGAGAGTCAACACTTGCTACAATAAACAGTTTTAAATTCAAACAAACGAACCTCTACAAACTTCAAAAACAGGAACAACAGTAATTGTAGTAAACATCTCCAAAACAGTAAATGAGGTCAAGGTATTACCTTACTGTTAATTAGATATTATAAAATTATTGTTTTTATTAAAAATTAAAAAACAGGCAAACTTGGACCTCCTCAAGAAAGAGTGAGCAGGCATTTGAAACTACGTGAATATATTGATTATGTGAAAAAACTCTTCTAAGTTTTAAAAACTGCAACGATGAAATGATTTTGAGCAAGTATTAGATAAATTCCTAGAAAATGCTGTAATAATCATGGACGCTTGTTATTACTGTCCAGTGAAACAGACTAAATTCTGTAGCTAACTTCTGTAAATTCATAATCTTTCTTACTTGTATTTTTGAGATACTTTAATCTTCTCTTGTGATTGAAGCACCACTGACTATGAATTATGCTGAAAGCATAAATTATACATGTTTTGCTCTCTAACACCCGAAAAACTTGAATATTTCTCCCCAGCCAAAATATTTTCAAACGCAGATGTTAAAGAAACTTTCTATTTTGAAAGTACCATAAATTAAACTCAATTTCAGTTTAAATACACATTTATTTATTTTCGGTATGCGCCGATATTTCGGGGCCGTTCTAATTTTCATATTACTACATTAATATAAGCATTAATATAATGCATGGATCTATTGGAAGGAGTGTGCATTTATAACATGACGGCTATCTTGCATAAACTTGTATTAGACTACAAATTATTTATTTTAAGTAAGTTAAATGACAGAATTGACTCTTTCGCTGTTAATGATGTTGAAACTAATAAACCACAAGTATATATAATAAAAATTGCACCGCTCACTATATTTATTTGTACCGGACGAATACTATTGAATGAATGAATGAATGCTTATCCCACCGGCGGCATTTATATGTGCAGCGACAAAACTCTAGAAACCTCTCGCTTCATTCTCGATAGGTCGAGAGACTGTCTGTCGCCTATGCCGTGGATGATTTATTGCTTATTTATGGTGCGTCGCGCCAATGTTTACTTTTCTGTGGGCTTGTTTCGTTACAATATGTACAATTTTTTCCTCATACTTCTCAGAGTGAAGTATTTACAGTAAATTCGTGCGAAATGAAAGATATGGTTTGATACACAGTTTTGATAATGATTTACCTACTTTAGGAATAACAGAAAATATAATTTTGTTAAATGATAATAGTATATTTTTTCTACTTAAAAAACTACATACAGTGACATTTGATAAACACATACAAAGTTTCGAGGTGCTAGACGATCAGGTAGTCACTTCTATAACTTATATGGATTTACATGATCATACTACGCACTTGTGTACGAGAAAAAATAATAAACTTCACATAACACTCAAACATATTATTTAGGAATTTTAATTAAGAAAGTACATATGCGTTCTACGGATTTACTTATCGTTTGACTTTCTAACTACAAAATAGACTACTTTTTAAAGAAAGTATGTAGATAGAATTCAGTTGTATTTGTTATGTTAAGAAAATTTATTTACGTGTAAACTATTTCTTGTAAAACACTTAATAATAGAGTTTCTGTTTTCTATTTTATATATGAATGATCCCTTATATGTATAATTTAAGGCTGAACGCCTGCTTCAAGCTGAGTTCGATTTGAAATAGGCGTACCACTGCTTTTCGTGCAAATGTAATAAAAGACAAATGTTTAAGGGTCCGCGTGCTCTGTCTTATGCTGAGGAAAAAGATAGAGAAAAGAACTTGTCAACTAATCTAATCTGCCTGTAATTTATGGCTGCGTTATGGTCTCAGATAATCGCCGGTTGGCCCACATGTTTGGCAGTCGGGAAGCAACCCCCCTAAATTAGACAATCTATATTTTCTCAAACGCACAAAAAAAGTGAAGCTGAATATGTAAAATCACCTGCCGGATTCAAATTTTGAGTTGGAAAATAAAATCGAAATCGCAAAAAGGTCGAAAAATCGTTTTTTGTGTAAATTTTAAAATTTTCATTTTCTTCAATTTTTAATACTTATCTCGTGATATCTCAGCAATGCAGAGAGCTAGGGATCTGTTTTTTTAAGGTTATACCCTAAAGTATTTGGATGATACTAGTGTTTTCGATTTTTCTTTATGGTGTGTAAATTTTATAAAAAAAAAAAAAGTTTTAGTAGACCACCAATTTGTGTAAGGTATTTTTCAGCTATCGAGTAACTAATCTTATTTTTCAGAATTTACCCATATATATGTGAAACAAAATAAAGCCAACATTCCAAAATTATTTTTTGTGCAAGCAATAAATTTCTAGATCGTTTCAGAAGCAACTTATTGCGAGTCAAATATAATAATTATACTCCCTGCGCGCAAGCCGTGTGAGTTCTAGCATGCGCTTCTAGCAGGTATAGCGTTAGGGACGGGAAGAGATATTGCTTTTACTTTCTGATACGTAGTATAAGGAAGTATTGTGACGCTGACATGTACACTATATTGTAAAGAAAATATCAACGGTTTCGATAAAATATTGTCCGAGTAACGATTACTTTCTTAACATACACCGATCTCAGAAGTATTTTACAAACTGCGTAGAAACTGACCGAAATGGTAGGCGGAGCTACCTCTCGACACCATGTGCGAGCGTACCACATACTCTATTTGATTTCAGTGAATTTCGCCCAAATTTCAAACTTTTGTTTTCCGTTTCGTGACCTTCTTTTTAAAAATTAATAAAAAATAAAATATATGTATTGCTGTTGAGTGTTACATAATTTTTAATAAAGGCTTGTTTTTTGAAATTTCTTTCATTTTTATTTTTATTTAGGGCCCTTTGGACAATTTCGAAAAAAATACGATTTATCCATTGAAAGGCATTTTTTTCTTAAATTAGCGTGTAAATTCGGTAAGGTTTTCATGAAAAATACGATTAGGAAATGGGAAAAACGATTTCGAGGCCGGGCGTATAGCCTTAAATTTCTTGAGACGTTAATTTTTTTTATACTATAAATGTTGACAATTTAAATCGTTATAGTATATATATATCTAAGACGTCGATGTTTCAATCACATGATGATCACACAATGGCGGCTGTAGACAACTGACCGCACTTTTCGCTGAGCATACCTCCTTCTCCTAGACAGAGTGATAAATAAACCCTAACCCTCATCATGTACATACAACCCAACATAAATAGGAAGTTCGCGAATTTTAATCTGTATAATCCGAACAAACTGAGCGCACAGAAATGCACTCACATTCACCGCAAAATATGAACGACCACAATTATTCACGGGACAGATACCTTGTTCTCGGGAAATATATATCCGTGAGGTAGCTCTAATTGCACCGGATTCCGTCCGGATCAGACAATAGAACGCGTCACTAGAATTTCATTAAGTCGTCTGTGCCAGCAAACCATATTCATTTATCCCGAAAACGAACCTGTTACGTTGGGACGAGCTCGAAAATTGAAGAAGAAGTGGTGGGTAATACCCCGCTGTTCCGATACCTCGGTCCGTTCAAACCTAGACCGGCTCGCTTTCATTCTGTCGTCATCGTCGTCGTCGTACGTAGAATTTCGTTATCGGCACTGCGATTCCTCACGGATGGCCGCCCATTTTCAACAGCGCTTTCCCCAGCATAATGAACGGGCGATAAGATCCTCAATTTCCCCGGATAATTACTAAACTGCATTACGGATCTTCTCCACTATCGTTCGCTTTACAGAATGTTATATAATATGAAGTTCGGTACTTGGAGTAGGCCTTTGAATGTATTCAGTGCTTCGGGGTCGTCGTTTAGTTTTCCCGGTGTGAGGTTGTCTTTTCTGTGTACGGGTCAGGTGGCAATTCACTGTGGCTCCGCGTAAAGAGTAGGAGACGTGTTGCTGATCCGACGGAAAACTTTATAATGGTTTTAATCTGGTGCGCTTAAGCAGTTAGCTTGTTCTGACGTGATTGATGGATGAGTTGCTTAATTTAGTTATGCCGTCGACTAAACTAATAAGTAGGTCATCAACTCGAAGATAAAGACGTCTTGGAAAATAGCATAACCGAAAGTTTGCGTATTATTTGTGGTATTACATCCAGCCTTATTCATCACAAATTTTCTTGAATGCTGTAATTTATGACTTGGAGCAACAAAAATAAAACTATTAGTTACGAGGGTAGGGCAATATGTCCGTGACTTTTTGAATGAAACATAGGTTTATGGATAAAAAATTATTTTATTTTTCAACATAGTCTCCTTTGAGCTCTATACACTTTGTCCAACGTTTCTCCAATTTATTTATCCCTTCCAAAAAAATAGGATTTGTCGATGTCATAAAAATAGGTATTTGTGTGTGAGATGATTTCATCATTGGAGTCAAATCTCTTTCCGCCGAGCCATTTCTTCAGGATTAAATCCGGAGAACAGGGCGGATTAGGGAGCAATTCGTAGCCTAATTCATGGATTTTTGCCATGGAAATTGCACATGTGTGTACCCTTGCATTATCCTGGTGGAAAAGAACTTTTCTTGGCCATATGCGGTCGTTTTTTTTGTCAAATCTTCATTAAATCGACTCAATAAGTTGGCATAATATTCGCCATTGATTCTTTCACCCTTTTGAAGATAGTCAATGTGGATTATCCTGCGTGCATCCCAAAAAACGGTCGCCATGACTTTATTGGCTGACAAACCCACATTGGCAGTCTATGGCGACGATTCACCCCGAGAAACCCACTGTTTTGACTGCTGTTTTGTCTCTGGTGTGTTGTGGTGGATCCACGTTTCGTCCACGGTTATGAAACGACGCAAAAACTCGTCCATATTGCGGTTAAACAAGGCCAAACACTCCTGCGAAGGTGTCACACGATTGCGTTTGTGGTCGATTGTGAGCAAACGCGGCACCCATCTTGCGGAAAGCTTTCTCATACCCAAGTGATCATTCAAAATTGAAACCACTAAGCCATTTGATATGCCTATGGCTTCCACAATCTCTCGCATATCGCGATTTCTTTTAATTATTTCGGGTGTAGAGACCTCAACTGGGCGTTCAGAACGTTCGGCATCTCCCGTGCTTGTACGGCCACAACGAAATTCAGTTAAACACTGTTTTACCACTGAAATTGGTGGTGTAGAGTTCCCATAGTATTTATCAAGCTAAGCCTTGGTTTGAGTGATGGTTTTTTCTGCAAAAAATAATGAGCACACGAAATTCACATTTTTCCATATTCTCCTCAAATCACACGATAGTCTGCTATCAATAGCTGTCAAACACAAACTAAATGATTCAGCTTGTTCAAATTTTGACAGGAGTCAACTGACAGATCTCTGTTGGCAGGAGTTAAGAGGTTGCGCTTTCAGTTAAGAGGCGGGAAATTCAAAAAGTCACGAACATATTGACCCACCCTCGTATACAGGCTGTTTGATAGAAAAAGAGACCCCATCCCGTAACTTATTTATTTATTATCCAATTTCAATAAATAAAAAAGTATAAAAACGGTTTTACAAACTCCACAAACCATAATCCTAATGAAATTATTGTTTTTTACCGGACACCTGTAGTTTTTTTCATTTAGTCTGGTAGACACTTTTTTTTGAATCGAGTAGTGTTCATTTAGTTATCATTTAGTTTATATTTATTTTAAAAAAATTAATTATCTGCAACCTTTATCCGCTTACTATGAAATTTTCAAGTGTGCCGTAAAAAAAACCGCAACACAAATGTGACAAATATGTCATTTAAACGTCTGTCATTAGAAAATTAGAAGTTAATTTCAAAAACATTAATAAAAACAAAGACAAACACATGTATGGGTCATTTTCAATAACCTTTAACTTTACATATACCCTATAACTACAATCTTATCTAAAATGATATTAGGGCGTACTAATTTTTTCTAGGTATAATATGTTATGGTGTGTCAATTTAAAGAAAAATATTAATCTAAAATTGCTATCTCTTTTTTATTTTTATACTTTAAATATACCATTTTACATTACCGTCACGCTATACTTTTTCAGTTTTTCAAATTTGGCTTTATATATTTATCATATCTTGTATATATCTTATAAAATTATTTTTTTTTACATTCTTTTAACAATTGTTCTTCGCTATGTTTATGTAAAATTTCAAAGATATAGCCGTATTTCTTTCTTTGTAAATATTTACGAAATATACCTAAGAGCACTAATATTACCGTCACACCAACTTTTGGCATAAGTTTTAAATCTTGGATTGAGTTGGTCTTTACTTGATGTAAATCCATTTTCAATGTGAAAATAAAACAAACAAATGTTTAAGATTTACACTGTATTTAATAATAACGACAGCTGTTTCGCTATACTGTAGCTTCGTCAGGTTAACATATACAATAATAACTATCTACATACACTTGACTCTTATATATAGTGTGTGGATATTAGGAATTCTAAGAACTGATATGTAAAGAACAATTTCTTCTCTAAAAGTGTCGGGTCTATACAAAAAGTACGTGGAACTAAATCTATTGCAAACAGATGTTATGTGTGAAATTAGGTAAACTGTATTACTAACTAAATATATTTAACAATGGTGATGAGTTTGTAGTATGTAGATAGTAAAACTCATCACCATTGTTAAATATATTTAGTTAGTAATACAGTTTACCTAATTTCACACATAACATCTGTTTGCAATAGATTTAGTTCCACGTACTTTTTGTATAGACCCGACACTTTTAGAGAAGACATTGTTCTTTACATATCAGTTCTTAGAATTCCTAATATCCACACACTATATATAAGAGTCAAGTGTATGTAGATAGTTATTATTGTATATGTTAACCTGACGAAGCTACAGTGTAGCGAAACAGCTGTCGTTATTATTAAATACAGTGTAAATCTTAAACATTTGTTTGTTTTATTTTCACATAAGTTTTAAACCATGTATGGCGCCGGTTGATCGTTTGTTTACTTTTATTATCTTCTATAGCCAAGTGGATGTTGCGAGTCCGTGTTTTACGAAAATAACTGCCGATATACAGTTTTTTTTTTCTATAAAAAGGGTAAGTTTTAAGCAGCATATTTTTTCTCTTAACATTACCGTCCCATGGGACAATTTACTTCTAAGAGTAGCCATCGTTATCATCACATTTGTCCAATATTGTAAACCACTAATAGTTTCATATTTCCTAACCTCGTCTTTCTTTCTAGATGTAACATTTCTAACACTGTTTTACTACTGTTCACACATTACCGTCACGAACATTACCGTCCCGTTCGCAAAACAGCCAAAACGTCATTGTAATGATAAAAAAAGTGACGGTAAAAATTTCGATTATAAGTTAATAATTAGTTTCTTAACATTTGAAATATCACTATAAGAAGTATAACAGTATAATCGGTAAAAGTATATTTTTTGAAAGTAATATAAGCCAAAAGTTAAAGGTTATTGAAAATGACCCGTATAATTATTAGCAAAAGTGACTTCGGTCGACTAAAAGAAAGCACTAGTTACAATGGACAAAAGAAATAAGAAACTGTTAAGTGCCCCTGTTGATGCCATAAATTTGTTGGGTTGATTATTCATCAAATCTTTATTATAAGATATAAATATGGTTACTGTGTCTTACATATATACCTTTATACGTAAAACGTATATGTATATATGCATGTGTTTGAGATACACACATACATTAAGTGCCATTGTCGATAATCGAACGCACAGACACCGGTGTTTCGACCTATGAGGTCTCATCAGTGCACGTGGAGATTCTCGACAATAGCTTCAAGACTTAAATCGCTGCCTATGTCATTTTCGCATGTTAAACTGCTTGATGTTAGTTTTAACATCCATGTGTTCACACTTTTCATTTTCGTTTTGATTGGTGACGCCACCTAAGGCTCTATTATACGAGATCCACTATTAACATACAGGCCTCTGTATAGCAGAACATGCTGTCAGAAGCCATCGCTTTTTCCGTGTCATCTTTTGGGTGTTAGATGTCGCTGTGATACTCTCACTACATTTAACATGCGAAAATGACATAGGCAGCGATTTAAGTCTTGAAGCTATTGTCGAGAATCTCCACGTGCACTGATGAGACCTCATAGGTCGAAACACCGGTGTCTGTGCGTTCGATTATCGACAATGGCACTTAATGTATGTGTATATCTCAAACACATGCATATATACATATACGTTTTACGTATAAAGGTATATATGTAAGACACAGTAATTATTTACTGCTTGATGTTAGTTTTAACATCCATGTGTTCACATTTTTCATTTTCGTTTTGATAAATATGGTGTTTCGGTTTCTTGCTTTAATTTTCACTGATATTTTAAAACCACTGTCACTGTGATCACAGGTATTGAAAAATCACTGCTAAGCTTATCCCTAATAATCGGAATTGTAGAGAATTAAACAAATATGAAAGATAGTTATAATTTTCGAGAATTAAAAAAAAAATAAATAAACCTACAGGGGCGTTTCCATGTTGAGTTCGATCACGCTGTTTTGATGTGAGTAAATGCAATGATTATTTGACCACTGATAGTTTCAAAAAATAACAAATAAATTACATTTTTTGAATATGTTCCTGCATAGCTTCCTTTGTGGTTACAGGAATACTATAGGTATATTTGCTTTTTAACGTCTTCCTATAAAAAAATAATAATTTTGTGATGTCCGAAGATCTAGCAGGCTAGTGAATAGGGCCTCCACAGGGTAGCCACTTCCCTGGAAACATTTCATTTAAAATATTTCGTGTCTGTTGCATGTGGCAGAACGGCTTCCAAAAATTCCACTAAATTGCTTGATAGAAATTGCCCATAAGCTTGGAACTGTCCAACTCTCGGTTATCACTTGTATATATTCTAGGCGTTCTCAGTGCGTCCTTGGGGGGCGTCAGTGTAGCCTTCAAGTAGTGTAAGACCGCCGGTCCTAGGCCCGCCTCCGGAGGCGG
The DNA here is from genome assembly GCA_963170755.1 of Amphimallon solstitiale. Lineage (NCBI taxonomy): Eukaryota > Metazoa > Arthropoda > Insecta > Coleoptera > Scarabaeidae > Amphimallon > Amphimallon solstitiale. The sequence goes on from OY720675.1 coordinate 5,368,663, forward strand.
AGGTCAAAGGTCAAGGGGTCAAAGGTTAAAGGTCAAAGGTCAAAGGTCAAGGGGTCAAAGGTTAAAGGTCAAAGGTCAAAGGTCAAGGGGTCAAAGGTCAAGGGTCAAAGGTTAAAGGTCAAGGGTCAAAGGTCAAGGGTCAAAGGTTAAAGGTCAAAGGTCAAAGGTCAAGGGTCAAGGGTCAAAGGTCAAGGGTCAAAGGTCACCGGAGGTGGAGGTCAAAGGTCAAGGGTCAAAGGTCATCGGAGGCGGAGGTGGCGCCCTCTGACGGCCACTAGCCAAACTAAAAATGGCAGATTTCTTGATTACCAACCCAACTAATGTGGCGCCCTCTAACGGCCACTAGCCAAACTAAAAATGGCAGATTTCTTGATTACCAACCCAACTAATATGGCGCCCTCTGACGGCCACTAGCCAAACTAAAAATTGTATCTCTCATCATTACCAACCCAACTAAAGTGGTGCCCTCTAATGGTCACTAACCAAACTAAAAATGGCGCCCTCTGACGGTCACTAACCAAACTAAAAAATTGCATCTCTCATCATTACCAACCCAACTAAAATGGCGCCCTCTGACGATCATTTGCCAAACTAAAAAATTGCATCTCTCATCATTACCAACACAACTAAAATGGCGCCCTCTGACGATCATTTGCCAAACTAAAAAATTGCATCTCTCATCATTACCAACCCAACTAAAATAGCGCTCTCTGACATTCACTAACCCAACTAATGTGACATCAGGCAAAATGGCCGACCATCAAGATGGTCAATAAAAATATAAACTTTGCTTCTAGAGAATTCCTGAATAAATTACACAACTTGCTATCGCGCTTCTCAATGTATTTCTAGCAGGTCTAAACATGTTTTCCAGCGGAAACCGCAACGTCTGCATGCTTCTGTGATAGCTGCAGGCTTGAAATGTATTTCTATATCTTATAAAATGAAAAAAGAAACAATGTATTTTTTAAGAAAAAACAATTTATTATTATAAATTAACAATATGACCAAGTTTCATAACTTCAAAGTCATAGTGAAGTGAATTATAACAAATATGTAGCACTTCCATCATAAGGAAAGCGTTAAACGAATTACAATGATCAACAAGCAATTCTGATACATTTGTATATAAATCTCCAGTTAATGTTATACAAGCGGTTAAGATCATCTTATAAAATGCTATAAAATCGCTGTTTACTAAAAATTCTAATTTACTCTTAATGAGCGGTTGTAAATTAAACAAATTGCTATAGGTATCCGAAGACAATACCAGCTGTTGATTACGACTACTTAATACAATGACAGTAGTATTCCTAAATGTTGACGTTCGAATTTGATGATTCGGACTGCAACCATCTGTCTTACAAAATTCCTCCCAGTCGTCCAATGTGAAGAATACACAGCTTGCAGGCGATCGAATCTGGATGATGGGCACGAATCCAGCCGCTGGACTAAGACCGATATTCACCCATTTCGAACCGCATTTGTTGAGGAAGTATGATGACTGCCCAATTAACTGTTTTTCCTTAACGATATTCTCATCTATCATTTTAAGCGAATCACCAATAAATTCATTATAAGTTTCTGAAAAAGAATTAAAAAAATATAGATATAAGTTTATGTATATAATAATTTTGTGTTCTTACTAGCTTCCATTTTAATCTTAGTGTGTTAAAATATGTGCGAACTCGAATGCAAACAAACTAATACTGATTTAGTGAGAGAAAATTACAGTGAGAACCAATGACGCCCTCTGACGGTTACCAAGCAAAGTAAATATTAAATATATAAGAGAAGAATTTCGAATATAATATCAGCAGTATCAATTGTAAAGCGGTGTAACACATTTTATATAGATAGTGATAATCAAGTACCTATAATGACAGTGAAACCATACAACGTGGAGAAGTATGAAAACTTTTTAGCAGTTAATGACATCGAAATACCTATTGGAGTTGGGAATTGGCTATTATCCTCGGAATTGAATCAAAGTGATTGTTTATTCATAGCAGCATTTGCATATCAGAACGATCAATATTTCGATATTGATCAATTAATCCACGTGTTAGAATATTGTAACCCCAATATAACCCAACTAAAAAAGTGTTGTATTTATTGTGAATATGAATATCTACGTGAACCTGATTTTGAACTTCGTGATGAAATTTGTGTGTTTGATATAGAAACGTCGAATGTGCTGACTTTAAATAAGAATATACCGGAGATGTTAATGACTTGGTATCCTTAATATGATCATCCAGAATTGGATTATAATGAAGAACTCGTCGTGAATGGTGGTGGATATGTTATATACGCTCATCAGAAGTGTTTCGCAAGTAGCTAACATGTACAGATCTGTATAATCTTGTCTGTACTTGTTTGGAAATACATCAGTCGACAATGTATGTTGAACGCAGGCATAGTGCACTAAGATTGAAGAAAGTAGTATTAAACAATAGAATTAAGAGGTTTATATCCGAATTAGAAAAAATTAAAACTGATATCGAAATATATAAATTAGTTGTAAATATCAGCAACATAAATATATAAAAAATGGATAATATTGAAAATAGAGTTGATCGGGCAATCAGACAAATCGATAAACATTTTTTGGATTATTGGATGGGATGGATAAGACGATGATTCAACATATTCCACTGTTTATTCTCCAAAATAAGGTGAAAAGCTGAATCTGTAAAGCAACACTAGCATTACATTCCTCAGGAGAAGCGATCAAGCCTAAGAGAGTATTTACCCTATGGCTCTCATTATAATCAACCTTGGCAAGACAATCATCTGGATGGTTGGACCCCAGCTCGAAGAAATTGTTATTTATGTAACTTTATAGAATAAATATACATATATGTAATGTACAATATAGTATACAATATTTTAAATAAAAGAACAAACAAAATTATTGTTTTTTTATTTATAGATAGTCATATAAATATATATACATATTTTAGAGGTTGAATGAATATACGATTCTACATATGTTCTATACATATTTATTAGGTATATTATATACATTTCCAAATCAAAATTTATGGCTGACCGAGAAAATAAATTACATATACACTCAAACACTCAGTGATGTAGTAATCATTTTTGAGTATACAGGTTGTTTCAAAGGTAAGATGGCGGATACAATATGGTCACAACCAGATTATGTAACAATTAATATTTGTTTTATACATATTTATTAATCAAATATCTTATACACCATTACATTTCAAAATTTATGGCATTATAATGTAAGTATAATACTTCAAGCCTATATAAGACATTTAAGAATTTATCATGACAAGAGATTTAATATTTTAATGTAAAGCACCTTACAATGAAAGCAGACTTGTAGCATACTTTTATGAAATCGAATAAAATCAGTACTCTTGAGCACACTTAACTTTTTCATTAGCTAAGACTGGAGATCTCTATTTGACATAAATTTTAAAATACATGTTCACGTATCATGGATTTTTTTTAAATAGTCATATAAATATATATACATATTTTAGAGGTTGAATGAATATACGATTCTACATATGTTTTATACATATTTATTAAGCATATATTATTATATTACATCTCCAAATCAAAATTTATGAGTGATACATAAAACGAAAATAAATACATATAAACTCAAGTACTGAGTGACGTAGTAACAAAATTTTAATATACAGGATGTTTCAAAAGTAAGAGGCGGATACATACAGAATGTTTCAAAGGTAAGGGGTGGGTGGATACATACAAGGTTTTCAAGTACACCGAGTTTTTATTACCAGTTTTAAAATTCACAGGGTTTTTATCATCGGTTTTAAAATACCAGGGTTCTCAGAAATTAATTGTTCATATCTTTGTAGATGTTAAATTCATCGCTATATTAGTAGTATTATACTTGTATGTATGATTATAACATTATTCATTATATATATATAAATATATATTTGTGACGAATAGAAAGAGTTAAATAGATAATGCGAGCTATTTCTTCAATTATTTTGTTAGAAAGCGCATTTTTTTATATTGTCGTCAGAAATATCTTTGAAAGCATTACCTCGATATAATTTAAAAAATTCCACAGCACTAATTAGACGACTTGAGATAATTGTATAGTTAGAAAGCGCATTTTTAAAGTTGACGTCATACTGATGTCATGTAGTTTGACCAGGAATTTAATATCCTTTAAGTTATATATTATATAATCTATAATATTTTTACTTAATATTGTAAGAACATTAAATAAAAAAATTGAGGTTGCAGTTGGATTAGTAAACAATGGGCGTGGTCAAGATCTCTTTATTGCATGTAAATATCAATAAAGTAAATTTATAGTTGACGTCAGAGCTAGTATAATTTTTATATATGTATATAATACCTTGATATAATTAAAAAAATCCGCTCATACATAAATTCCTTATTGATCAATACATTTTAACGAACATAAAATTACATTGAAGTTCAGAAGTATTTCCATATGATAATATTAATGCAGACTTCAATAAGAAACAATGAACGATTCTGTTTTAAATGTATACACAATTTCAACGTTCATATTACTATAAAAATGATGTGGAACCGTGTCTTTCACCTATAAATTATGAACATTTAGCACCGATTGTTATTATAGACTCCAGTCATCAAAGTGAGTTGGTGAAGAACGAAGCAGTTGATATTCGATTAGACTTCAGTAAACGTGACAGAAAAAACTACAACATTTTGTCTGATTTTACACGATCGGATTGTTAAATATAACCCATTAACAAGTGTTGTAAAATTATTCTAAAGAGAGAAAATGTTTATAATAGATATTCAGGGATATCAGTATGAAGATAGCGAATATTTCATTAAAGAAATCGCAATCTACGATTTAACTACGCATCACGTTAACCATACTTTCGTTCAAATGCCTAACAAGTTGTCATGGTTTTGTCCAACAATTAAAAAACATATGGAATGGTTATGTAATAATATACATGGATTACATTGGGATAACATGGACAAACAACAATCAATATCGATGAATCATATAGAAAACTACATTCAGAGTATCGTTGGTGATGCTATCATAATGGTAAAAGGATTGAATAAGAAGAACATTTTGGAAAATTTTCTGTCCAATACAATTATCGATATGGAGAGATTCACTTGTCCAAATCTAAGTACTTTAAGACAAAATGAATGGAGTCGACATTGTAATTTCCATAAGAACAATAATTTAAAATGTGCAAAAGAAAATGTATATTTGTTATATCACTGGTTTATAAAATAATAAAACACAATATTTATTTAAAACCTTTAACCTATTTACATTATATTCTATAACTGTGTAAAACTATATTTCTGTGCAATGTCTTGGCTAACATTAATAATAATCTTCTTGTAATCATTACAAAAGCCGAACTTATACATTATTAAGCGCGAAAACCTACCTTTTCCTGCTACCTATAAATGTATAAAGTTTACATTACTAATTACTTAATATTGTGACGAATAGAAAGAGTTAATTAGATATGTGAGCTATTTCAATTATCTTGTTAGAAAGTATATTAACAAGCTGACGTCAAGTATTTGTAGGCGTTAATGATTGTACAACAGTGTTATTTATTACATGTCTTACAATAATAATTGTTTTATGAAACAGTTGATTCAATTTTATATCTATCAACGTCACAACCGCATATTTTTATTTAAAGACTTGTCTATACAAGTAAAATTGTTAAATACCATGTATTAAGTCTCCTAATAGATTATTTCGAGAAAACATACATTAACAAGCTTTTAGAAAAACTCTCTAATTATGTAGCCAAAAATATTTTACCTCAATCCATAAAATATGACATTTTTGTTTCAGTTTATATGATCAGTAACACGATGGTTGGTATATCTTCTTATAATGTAAATGTTTCTTTATGCAATTAGGGATTTACTTTTTTTCATTGTACCATATTTCAAGTTAATATCTATTATATTTTCTGTATTATTACATAATACGGAATTTGAAATTAGACAGCGAACAACATTAACAAATAATGAAAAGCGAACATTTTGATTAACACGCAAAAGAGATTTAATAATTTATTGCCATATACTACGAAAATAATATTTTTTACTTAATATTGTAAAAATATTAAATAAACAAAAAAATTGAGTTGAAGTTCGATTAGTAAACAATGGGTGTAACCAAGATATCTTTATTACATGCAAATATCAATAAAGCTAATGATATAAATCTAGAATAGATGATGTAGGATATTTTCACATACATAGTTAACAATATGTAAAGTATATATTATCAAATGTTGACATCAGAACTCTAGAGTATAATTGATATATTAGTCAGATAAATTGTGAAAGTATATAGAAAGAATGATAATCATTCTTCATAATACCTCAACTAAATTTTAAAATGTATCTGATCCTCATCCCAGCAAGTCGAACATAATTTAGCATTTTCTCGATGTATTATCATCTAAAATTACAAAAACATTCAAATATAACAACATGAACCGTTATACATATGTAGAAAGAAACCAACCTTGTCATAGTTATACCAACAGTATTATTTATTCCTAGTCTTACTGTGCTAATTATTCTGAATTCAATCAATCGGAATGTTGTTTTCTGAAACAGTCCAATAAAAAACTAAAAAATCACTAATTTCTTTAAATAATAAAACTGAATCATGGAGATATATTTAAACCATAAGCAGAATTAATCATTCATATCTTTGTAAATATTAAAATCAGAATTATTATACACTAGTTGACAAAAATTTCCATTCATTAATATATAAATGAAAGCGTATATCAAGAAATTCCAAAAATTTTAATGATCGAGTTAATAGGTATCGTCTAATAATTTCTCTCAATGTATACCAGTATAACGCTTGTTCTGTATATGCTTCTTCTTTACATATATAATATATGTATATATTTGTTTTAATTTTTATACAATATTCTTACAATATTAAATAAAATATAATATTTATACAATCCTGAGATATATAAAATATATATAATTAGTTATAATTGTATAAAAGAACAACAATAATAACAACTTTTTCCTAATGCTTTGCAGAACGGAACTATTTATTCGAGTAATTTGATTAAATTTCTTTATAATATTTATCTATATACTATTGCGGCGGTGCTTGATACATTATTTTTTCGGCAAGGCTCTAAAAAGAAATCCCACGGTGTGAGATCACAATATTATGTTTATTATTCAAACTAATTAAAAGATTTTTAAATACTTCTCGTAATATATTCATTTCTCACCCATTCTAGCAGAGGTTTATAACTCAAGTAACTCAAAGCTGTATCATCATTGACTAAGCTGATAAAGAAGGGCAGGATTACTTTGAATTGGATCAATAATTCTTCATCTACTTATGGTGGACCAAAACACCAACTTTTGTGCATATAGAGGAACTTCTACACAAAAATCAGCGAGTGTATAAATAAGAAATCAAATGTTTTTGATTTTTATATACAGGGTGAGTCATTAGTAGCCGCTCTTTTGTGTTTTAAATAAAAGAAAAAACAATTAGTGGAAGATTCATGATTGTTTGGGGAGTATGTTATCAAAAGACTTTAGCCCTAACACACTTCCGGTTTCACCGGAAATACACTCAACACAAGAACAACAATGTTTATTCTTAGACATATATCTTCAACTATACACTTCCTACCACTTAATGTAAAAACGTATCAAATAATTTCTAAAATTTTAACGATCATTGTTTTTCAACTACATATTTTTCCGCACTTAGAGAGCACAATCAAGGGATTTATAAAATCTTAATAACCAAGCTAATAGACATCACCTAAAAATTTCTATTCATTAATATATATAATATATTATATAATAGAAAATTTTTTTAGTCGATGTCTATAAACTCGGTCATTAAGATTTTATAAATCCATTGATTGTGCTCTCTAAGTGCGGAAAAATATGTAGTTGAAAAACAATGATCGTTAAAATTTTAGAAATTACTTGATACGTTTTTACATTAAGTGGTAGGAAGTGTATAGTTGAAGATATATGTCTAAGAATAAACATTGTTGTTCTTGTGTTGAGTGTATTTCCGGTGAAACCGGAAGTGTGTTAGGGCTAAAGTCTTTTGATAACATACTCCCCAAACAATCATGAATCTTCCACTAATTGTTTTTTCTTTTATTTAAAACACAAAAGAGCGGCTACTAATGACTCACCCTGTATATAAAAATCAAAAACATTTGATTTCTTATTTATACACTCGCTGATTTTTGTGTAGAAGTTCCTCTATATGCACAAAAGTTGGTGTTTTGGTCCACCATAAGTAGATGAAGAATTATTGATCCAATTCAAAGTAATCCTGCCCTTCTTTATCAGCTTAGTCAATGATGATACAGCTTTGAGTTACTTGAGTTATAAACCTCTGCTAGAATGGGTGAGAAATGAATATATTACGAGAAGTATTTAAAAATCTTTTAATTAGTTTGAATAATAAACATAATATTGTGATCTCACACCGTGGGATTTCTTTTTAGAGCCTTGCCGAAAAAATAATGTATCAAGCACCGCCGCAATAGTATATAGATAAATATTATAAAGAAATTTAATCAAATTACTCGAATAAATAGTTCCGTTCTGCAAAGCATTAGGAAAAAGTTGTTATTATTGTTGTTCTTTTATACAATTATAACTAATTATATATATTTTATATATCTCAGGATTGTATAAATATTATATTTTATTTAATATTGTAAGAATATTGTATAAAAATTAAAACAAATATATACATATATTATATATGTAAAGAAGAAGCATATACAGAACAAGCGTTATACTGGTATACATTGAGAGAAATTATTAGACGATACCTATTAACTCGATCATTAAAATTTTTGGAATTTCTTGATATACGCTTTCATTTATATATTAATGAATGGAAATTTTTGTCAACTAGTGTATAATAATTCTGATTTTAATATTTACAAAGATATGAATGATTAATTCTGCTTATGGTTTAAATATATCTCCATGATTCAGTTTTATTATTTAAAGAAATTAGTGATTTTTTAGTTTTTTATTGGACTGTTTCAGAAAACAACATTCCGATTGATTGAATTCAGAATAATTAGCACAGTAAGACTAGGAATAAATAATACTGTTGGTATAACTATGACAAGGTTGGTTTCTTTCTACATATGTATAACGGTTCATGTTGTTATATTTGAATGTTTTTGTAATTTTAGATGATAATACATCGAGAAAATGCTAAATTATGTTCGACTTGCTGGGATGAGGATCAGATACATTTTAAAATTTAGTTGAGGTATTATGAAGAATGATTATCATTCTTTCTATATACTTTCACAATTTATCTGACTAATATATCAATTATACTCTAGAGTTCTGATGTCAACATTTGATAATATATACTTTACATATTGTTAACTATGTATGTGAAAATATCCTACATCATCTATTCTAGATTTATATCATTAGCTTTATTGATATTTGCATGTAATAAAGATATCTTGGTTACACCCATTGTTTACTAATCGAACTTCAACTCAATTTTTTTGTTTATTTAATATTTTTACAATATTAAGTAAAAAATATTATTTTCGTAGTATATGGCAATAAATTATTAAATCTCTTTTGCGTGTTAATCAAAATGTTCGCTTTTCATTATTTGTTAATGTTGTTCGCTGTCTAATTTCAAATTCCGTATTATGTAATAATACAGAAAATATAATAGATATTAACTTGAAATATGGTACAATGAAAAAAAGTAAATCCCTAATTGCATAAAGAAACATTTACATTATAAGAAGATATACCAACCATCGTGTTACTGATCATATAAACTGAAACAAAAATGTCATATTTTATGGATTGAGGTAAAATATTTTTGGCTACATAATTAGAGAGTTTTTCTAAAAGCTTGTTAATGTATGTTTTCTCGAAATAATCTATTAGGAGACTTAATACATGGTATTTAACAATTTTACTTGTATAGACAAGTCTTTAAATAAAAATATGCGGTTGTGACGTTGATAGATATAAAATTGAATCAACTGTTTCATAAAACAATTATTATTGTAAGACATGTAATAAATAACACTGTTGTACAATCATTAACGCCTACAAATACTTGACGTCAGCTTGTTAATATACTTTCTAACAAGATAATTGAAATAGCTCACATATCTAATTAACTCTTTCTATTCGTCACAATATTAAGTAATTAGTAATGTAAACTTTATACATTTATAGGTAGCAGGAAAAGGTAGGTTTTCGCGCTTAATAATGTATAAGTTCGGCTTTTGTAATGATTACAAGAAGATTATTATTAATGTTAGCCAAGACATTGCACAGAAATATAGTTTTACACAGTTATAGAATATAATGTAAATAGGTTAAAGGTTTTAAATAAATATTGTGTTTTATTATTTTATAAACCAGTGATATAACAAATATACATTTTCTTTTGCACATTTTAAATTATTGTTCTTATGGAAATTACAATGTCGACTCCATTCATTTTGTCTTAAAGTACTTAGATTTGGACAAGTGAATCTCTCCATATCGATAATTGTATTGGACAGAAAATTTTCCAAAATGTTCTTCTTATTCAATCCTTTTACCATTATGATAGCATCACCAACGATACTCTGAATGTAGTTTTCTATATGATTCATCGATATTGATTGTTGTTTGTCCATGTTATCCCAATGTAATCCATGTATATTATTACATAACCATTCCATATGTTTTTTAATTGTTGGACAAAACCATGACAACTTGTTAGGCATTTGAACGAAAGTATGGTTAACGTGATGCGTAGTTAAATCGTAGATTGCGATTTCTTTAATGAAATATTCGCTATCTTCATACTGATATCCCTGAATATCTATTATAAACATTTTCTCTCTTTAGAATAATTTTACAACACTTGTTAATGGGTTATATTTAACAATCCGATCGTGTAAAATCAGACAAAATGTTGTAGTTTTTTCTGTCACGTTTACTGAAGTCTAATCGAATATCAACTGCTTCGTTCTTCACCAACTCACTTTGATGACTGGAGTCTATAATAACAATCGGTGCTAAATGTTCATAATTTATAGGTGAAAGACACGGTTCCACATCATTTTTATAGTAATATGAACGTTGAAATTGTGTATACATTTAAAACAGAATCGTTCATTGTTTCTTATTGAAGTCTGCATTAATATTATCATATGGAAATACTTCTGAACTTCAATGTAATTTTATGTTCGTTAAAATGTATTGATCAATAAGGAATTTATGTATGAGCGGATTTTTTTAATTATATCAAGGTATTATATACATATATAAAAATTATACTAGCTCTGACGTCAACTATAAATTTACTTTATTGATATTTACATGCAATAAAGAGATCTTGACCACGCCCATTGTTTACTAATCCAACTGCAACCTCAATTTTTTTATTTAATGTTCTTACAATATTAAGTAAAAATATTATAGATTATATAATATATAACTTAAAGGATATTAAATTCCTGGTCAAACTACATGACATCAGTATGACGTCAACTTTAAAAATGCGCTTTCTAACTATACAATTATCTCAAGTCGTCTAATTAGTGCTGTGGAATTTTTTAAATTATATCGAGGTAATGCTTTCAAAGATATTTCTGACGACAATATAAAAAAATGCGCTTTCTAACAAAATAATTGAAGAAATAGCTCGCATTATCTATTTAACTCTTTCTATTCGTCACAAATATATATTTATATATATATAATGAATAATGTTATAATCATACATACAAGTATAATACTACTAATATAGCGATGAATTTAACATCTACAAAGATATGAACAATTAATTTCTGAGAACCCTGGTATTTTAAAACCGATGATAAAAACCCTGTGAATTTTAAAACTGGTAATAAAAACTCGGTGTACTTGAAAACCTTGTATGTATCCACCCACCCCTTACCTTTGAAACATTCTGTATGTATCCGCCTCTTACTTTTGAAACATCCTGTATATTAAAATTTTGTTACTACGTCACTCAGTACTTGAGTTTATATGTATTTATTTTCGTTTTATGTATCACTCATAAATTTTGATTTGGAGATGTAATATAATAATATATGCTTAATAAATATGTATAAAACATATGTAGAATCGTATATTCATTCAACCTCTAAAATATGTATATATATTTATATGACTATTTAAAAAAAATCCATGATACGTGAACATGTATTTTAAAATTTATGTCAAATAGAGATCTCCAGTCTTAGCTAATGAAAAAGTTAAGTGTGCTCAAGAGTAC